>OU015749.1:52574913-52615472 GCA_907169655.1 Acomys percivali
TCAGTGTTTGTCATGGTTTTGTAGACAATCACAGGATACGTTCTCATCTTCTTCATGAAAGCTACAATCTATGATTGGAATTCTATAAGATCTTTCTATTTTACATAAAATTTTTTAACGTCAAGGCTTGAATTAGACACAAAGCCAAAAATAAGTTAAAGAATTATGCTTCTCCTTCAACTGAGCAATCCTTGGAACCAGTAGGTGGCTTAAAACAACACTGATTATTTTTGACATGACAGAACCAGTACCTTTATGATTTTTTATTTTTAATGCTTGTCAAAATAACATAGTAAGAAATTCTCATTGTTGTACTGTCAACACTCAATTTTAAGATGTAATATCAGAGAACATACAGATTTATTTTTACAGTCCTCAGATATACAACACAAAACTAATAAGTAACGAGAACATCAAATGCCTATAATAAAACAACACACCATTCAAATTGTTTGCAAAACTCAATCTATCTTAGAAGAAGAAAGAAACAAAAATTACAGGTGAGCACTTGCAGGATTAAGTCCTTAACAAAAAGCCTCACTAAATAATAGCTGCTGGAAAACTTTTGATTTTTACATTTTTCCTTCATGCTATGTGATTCTGTGCTCTATTTCACAGAACAATGCTCCACTGAATGCTGTCATTCCTACAAATGGTAGGGAAGCAGCCAAAGATTTTCAAAGGGAGCTGAATAATATATACATATCTTATTTTAATGTCCTCAAAACACATGGACCTTTTAGTGTTAGTAGTGGGTGAAGAATGTGACCATAAGGTGAAGTACAGCCCATGATGTGGAGCATGACAGCATGACACTACATGCTTCATTAGATATTCTCCGCCGAGGGCTGGCCAATGGATCATGAAAGTGAATCAGAAATACTGTCTTTCCCCCCCTTTTTTTCTACTTCTGCATACACAGGCAATTATGAAGAGCTGGGATTCTCTGCTAGTACTTCAATTCTATGAATTTTACCTTGCTAGTCTTGTTTCTGAAATCAAGTGCTATAGAAAAAAGCATTTGAAAATCTCTAATTGTATTCCTGTAAACATGGACACTAGGAACTTTGGTTTTTAAACAGAGAATTTCTCCCTTTTTTTCCTTCTTTCTTCATCCCTCTCTTTGTTTCTTTTTTCTTATTGAAATTAGCAGATCATTTTGTAGAAACAAATTGAGTACACAGTTTAAATATCTATATAGAAATTCAAATGCGTGTTTAAATCATAAACAATATTTATTTTCATTTTGTTACAGCTATAATGGGAACTCTTCCAAGAACTTATAATGTTATAGGTCAGAATTAAAATCAATAAGATTGATATTATTAAGTATAATTTATACAGATGATATTCAATACTGATAATAAAGAGGTGTAGATAAATGCATTTCTTCCTAACCATTCCTTATCACAGGAACATTTTTCTACTCTTCTAATATACTAATAAAATGTAACTGTACAAAAAATCACAAATATTAAACCACCTCTGTATATCAAACTATGACTTATTTTAATTAAACCAGCAACTGCATTTAGTTGTAACTTTGTTTTTACTGAAAATTTATACTGTTAGCACCAAAGAACCTCTTTGTTTTATAGTGATTCAATATTAAAGCACTCAGGGAACAATAACAACAAATGGAGTTTTTTATTTTTACTTTGTTACAAATGCAAATCTTGTATAATATTTAATATTATATTTTAAGTCATATAGGGACAGCACAACAATTGTATATTCTTAATTGATATGATGGATAAAGCAAATAATAGAAAATTACATTGAAAACAAAAATGAACAAACAAAATAAATGACAAGTCAAATAATTTAGCACTTGACATTGTGTCTCTGTTAGAAACCCAAAGATTACTCTTAAAAGATTTCCAGGTCATTAAAATCAATAACAATCTTACTGTCTTATTTTTAGAGTAAAGAAGCTTAAACGCTTTCTTAATGTCTCAAGCATCGAAACAAACCATATATATATATATATATATATATATTAAAGTACGATGGAAAATAGAGCAGAGAAGCTGTAGGATAATAAGGTAATGTTCTTAAGCATTGGTCTCATCCTTCCTAATACTGTAATCCTTTGTATATTAATAATTTTAATATAATTCTTTATGCTGTACTGACCCTCCAACCATAAGACTATTTTAACTGCTACTTCATAGCTGTATATTTTGCTAGTGTTATGAATTATAATATAAGTATTTATGTTTCCAAATGATCTTAGATAACTCATGGGACAGAGCCATTTGACCTCCAGGAGAGAACCACTCTTCTTTTTTATTTCCTCCATTGATTAATGTATTTATTTACTTTATATTCTGATCTCAGTACCTTCCCAGTCTCCTTCTCCTCTCCCTCCCCTTGAGCTCTCCTCCTTGGACAACAGATGGGGTCCCTACGGGTACCAACCAGCCCTGGCTTACTAAGTTTCTGCAGGACTATGTACATCCTCTTCCACTGAGGCAAGACATGCCATCCCAGTTAGAGGATTGGTATCCAAAGGCAGGCATCAGAATCAGAAAGGGCCATGGTTCCAGTTTTTGGGGAAACCACAAGACGACCAAGATGCACATCTGCTATATTTAAGGGGGCCTAAGAGCCTCCATGCACACTCTTTGGTTTGTGGTTCAATCTCTGAGCCCCCATGGTCCCAGGTTAGTTTCTCTGAAGGTCTTTTGTGTAGTCTTTGACCCCTTTGGTTCCTTCGATTATTCCCCCATCTCTTCCATAGGACTCGCCAACTTCTGCCTAATGTTTGGTTGTGGGTCTCTGCAGCTGTTTCCATAAGCTGATGGGTGAAGACTCTCAGAGGAGTTATGCTAAGCTCCTGTCTACAAGCATAGCAAAGTAACGTTAATTGTGTCAGGGATTGGTTCTCTCCAGTGGGATGGGTCTCAAGTAGGGCCAGTCTCTGGTGGTTCATTCCCTCAAATCTTTGCTCCATCTTTGTCTCTGCACATCTTGTAAGGAGGGAAAATTTGAGGTGGAAGGTTTTATAGGTAGTTTGGTGACCATTATCTCTCCATGGGATGTCTTGCCTGGTTACAGGAGGCGGCTACTTTAAGGGTCTATATGCCCCATCTGCTAGGAGTCTCAGCTAGTGCCACCCTCATAAACTTCCTTAGGCCTCCTCTGTGTCTTTGGAACATCTCTGCCATGCCCTCCTCCCGCAACAATTTTCTTTATCTCTCCAGCCCTATCTCCTCGGTTCTCCCTACTTCTGATCCCCACCCCTGCTTTTCTCCACATTCCCTCTCCTACCCAGTTCCTTCTCTTCATCCACTGCCAAAGTGTATTTTATTTCCTTTTCTTAATGACAAATCCTCCCATTAAACACCCTCCCTTGGGTCCTCTTTATAACTTAGCTTCTTTAGGTTTGTGGATTGTAGCAAAATTATCCTGTACTTTCTAGGTTAATATCCACTTATAAGTGTGTTCATGCCATGGGTATCTTTCTGGGCCTTGGTTACTTCACTTGGGATGATTTTTTTTTCTAGTTCCATCCATTTGCCTGCAAACTGCATAATTTCCTTGTTTTTAATAGCTGATTAGTATTCCATTGCATAAGTCTACTAGTTTTTTATCCATTCTTCAATTGTGGGACATCTAGATTGTTTTCTGTTTCTAGCTACTATGAATAAAGCTCTATAAACATTGTTGAACAAATGTCGTTGTGGTATTATAAAGCATCTTTTGAGTATATATGCAGGAGAGCTAAAGCTGGGTCTTGAGCTAGAACTATTCCCAATTATGGGACCAGGAGGAGATGGGGGAAGAGGCTATATTTGGGATGTAAAGTGAACAAATTAAAATAAAAAATTAAGCACCAGACTGATTTCCACAGTGGTTGTACAAGTTTGCACTTTCATGAGCAATGAAGGATAGAACTGGATAATCCTACTCACACTGTCAAGCAATCATGGCATGCTTATCTTCTAGCCACCAGACCCACTACACATCATTCTGTAAGCTTATCATTTTCTTAAAGATAGACATTAATTTCACATGAATAAATAATTTCAATTTCATTCCTGTCAACATTAACTTTTTTTCCTAGAAGTATTTCTCAGGCTAATTATATAGAAACATAGTTAATTGTTTAACATTCACTGAAATTTTCCAGATCCTTCAAGGAGATAGGAACCACAAAAAAAATGCCAGTAATTGCTATCAAACTTTCTTCCTATTGCTTTTATCCTTTTTATTATGTGCAAACCTCATAAAATTATACACCTATCCCTGAGTCTGTTACTGAAAATTCTTCATCAAGGTTAACAATAATTCTCAGTGTTGCAAATCTGAAAGTCATGCTTGCATTTCATGTCACTTCTCCACATTGTCTACTGGAACTATTCTCACTTTATTCTTAACATACACATATCTTTTTTCCCCTACAAAATCATAAAGTCTCCTTCATATATCATAAAATAGTTGTTCCTGACTGCAAATATTATACTAGAAATAAGAATTTCCAAATTCAATTTTATACTCTCCCCATCAACCTATGTTTTCAATGGGAGAACCTTTGTAGCCATCTGACTTTTATACTTATCATAGACTATTAGAAATGTGTACCTTACTATGAACTGAGCCTTCAAATCTAGACTCATAGAACCTACTTGGTTTTCCCTTGCTATATCCTCAATGAAACCCACTCTAACTTAATTCTTCAAAACTGTTGAAAAAAATGGTATGTTTTTTTAACAATGCTCCAGCCCAGCCACTGGGTCACATAACATAGTTCATTCTTTTACTCACAGTGATATGTGTTTAATTTAATTGAGAATTTACTATATGATTATTATATTTTTATCATTTTTCCTTCCATTGCCTTTCTCCAGACAGACTACCAGACATGACTTTCCTTCTATTGAGTGTGATTTAACTCTATATTGTGGCTATCAACTATTGTCAAGATGTACATGCCAAAATTATATTTTTTGGGATAATTGCTGTTATAGTTATTTTGTAGTTCATAGGTCTTACGTAGTTAGTACTTAGCAAAGTTAAACCAAGATCATATATGCTATTTAAATAGACAAATAAAGCTTAAGGAAATAGAAGCTGTAATTTAAACTCTCCCAACCAATAAAAGCACAGGGCCAGATGGTTTTAGTGCAGAATTCCACCAAACTATCAAAGATGAGCTAATATCAATACTCTTTAAGTTATTCCATAAATAGAAACAAAAGAAACCATGCCAATTTTATTTTATGATAGCACACTCACCTTCCTATGTAAAACACATAATCACTGAACAATGAAAGAGAATTTCAGATGAATTTTCCTCATGAACATTGGTGCAAAAACTCTCAATAAAATACTTGCAAACAGCCGGACGGTGGTGGCGCATGCCTTTAATCCCAGCACTCGGGAGGTAGAGGCAGGCTGATCACTGTGAGTTCAAGGCCAGCCTGGTCTACAAAGTGAGTCCAGGACAGCCAAGGCTACACAGAGAAACCCTGTCTCCAAAAAAACCAAAAAGAAAAAAAAAATACTTGCAAACCAAATTCAAGAACTCATCATAAAGATCATATACCATGATCAAGTAGGCTTTGTGCCACAGATGCAGGGATGGTTAAAAATACAGAAATATGCCAATATAATTCAGTATATACTCAAATAGAGGGGAAAATAGAACACATTATTATCTCATTATATGTTGAAAAAACTTTTGACAAAAACTCAACACCCCTTCATAACAAAAATATTTAAGAATTCAGCATAAACATTTGTAAAGTTCAGAGACATAAGGGACATACTCGTACATAATAAAGGCAATTTACAGAAAGCCTATAGCCAACAACAAATTAAATAGAAATAAACTCAAAGCAATTCCACTAAAATCAGGAGCAAGACAATGTTGTACACCCCATACTTATTCAACATTGTACTCACAGTTATAGCTAGAGCAAAAACCACTAGAGATGATCAAGGGGATACAAATTAAAAAGGAAGAAGTCAAAGTATTGCTATTTGAGGATGATAAAATAGTATATATAAGCAACCCCAACAATTCTACCAGGGAATTCCTATAACTGATAAACACCCTCTTATATACAAACTATAAATAGGCTGAGAAATAAATCATGGTAACATCTTTCACAATAGCCACAAGTAATATAAAATATCTTGGTGTAACTCTAACCAAGCAAGTAAAAGACCTGAATGACAAAAACTTCAAGAACTGAAGAAAGATTATAGAAGATGCAAAGGACTTACAAATACATGGATTGGTAGTAGAAGCATGGTAAAATTGGCCTTCTTACCAAAAAAACTAAAAATGCATCAAACAACTAAAAACAACAACAATAAAAACCTAGACATCCAGAGAAATCCCCATCAAAATTTTAACACAATCTCTACAGCGGAGCACAGGGAGTCTTATTGAGGATTTGGGACATAAGAGGACCTGGAGAGGACAGGAATTCAAATAGAAGACCCATGGAGCCAACAAATCTGGACAAGGGCAGGAGTACTGCAGAGACTGATGCACCAAGAAAGGACCATGCATGGGGAGGACTTAAACCCTCTGCTCAGAGGTAGTGGATGGGCAGCACAGTTCCTTGATGGTCCCATAAAATGTGGAGTAGAGGCTACTTCTGACATGGACTCTTGCCCACTGCTTGATCACTTCTGGAGGATACAGGCAGTCCAGATGAGACCTGATAGGCTGAGGTCAGATGATAGAGGAGGAAGGCTTCTTCTTTCTGAGTACTATGGGAGGGGGCATGAGGAAGGGAGAGGGGGACAGAGATGTGATGAAGGAGGAGCTTTCAATATGGATGTAAAATGGACAAATTGAAAAGAAAAATAAAGAACGATACTCAACTTCATTTGGGAAAATAAAACAAAACAACAAAAACAGGAGAGCTAAAAGAATCCTATACAATAAAAGAAGTTCTGGAGGTATCACCATTCTTTGAACCCCAGATATAAATCCACACACCTATAACACCTGAATTTTGACAAAGAAGCCAAAATTATACAATGAAAACAAAAGAGAGAAAGTTCAATAAATGGTGCTAGTCTAACTGGATTTCCACATGTAAAAGAATGAAAACAGGTCCATGCTGATCATCCTGCCCAAAGCTCAAGTCCAAGTGGATCAATGTCTCAGTAGAAATTGGATATGCTGAACCTGAGAGAAGGGAAAGTGGGGAATAGCTCTGAATTCATTTGCACAGGAGACAACTTTTTGAACAGAATATCAGAATACACTAAGACCTACAAATAATAAATGTGATTTCATGAAACTGAAAAGCTTCTGTAAGTGAAAGAACACTATCCAAAGGACAAAATGGCAACTTACAGAATGGAAAAAGATCATCACCAACCCCACATTTGAAATATATTAAGAACTCAAGACTTTCAACGTCAACATACCAAATAATCTCATTTAAAAAATGGGATACAGATTTAAACAGAGAATCCTGAGCAGAGTAATCTCAAAGGACTGAGAAGTGCTTGAAGAAATGTTCAATATTACCCTCAGCCATCATGGAATGAAAAGTCAAAAGCAACTCTGATATAATGGCTAAGATAAAAAAAAAAAAAAAAAACACAAGTGACAGCTCATGCTGCAATTTCTCAGAACAATGGAAAATTATCTACCTTGAGACCTAGCTACACTTCTGGGTATATACCCACAAAACACTCCATCGTAGTGCAAGGACACTTGGTCAACTATGTTTATAGCAGCTTCATTCAAAATAGCCAGAATCTGGATACAACTTAGATGTCACTCAACTGAAGGGATTAAGAAAATGTGGTCCATTTACATTTACACAGTAGATTTTTACACACACACACACACACACACACACACACACACACACACACATACACACATACACACACACACATACACACACATACACACACACACATACACACATACACACACACACACACTGAAATTTGCATGTGAACGGGTAGAACAAAGAAAAATCATTCCTAGTGAAGTAACAGATCCAGAAAGACAAATATGGTACATACTCACTTTTAAGTCAATATTAGCTGCAAAGCAACAGATAACCATGTTACAACACACAACCACACACACACAAAAAAAAAAACTTAAGAAGCTAAGTAAGAAGCAGTGCTCAAGAAGGATGTATGAATATCCCTGTGAAGGGAAAATAGTGTAGAATTTGCAGATGGACTGTTGATAGGTGCAGTTGGAGACAAGAAAGATCATGGTGAGGGAGGATGGAGGGAGAAAAGTACTGGGAGAGACAACTGGAGCTGGGGGGCATCTCAAGGATGAACTAGAAACCTGGTGCAATGAAAATCCCCAGGAACCTAAGAGGTTGACCCTAGCTAAGAGTTAGCAGGGAAGATACGAGCATCTTTTAAAAGGTCATTCTGGATATCATGGCACTTTCTTTCATTCTCACTGTGTGATGGTTTCTCCATCTATCTCTCTGTTCCTTTCTCTCTGTCATGTCCCCACTCTGAGAAGACTTTTGTTTTCTGCCCTCCCCCAACAAATCTCTTGTATTAGCCCTTTTATGAATAGTGATATATGTAGCATTCCTTGGCCCAGATCACCAAAATACCTTTTGCTGCCTAATCCTAACACACATAGTAATCTTGTTGTGTTGATGCCTTTCTTTTCGATCATAAATGTGTGCAAATCTCTTAACTGTACTGTGTCCTAATTTTCCTGAGAGATTACACTGAATATTTTCTAAGCTGCTCTCCTATTTTTCTGTTACAGTGTTATCCCTCCTCATATCATAAATTGTATGTTATTGTTGTTTTTCTCCATTGTTTCATTAGGGTTTTGGGAGCATTTTCACTTTACATTCACACTCTGAGAATATAGAGTTACTGCATCCTGGACTGCCATTCTGTGTTTTCCTTTTTGTGTCTCTTTATTTCTTCTGTTTCACAGCCAGAATAATATTTAGAATTACTCCCATTATAATGCTGAAATATTCTTTCCTCTTCAGTCTGTAAATTTCTCAATAGTCCTAACTTCCATACCTACTACCTTTCTTTTTTTATCTTTTTTTATTTTTTATTTTTATTATTAATTTATTCTTGTTACATCTCTATGGTTATTCCATCCCTTGTATCCTCCCATTCTCCCCTCCCTCCCATTTTCCCCTTATTCCCCTCCCCTATGACTGTTCCTCAGAGGGATTACCTCCCTCTGTATATGCTCATAGGGTATCAAGTCTCTTCTCAGTGACCTGCTGTCCTTCCTCTGAGTGCCACTAGGTCTCCCCCGCCAGGGGATATAGTCAAATGTGAGGCACCAGAGTACATGAGAAAGTCAAATCCCTCTCTCCACTCAAGTGTGGAGACTGTCCTGTCCATGGGCTAGATCAGGGTGGGGTTTAAATTTTACTGCCTGTATTGTCCTTGGCTAGTACCTTAGTTTGAGTGGGACCCCTTGACCCAAATCTGCCTATCATAATGTTCTACTTGTAGGTATCTAGGACCCACTGGATCCTTCTACATTGCTATTCTCCCATTGTTCTCTCATCTAGAGTCCCAATAAGATGTCCTCCCCTCGGTCCCAGTTTCCTGGTAAGGGAAGGCTTTCATGGGACATGCCCATTGGGCTAGTATGCAGATATAAGTGAGTATATATCATTTGAGTCCCTCTGCTTCTGGGTTAACTCACTCATTATGATCATCTTTAGCTCAATCCACTTGTCCACAAATTTCGGGAATTCCTTGTTTTTAATAGCTGAGTAGTATTCCATAGTGTATATGTACCACAGTTTCTTTATCCATTCTTCTACTGAGGGACATTTAGGCTGTTTCCATGATCTGGCTATTATGAATAAGGCTGCTATGAACATGGTTGAGCAAATTTTCTTGTTGTGTGCTGGTGCATCTTCTGGGTATATTCCAAGGAGTGGAATAGCTGAGTCTTGAGGAAGCCCTATTCCCAGTTTTCTGAGATAGCACCAGATAGATTTCCAAAGTGGTTGTACTAGTTTGCATTCCCACCAGCAATGAAGGAGTGTTCCTCTCTCCCCACATCCTCTCCAGCATGTGGTGTCACTTGAGTTTTCAAGAATTTTAATTATCATAAAACTATTTTGCTCAAAAGCAGATAGAACTTTGTTGAATTTAAGTACAGGTGAAGAAACTGATGAAGTGAGAATATGGTTGTGTATCTGGAACACAAACATTGCAATGTAGGGTCATGGTCATCTAATCCACAGCAATGCAACCATAGCTTTGGAAACGTATGTGCTTTATTGCTATTGCTTCAGAAATTTGTGGAGATGTAATCTGTCGAAACCTTCTTTACCAAATTCTGCACAACACATTGTCCTGTGTCCTTTTCAATACAGTTCATCTGTAATGAGTAGACCACCAGGACAAACAAGAATCTTTTGTCATAACTTTTACTATACACTTTTGATTTGGCAGAGCCTCTCACAGACATTTCTTATGAAAAGCTAAAGAATCTAGAAGGCGCCTCATGCAAAAGCTTCTTTAGAACAACCATAATTCACTAGGAATGAGCTCTTCATATCATGTCTGTAATCATTATCAAAAGGCTTGATTTGCACACGAGTGAATGCTTCTTTTGGATTTCCAGTTGCCAATTCAGTCATTTCCAATTCCAGATGTTAATCACCATTACATAGCATCAAATTATGAAAAGGAAAAAAAGTCTCATTTACTGTCTGAGAAGTATATATATGTATAACCTAAGAAGATAAAAATGGCATGTTAATATGGTAACTGACACAATTTTGTAGCTGTATGTATCTTCTTCCAAAAGATATTGAAAGTCTTAAGATTCAAAAATCTTGAGCTATCACATTTGTTATTACCCTTTGCATTATATGTGATTATTTAAAGTATTCATACAGTGAAAAGATAATACAGTTTACACAAGAATTGCTAATATGCTGAAATACATGTGTTAGTTCCTCATGCAAGGCAAATTCTTCAGTTTTTTTTTTTTTTTCCTTATAGACATTTTAAACTACCGTATTTTCTGGCTTATCAGACAACTTTTTTTAACCCCCTCCCAAAAAAAAAAATCTCAGCCAAAGTCTGTGGTCCTTTTATACACAGGGTACTTACCTGCAGTTTGTTTCCCCTTGCTTCATATGTCCAGCGGATATAGTGGGGGATGCTACAGCTGATTCCCCACACTGTGAGGGGAGTCTGAAGCTGGGAGGACCAAGCTGCATACAGCCTTCTGTGCCTCATGGAGCATGGATTGGCTTTGCACCAGAACCCTCCCTACCGACTCTGAGGGCTGTGGGTCTTCCAGTTGGGTGTATATAAACATGCCAGAGTCTACTGCACAAGGTGTGCATTGGAAGAGGGGTAGTCTTATATGAAGAGTATATTCCAAACTCAGTGTTTTAGCTGGAAAAGTTGGGGATCATCCTATACACTCACTCATCTTATACATTATTGTTGGTAGGAAAAAACATGTACATGCCTTTTTTTTTGCTTTATTTTCAAATAAATGTATAACATATTCCAGAATAGAGTGAGACATGTAACAAAAATTATCTTTTTTTTTTGCCTAATATATTTGCTATATTGTATAAGAAGTTAAAATTTAAATATAAAAAATGTACAGCAATCTTCATTAACTGTTCCTTGTAAATTTCTATTTATAAATATTAAAATGTCTATGCAAAAATTAGGAACTGCATTTTTGTAGAAAATATTCATACGTATTTTTATTAAGAAAATTTTATTTTCTCATAGCGATAGTGTATGTGTGTCTGTATTTAAGTTAACTATGTATGTAAAGCTCTCAACAAAGCTCTTTTTAAAAATTATGGATTCTTTGTAAATTTCACACCATGCACACCAATCCTAGTTACTTCCCAGTCCTTTCATATCCACCCGCCACACTTGTAACCTCTCCTACAAAAGAAAGCAAACAAACAAAAAATCATGCTATGGAATGGCGTGTTACCCAGTACACCCTTTTATTGA
This sequence comes from Acomys percivali, assembly GCA_907169655.1. Classification (NCBI taxonomy): domain Eukaryota; kingdom Metazoa; phylum Chordata; class Mammalia; order Rodentia; family Muridae; genus Acomys; species Acomys percivali. The sequence continues at coordinate 52,586,866 of OU015749.1, forward strand.
AATAGCTCACTTGAAATGTTCACTGCAGTGAGTCATGGGTCTTGTTTGAGTCCTTTGACTTCTGCAAAACCATCAGCACAGGACCCCACAAAGACTACTCTATGACATCCTGGTTGCAAGGGGAGGCCCAGCTCAGCACAGTGCTAGGACATCAACATGGCCTCAGGTGGCATCCTAGACCATGGACATGCTAATGGCGTTTGGTGGTAACTGGGGCTACAGACCTTGACACAGAGCCCAGCTGCAGCAAGACCATGAACCCAGATAATGGCCCTTAGTGGCAGCATTGGCCAGGATGTCACCATGGTCTCAACTGGCCGCACAAACTACTTATCAGTTTGGCCTCCAGCGTCAGCTGCAGCCTAGAGCACAGACATCTGGATAGCATTCAGTGGCTACATGGGCCACATACATCAATATAAATCAAGGCCAGATCATGATCATGGCACAGATCAATAGCCATGGGACCAGAAATGTTTCTTGGTCACAGCATGGACTCAGAGATCACCATGGCCTGAGGTGGTTGTTCAGGCTTCTCATATCTGCCTTTTCTTCTCCACCATCACATCTTATGTTCCACCTCTATCCAAAATCAATGAAACAAATCGTCTTAGCTTTCTTCTCTGTTTCTACATCATATATTCACTCCCTGTAGCAGGGCCTGCAACGGTGCTAGGACAGGCACTTGGGTATGGAGACAGCTAATTCAAAAAAATGCTTGCTCTACATGTGTGAGGACCTGAGTTCAACCTTCAGATATCAAGTCAAAATGTTGGGATTGGTAATGTAAACTTTTAAGCTGATTTCTTGCTGAGTGAACATTGGCAGATCCCCAGGGGCTTGCTTGTCCAACTTGTCCAGCCTGTTTTTCAAATAAGCCAGCAAGAAATCCTGTTCAAAAGATGTATGTGGCCCATGTAAACATAAAAAAAGTACATTATGCTTTTATAAAAGTTTCTGAAAAGTTTAAGCTTACAAGCATTGAGTTTCAACATTTTTCAAACAAAGAGGTACACAGCGTGGGTTCTGGGAACCAAACTCAGATCCTCTGGAAGGCAGCAAGTAATCTTCACTGCCAAGCCAGCTCTCTAGTTAGAAAAGTAGCATTTTTGGATTATATTTGTGTTCATAAACTTAGCTTATACTTCAGAGTTTTACATACTCATTACTGTTTTACTTACACCTAATTAAGCATAATTCTAAGAGAATTTGCTTTTTATTCTATCTACATGTGAATAAAAATTATTTGTTTCATAGTAGATAAGGTTTACAGAATGATATTACAAATCTTGAAACATATATTAGGTATAACTATTTTAACTTTTAGGAAAAATTATACAGTGTGTTTATGTGTGTGAGTCTGGCTTTTGTATGTGTGTGTGTGTGTGTGTGTGTGTGTGTGTGTGTGTGTGTACATGGTTATGAGTATACATCAGTTCAAAACTCCTGGTAAAATAATCATAGCTATGCAATGATAATATATGATTAATATCTATATTGATGTTAATATACAACTATATTTATAATCCCTTAGATATTATGCTATAAATTATTTTGATTACATGATGTAACCTATATTGGAGTCTAACCAGTAGTTGAGCAAGCGAAATTTATGTGAGTGTATCCTATTTTCCTCATCTCATTATTGACAAATGGTCCAATTTCCCTCACATTTTACAGTTAGGCAAAGCAAAGTAATTAACATCACATATTTATTCTTACTTCATTAGTGACATTTAAATGCACACTGTTCCAAATGTGCTAATGTTTTATTTATGATTTTATAGCCTCTCTTATTGTCATTCACATCACTCACATTTAACAAAAGCAGAAACTAATAAAAGTCAGGTATTGGGTATCATTTACTCTTGCTTCTAGTGTGATAACAGCTTTAATGAAAAAAAATGAATAGAAACGTAGGCAGTGGTAATTACTCCAGTGCATTACCTCACAACACAGATGGAGTGTATTGCGATGGGTTTCTAAGCTGTGTCCTTCATGTATACACATTACAATGAAAACCACACAGGCCTGTTGTGAAGCATACATCAAGCTGAACAAATGGGTACTTAATTTTTACTAGGAACCACAGTAAATCCAGCTTGTCTGACCTTACATAGAAGAACACTGCAATGACCTATCAAAGTTTTAAATACTCAGAATATTAGAATCAAAGAAATGTGGGACAGGGGAATATGATTTTGAGCTAGCAAATAACAAAAGCATGTCTGTTGAGAATATTTTCACTGTGTAAAATCCATGCTTGAAAAGGAACATTGTGAGAGAGATACAGGTTGAATGTAGATCAATGTGCCTAAAAAAAGATATGAGAGCTAAGCTGATTAGTGATCTAGATTAAAATTTAGAGAGAAGGCTGACATAGTGTGTTAGAACCATATAGTTGAAAATAATGATGGCATATTATAGCAAACACTAATCTGCTGAAGCTGATTGAGGGCAGTAGCCAAAATGACAAGGGCTTTTAACATATGGGTCCTTGTGAGAACTGTCCATAAATCAGTGGACCATGAAGAAGAGCTTTATGAAGGAGTAAATGGAATGAAAGTGTTTCCTTTGGAGCTTTTAAAATACTATCATAATTTTAGAGTGCATTTAATGTATTATACTCAATACGTTCTTCACAAAAAGTGTTTTGCTCTCAATGGCAAACGGAAGATACTTGAGTTAAATTCAGGCTTTTCTCTCATATTTTGAGAAGTACAAATATAAATGTAAGCATTGATACAAACTGCATATTCAATATGAGTGTTCATAATATAGATGAAAAACCATGAGAGTTCTCTATATATGTTATCAAATAGCAATACATTTAAACTGGAGATTTTATCTCGATAACTAGATGAAATTATAGTGTCCTACTGAGCAGCTTTCAAACTGTATTAAAAATGAAACAATTTTATCCAGATGTATCCAGACTCAATCTCACTAATCTTTAATTTATTACATAATTCTTTTACATAATAATTTGTGTCTACCTAAGATTTAAAAGTTGTACTCCTCTTGTAATCTCAATAAATTAATAAAAAAGTCATGCGACAGCCCCCAAAATAAATAAATAAATAAATATTGTACTGCTAAAACTCATATTTATTATGTAACCTATTTGAAATAAAGGTCTTTATAGAGGTTAAAATAAGGCATAAGAAGCCAATGTGTTGTGACAGCTGACCTTATAGACAATAAAATTATATATAAAGAAGTAGGAGTGATGTATGTATACTGAGAAAAACCGTTTGAGATGACAGTAGAGAGGCTGCTGCCCATAATCCATTAGAATAAAAACAGGCATTAGAATAAAAACATTTTGGTCTTGAACTATAGCCTTTACAACTCTAAGCAATACATTCTTCTGTTTAAGACCCTAAATCTGTTTCACTTGTTATGATAAGTTAGGCAATATATAAACTTTTGTCATACAAATGAAAGAAATAACAGACATTCTTAAGTTTGTCTTCCTTCAGGCCAAAAGCAAGTATTGCATGCTGATCCTGAATGGAAAGTCCTGGGCCATAAACTAAGTTAAGCCCACAAGCCCACACTTAAAAGAGAGAGAGAGAGAGAGAGAGAGAGAGAGAGAGAGAGAGAGAGAGAGACAGAGACAGAGACAGAGACAGAGACAGAGACAGAGACAGAGACAGAGAGAACCTAGTCCTATTATCATGTTTGGTTGATAGCCCTGAAAGGCCTCCTCTTTTCTGAAGAAAAATGGTGGAGTGTTTCTGAGGTAGAGCGGAAGTATCAAGGAGGAAAGGGAAAAGTGGAGAGAGGGAAAACTACGGTTGAGTTGGGATTCAATATAGGACAGAAGAATAAATAAATAACAAAATAAAATTAGCCTGTAGTAATAATTTGGCAAAATGCAGTTTGAAGTATTATAGAAAATATTCTTTGAGGTTTTATGAGCTGGTTATTGTACTTCTAATTATAGAGCGCAAAGGGTCTGTAGATTACATATTTGCTAGTGAGTATGAAAAATGGGTGGACATGTTAATTGGTGTTGTTAGAGGTGGTTAGATACAGTGTCAACACATGGGTAGCCTGTGTCCAGTTGAAGGACTCCTTCACAAAGAAGGCTATCAGATGCTAACAAACAACATTTCCAGAGACTCAGGTTAGCCTTGTCTAAACATCTAATTGCTTCGAGGCAAATGGCCTTGTGCTAATTAGAGGTGACAACATGCTTGAGATCTTGTTAACACTGTTGCATTTATTACAATTTAAGTACAGAGAACCAATGCTGCTACAGTTTTCTTTGGCCAACTGCAAAAGAGTATTATTGTTGTTGTTGATTGTGTTACTAGTGTTAGGACACAGGGCATTCCAAGTGCAGGCCAATTGCCCCAACAGCATGTTGTATAACTTTCTTATACTCATTACATTTTTTTTAATTTTTAGTTTTAAATTTGTTCATTTTACATACTTATTTAAAGCCCCATCCCTAGTTGCCTCCTGACCCCACCCTCCCTTCTTTAAACCCTCTCTCTCCCTCCCCTAGTCCTCAGAAAGGGGGCGCCTTCCTCCTCTAACATCTGGCCTCAGCCTGTCAAGCCTCATAGGAACTGCCTGTGTACTCATCCTCTGTGGTCTGGCAATGACATGCCAATGGGGGAAGTATTCAACCTCTGGGGGCTAGAGTCCATGTCATAAGTACTCCTTACTCTTCATATTATGGTACCCCCCAAAAGACAGTGCTGCCTAGCTACTACATCTGAGCAGAGAGTCTAAATCCATACCATGCATGGTCCTTGGTTGGTTCATCAGTTTCTGCAGCAACCCCCTCCTCCACCTGGATTGTTGGCTCCACTGGTCTCCTTGTGGAGTTGCTGATCCCTTAAGTTCCCTCTATTCCCCAACTCTTCAATAAGTCTCCATGTACTCCACCCCAAAATTTTGCTTTATGTCTCAGCATCTGCTTGGATCTCTGGCTGGGTTTAATAAATGGGGCCTCATGAAACTGAAAAGCTTCTGTAAGGCAAAGGACACTCTCAATAGAACAAAATGGCAGTCTACAGACTGGGAAAAGAACTTCACCAACGTTACATCTGACCAAGGGCTAATATCCAAAAATATATAAAGAACTCAAGAAATTAAACACCAACAAACCATATAGTCCAATCAAAAAATACAACACAGCACTAAACAGAGAATTCTCAACAGAGAAATATCAAAAGACTGAGAAACAAAGACAGGCTCAAAATTCCTAATTATCAGTGAAATGCAAATCAAAACAACTTTGAGATACCATCTTACACTAATTAGAATGGCATAAACACTTCAAGTGACAGCACATGTTGGTGAGGATGTGGAGAAAGGGGAATACTCCTCCATTGCTGGTGGCAGTGCAAACCTATATGACCACTTTGGAAATCAACCTTGGTCTTTCTCTTAAAAATGGGAATAGTTCTACCTCAAGACACAGCCATAACATTCCTGGGCATATACCCTAAAACAAAGATATTTGCTCAACTATGTTAATAGCAGCTATATTTTGTAATAGTCACAAAGTGCAAAAAAGCTAGATAGCCCACAACCAAAGAGGCAGGGGCAGGAAAATTGCTGTGAGTTCGAGGCCAGCCTGGTGTAAAAGCAAGTCCAGGACACCCAAGGCTACACAGAGAAACCCTGTCTCAAAAACAAAATTTAAAAAAAAACATAAAATAAATAAATATTTAAAACAATAAATAATATTCAGTTGAATATGAAAAGACGTATAAATATTCCTCTAATCTTTATTCTTGTTATTTTACACTAAGATAGTTTTAGTTGGTTTATTATTGATCTCACCAACTCTTGACCTCTAGAAGGTAAATCATCAAAGAACTCCTGATGAGAAAATATGGTCTGAAATAATGCTTCCCATCTCCCTCTACCCTCTGAATCCACTGTCATCACTAAGCATCCTAAATCATTTAAGATCCCCCGAAGTCCTGGCCTTCAAATATGTCATAAACCCATCTGTATGACTTCAAATTTATCATTCCTTACTCTCCTAAGTGAATTCTTTCATTTAGATAATTGATCTAACAGTTTCCAGATAAAATATGCCACAGTTCCCTGGCTCTAATCCATTTCTTACTGAATTCCTAACACCTGGAATGTCCTTGCTTTTCCTCGCCTCTCATTAAAGTTGAACTCTCAATGGAAATATCACTTAAATGGAGTAATCCATAGTGATTTTATCCTACTCCAAATTCCTATTAAATTTATTATCTCAAATATCAATTAGCACAACTTTGAATATTATGCTCTAACTTAAAGCCCTCATACACAGCCTCTATGGAAGTGTCCTAACTCTTTAAATGAATTTTGAGCAATGGTTCTTAGAATTTTATAAATATTCTATTTTCATAAGTGTCTTAAAATAGTTTTATAAACCCTGTTTAGAAAATTGTAAATGCAGATGCATCACATTTCACTTTTAGTGTGTAGGTACAAGGGTTAATACTATTGCATTATCTGAAAGAATTAAAAAATGTAAATGAATAGATTAAAATCAAATTATAAACATTATCATGACTGTATGTAAATACTGAAGGAAGAGAGTACTGTGTCTAATTTTGTGAACAATTTGAAGGAAAATACTTGGAACCTTCTTACTGAGTCTATAAGTATAGTTTTTCAAATAGACAAAATAATATGCTTTTGGATTAGACATTTTAAAGTAAAAGAAAAAGGAACAAGAAAATTTATGAGAAAGAAATATCCTCTTTTCCAAGAAGTATGTATCTCTCCAAATCCCAGGGGCTAGCCATTTATTTATTTCTTGTTTATGACTTCTCTGTCTGCATGACAGAAGAGGGCATCAGGTCCCAGTATTGTAAGGTACCATGTGGTTGTCAGGAATGAAACATTAGTCATGCATTAAGAAAGGAACTACATAAAAATAAATTAAAGACTTTTGGTAAGAGTCCACATAACCCATCAAAAATATCTACCATATACTGGTAGTGTTTTAAAGTGCTGGTAACTTTATCAGATAGGTATGTGCTCAGCCTTCCCCTCACTTGATTTTACTCTGGTTATTTACCAGAATTACTTATAGGAACAGAAATGATTCAAAGACAGCTATATTACCAAAAGCTATATCAGCATGGGTGACTGCTCATAAAAGCTTCTAACCTGGGGGCCATTTCAATATGTACATACAGATCAACAGGTTGGAGAGTGTCCTTTTCTTGTGGTTCAGTTAGTCTGAGATCCATTTTGGCAGCTCAGCAGGTCTCTGTCTCATTCAGGAAGCTTGCTTGTCTACAGTATTTGCAGCTTGCCTTGACTCAGAGTAATAGCACATGCCAGTGCATGGCCAGTCAAAACCAGTCAAGAGACAATTCTTTATTATTATTATTATTATTAGTTTATTCTTGTTACATCTCAATGGACAATTCTTTATTTAAAAGTGAGAGGTGCAACTTGGTACATGAAGGCTGGCTGATTTCCATAGGATGCCGCCCCCTTTCTGAAGAAAATGGAAGGAGTAGTGAGGAGGGATAGGTGGGTATGTGTGTGGTGGTGGGGGCCGGTAGGGAAGGTCAGGGTTTGTGAGGGCAGGGTTGGTAGGAAAGGGGGGAAGGGAAAGTACAATCAGGATGTATATTTAATTAATTAATTAATTTAAAAATGTGAGGTGCCATTCCAACTCAGATACTAAAATGAAAATTTTTCTCACAGCAGCGACTACTAGAAAAGTTCATGAACATGGTTTAGGTTAGATTTAGGGCTTCAGTTCATTATCAGAGTCTTAAAATTTTGGTCTTACAGATTCACTAAACGTATTATTTTTCAATTTTTCATGAAACAATATCTATCTATCTATCTATCTATCGATCTAATTATAACTACCATTTAGAAATATTTTGAAGAATTTAAATTGAGTCTAAAATGTTTCTAGATCAACATTAATAATTTAGAAACTCTGTTTTTTTTACATTCAAATGTTTTATTGTTTCTTTTTTATTAATTTATTCAGATTACATCTAAATTTTTATCACCTTGCTTGTATCCTTCCATTCCTTCCTCCTTTCCTCTTTAATTAATGCCAAAAACAAAATCTGGAGCTAAAAGCATGTTGTAATGGCCTGCGAATGTAAGGCCAGGACATGAACTCCATTTTCTAGATTCTGGAAAAAAATCACTGAAAGTTGTAAAGAAAGCATTTATGCTAACCTCCCTATAAAACTTGAGCAAAAGCAAGGAGACATAAATGAATGAAAATATTAAAGTCAACTGATGTAAAACAAAGATATATATTAAAAAAATAACAAGTAACTAAATGAAAACAAAAACCTACAAGTCTGCCTGAAACACTGATATTGAAAAGGTAAAGGAAAGATATCATACTATTTAATCAAGAAGATAGGTTGCTTTTTATAAGGCATTGAGCTTATGAATTTCATAAGAATATTCACATTCCAATGCATGTGGCAGCAATGTTATGAATTGAGAGGATGGCTATAGGTGTAGAAATCTGTAAAAGTTTTAAGGCATTTGACAAAGAAAATAAACACTAGTTGACATTCTATAAACAGTGGAAAGCGTGAATCTGAGAACGTATGTGTAGGGTTCTCAAATTTTATTTCTCTCTTTGAACATCTACAAATGATGAAAAATGCTAATGTATTGATTTTGAACTCACAAATCTATCTTATAAAGTCAGACTATTCAAAACCACTGAGTCTGAGTAATATGGATTAACTATATAAAATGTGAAAAGTTGCAAGATTTATAGCAGGCATACACTTACAGTGTGAAACATTCTCTAGAAAATTATTCTTCCCTATTCATTACAAAAAACTGTAGATTGCTGTGATGTTTTTCATTCATTAGAGAAGAATTCAGATTGAATACTTTCTTCAACATAAGAGGCATTCATTCTAGTATGAAGATTTATAATCCAAAGTTTCATACTGGTAGATTATCAAAGACTTGCAATGTAAAATCTATGACTATATCTTTGACTGCATGAAATAGTGTGCCTTTTATTAACAGAAGTTTAATAACTTGTCATTTGAAATTGAGTAAGTGGTTAGTCAAAATGACATAAAGTAACTTACCACATATTGTAAAGATTAAACAACCTATCAAGTTTTACCCTATAGATTTAATTCATGAATCACTAAATTATTTCTCCAATATCTTTAAATTAAAATAATGTTATTAATTTATATTCACAAAACTTTTAAATATTTCGAGTATCTTAAATATATACAAAATTAAATAAAAGTAGTTAATATTATATTTAAGATTTCTAAATTTTATACTCCCAAGTCTAATCATACCATTAAATTTATATGACATATTAATAACAAAACTTTAATCCAAATATTTATACTACCTAAAAAGCACATGGTTAAGAAATTGAAATCAAGCTTCATATTTTGTTCTACCTTTTGAACATTTGATATTTATTTCATGTATAATTGAATATAATATTCCAGCAGTCTTTTCAATTGGGTCATAGAATTTCTGGCTGGTAAAACAACAAACTGAAAGTCTAATAAGAATGAAATTGTTATGAACTCAAAACCTGTGTTATATATTATGGATATGAAGAGTTATATAAAATCAGACCTGTAATAGATGATCACAGAGTTGAAATGGTTTATATATCAACAAGTTCTAAGAAATTACACTTCATATAAATTTACTTTCAGTACATAAATTTATAAAGCTGGTAAAATAATGTTTTACACTCAATCTTAATATTTTATCTGGTGCATTTAAATTATATGTGATTAGAATATGATAGTGAACTAAACTCTAAAGCTTGGCATTTAGGTCAGTATCAACTATTTAAAGATATTATGGTTATCAGGGAAATGATGATCTCTTTAGACACATTGACACTTGCAATGCAATTACTCCTTTTGCAACCCGATTCAGATCTCGTGTCTCCAAAAAGATTAAGTCTGTAAAGGGTAAGAATGGATGTAGGAAACCTTGACAGTTATGCTGAACTTGCTGTTTCTCCTCTTATTGTTCTATAATAATGTACTCAATTAGCAGCGTTGTGTCACATTTTATGAAATAATTCTAAAATTTTATGTTTATAGAATGAATTTCTTTTTAATAAAAATATATTTTGGACTTTTGAACACATTATAAGCAAATTTTAAAAACCCACAAACTTAAAAGACAGATAATGGCACTCCAATCTTAAGACCAGTGCCTTATAATCACATCAGGTATATAAATATGCACAAGGCTTTTGTATGATGTCACAATTCCCCGGGTCTCAGCACAATTTTGTGACCAATTTTCTGCAATATGAATGATCAACATACATTACTATTATGTTTGTGGTTTCTAAGCTGATGTTATTATTTTCAGAGATATAGTTTTACAGGTAAATATTCTTCACATTCTTTTGCAAGAGTTCCTCTTTTATGAGCATAATTTCAATGAGAAAAATGGCTTAACACCTCAATGGATAGCACATACATTAACATCAGATCCTATTTGCATTTGTCACTTTGGCAAAAACAGCAGCTAGTTGATTCTTTCATAACCCTCTATAAATAAAGATTGGTTTTCAAAGCTTCAATAAACACTGTACTTTTTTTGTAAGCAGGACACCAATTTTATAAGCCATAAAGTTTAATAGCAGGTTTACTTATTAATAAATGGAAAGACCTTGGGGAGCAAATATTCTTAAATGAGGATGAAAAATATGACCATGGATAAATAATTAGCTATCATTTACAACAATTATCATTTTGAAATAAAATTTTTAGTGTGAAATATCTAGGCAAAAAAACCTACATGAGTATAAAGTTTATTAGTTTTATTTGTGGAAAAGACACTAATTTGCAAAGAAAAATATTTTAAACTTTATAATTAACATTCATTTTTAATTAGCATCACTGTGGCTGTTAGGAAAAATGAGGACCTAGAGAGAGTTCAAAAAGAGATGAACTATGCCACTGTAATTACCACAACTCCCAGCAGGCCTTCCCTCATCTGATTAACACCACAGCAGGGTGGGAGATCGAACACACAGCTAACTGCCATGAACATGAGAAAAACAAGATTGAGAAGGCACAGGGGAAAATTCCCCTAATGTTGAAAGTTAAGAATCCAAACCTCTTCATATTGTTAAGAGCAAACCCGGATGTTTGAACATTTCTAGAAAATGTAAACTGATGTTGGTATCAACAAACAAACAAGCAAAAACCTTTTTAAAAAATCCAAATGTCACGATTTCCATGAGCTACAGCTGACAGTGAGAAAACAAGTACCTTCTTCTCATTGCAAAAAAAAATAATTTAACAAGTTTTTTGTTCTGCCATGTTTTTTAACCACTAATCAATATGTAGGCTGATAATGTGCCCAAATTTTTATAGTCATGGATATAATGCTCTTTAGAAGCTATTGTTTTTCAGTGGATGCCTAGATGCCCATATATACTTATGGTAACTAATAAAACTTTGTATGTCACACTGAGTAGTACCAGTTATAGAGCCTTAACCATAATAGCACAAATTAGTCAAAAAAATTTTAAACCTCAATCCAAAGGTTGATTTCTAATGTTTCTAATGATACTAGTTGTGTTTCTTATTTTGGTTAAAATATGTGTTACTGAATATTATGTGGTTTGGTTACCTAATACCATTTTATTTTATTGTAAAGTTTATGATTTTAATGTTATTTTTCAAAAGCTCTATATGATGAAAGTTGTAACATGGATTGTGGCTAGTCAGGATAAATACTCAAGAAAACATAATGGCCAATTCCTTTTAAAGCACTGATATGCATTGGTGGAGATGTCCATTTTCTCTATTTATGCATATCAATGATGATTCAAATGTATAAACAAAAAGGGGGTGGAGAGATGGCTCAGAAGTTAAGAGCACCGTCCGCTCTTCTGAAGGTCCTGAATTCAATTCCCAGCACCCACATGATGGCTTACAACCACCTGTAATGAGATCTGTTGTCTTCTTGTGGTGGTCAGGCACATGTGTGGGCAGAATACTGTATAAATAATAAATAAATCTTCAAAAAATAATTTAATGATATTTACATTCAGAGGAAGATGTAAACGACACCAACTGCAGCATATGGAGTGAATTGGTGCATTTGTGAGTCTGTTTTCCCAATGATCCTGACAAACTTGTAACTCATTCCAACAAGTTGTTATATGTCAAATTCTTACCGACTCCATATCATACAGTCACAAAATGAGTAGCAAAAAGGTACAGAAATGCATTCACTAAGAGATGAAAAGTAAGAACCCTGACTTTAAAAAGTAATTAGTATTTCAGGAAGGTGATACTGCTTCTGAAGGTCACAAAGAAGACTCTCTCTCATGGTTTTCTCAAATTCTGGTGTGATAATATGATGCTTTGCTCAACTCAAGAAGTATAATTACCATATTAGGACTTTTTGTTTGCATAGTATTTTTTTCTGTGTGGCTCTTCTCATATTAAATGTAATCATATTGGATCTAGGGCTTCATTATGGTCCAGAACAACATCGTCTTCACTAGTTATATTCACATTTACTCTTGTTCCTAAGCATATCTGAACTATAGGGTATTAGGACTTAACATATGATCTCTTATGAACTCAAGCATGCACACAATCGGCACACTAATAAATTGTGCATAAAATAGGACTTGCAGCCATTCAATGTTTGTTCAAAATATAACTAAGATAATGAGAAATTTGTAGTTAAATACATCATTGCAAGATAATGAATTTACAAAATATTAATAATAGTGTAAAGTTATGTGTGATATAATGGTTATTTTGTGTGAGAGCTACCTTGGTTAGATTTTTTTTTTTTTTTTGTCACTGTTACCAAAACATCTTCCATAAAAAACCTAAGGAAGTAATAATTCACCTGTGTTCACATTTTCAGAGATCTCTGGCTAAGTAGCTCTGGAAGGGCAGGCATAGTGGATCAGGCTTGTAAACTCAGCACTCAGAGAGGCAGAGGCAGGCAGATTGCTGTGAGTTCAAGACTAGCCTAGTTTACAAACTGTGGGATAGACAAAGCTACAGAAAAACCCTGTCTCAAAAAATCAAAAATAAAAGAAAAGTTCTGGAAAAGCAGCAAGTTACCGCATTTTTCTGGCCTATAAGACAACTGGGCATATAAGATGACCCCCCCAACTTTTCTAGTTAAAATATAGAGTTTGGAATATACTCACCTTAGAAGACTACCCGTCTTTCAAAGCACACCCTGTGCAGCTGACGCCCGCATGTGTCTATTTGCAGGCAGGGCACAGCCAGCCGGGCGCTTGATTAAATGTAGCCGGCCGACAGACAGTGTCAGCCTACGCTGCCCCTTTGAAGCGTGCTCCACACTCAACCTGAAGACTTGCAGCCCTCAGAATTGGACAGGTGGGTTCTGGTGGAGAGCCAATCCACATCTACATTCTCCTCCTGGAGGTACAGGAAGATGTGTGCGTCTTGCTCCTCCGTGCTTCACACTTCCTTCACAGAGCGGAAGTCAGCTGTGGCACCCTGTACCGGCAACCCCAACTCTATTCGCTGGAAATATGAAGAAAGGGGCAGAAAGCTGCAGGTAAGTACCCGGTGTACAAAATGACCCGGGACTTTGGCATGGATTTTTGGGGGTTAAAAAGTCATCTTATAAACCTGAAAAAAATAAGTTACATAATAGCAGTTAGGAGATGGAGAGGAAAGAAATACAGGAAAGCTCCAGGATAGAAAAAAAGCTCATGGCCAAACTCTGTCTTCTTCTCCCAGAGAGTTCTAATTCAATCTTTAGAACTTTGCAATAGGGCCACTAAATTGTGGACCCCTTAGTGGCCCAATCCAGTGGTACATCAGAATGCACACAGTCTAATTGCCTCTGTAATCTTCCAAGATAAATACAGTTGACTACTAATGCAGGAGCCCCTTCATCCTACTATGTTTTTTGCAAAGATTAGCCTTTATAGAAACACTTCATTTTTTACTATGTGTTTTAGTGAATATTCGAGATCTTTAAATTCTCTGAGACTGTTGACCTTCTTCATGCCCTATGCATAGTAACATAGGTAAATTTTATATTGCTTCCCAATATTCAAATTTACAATGGATACTAATTTCTTACATATAATTGATTTTAAGAGTTGAGTCAGATTTTGGGTTAGGTGAGAAGGTAGCTGAAAAATAATCACTATGAAGAATATTATATATAATCGATAGTATTAGCAATGAATTGATGAGGACTATGATATCTATGTGTGTTTAATTTATATATGTATCATCTATCAAGCTACATAAGTAGAGAGAGATTCATACAAAATTTAGATCATATCATAAAATTATTATTCCAAAAGAAGTCATAAAAAGTAAGCAAGAGAAAATGGAAAAGTTACTGAGTCTGCTGAGTAAAAAAAAAAAAAAAAATAGAAAACATAGAAAGAATAATCATTAAGGGGATTTTTGAACAGCTAGAATGTGATGGAAAAGAAATTGAGTACAGGTGGAGGAGAATGTCTTTTAAGAGGAGGCAATCTTGCTTATAAAGATGTTAAATTTTACCTAATTGCTTTCTAAGAAAGAGTAGATGCCATACTTGTTTCAAGCTATGTGACTAAGCTTTGTGATTATACAGTGCACATCAACTGCAATCAGCCATCAGAACTCTAATGAGAACTCTGGTTCAGAAAAACAAGTCATTTCTCAGTGGATGATGTAAACTAAAATAGCAGAAGTGCAAACTACACAAAGCAATCATCTTTGAAACGAGGAATTTTGTGAAACATCAGGAGGGGCAAATCATGCATGATGATATGGAAGTGCATCAAAGTAATGAATTACCCTCTACACAGAAAAAAAAAATGGGTTTTTGTAATGGTGAATTCTCTCCACAGTTTGTACTTGAAGCTAGTTTTCAGTGAAACATTTTTATAATTATGTATGGTTATTTCAATAAAGTTGAAGTCTTTTTATCACCATACATACTTACAGATATTGAGAACAAGTTACTGGTCTCTACTCAAGGTGATGTCGATGTCATAGCCCAGAGTCCATCAACTTTTGAGCTGGATTGATTCATGCATATTATTTTTAAGATTAAAAATTATTTCAAACTTTAAATAAAAATTACCAAATATAATAACCTAGTAAGTGCTCCCACGATAAAATCCATATCACCAGTATTTAGTAATATGTCAAAAAACGTACGTCTTCTGCAAATTTCAAAGGGAGTATAAGCAAATCTTTAGTCAATGATACTCCATGCCACTTGGTGTTTTAAGAGGAATTGGTTTATTTGCCTTAGGTCTGTAATATGAGACTTCAGGCTTTTTCATGTAGAGAAAGTCATAAACATTATAATGAAATTTGAAAGTTATAAAATACCTTAAAGCACAGACCTTGAACTTTCAGTCCTTCTCATTTGACGTCCTGAGTTCTGTTGTTACAAGTGAATACCATTTGAACCTGTACAAACAGGGCATTTGCTATTTTATTGCTGACAATTTTATAAAAAGAAAGTGTATATTTTTTGCAATCTATGACTTTGTAGAATACTTTCTTGTTTTCTCCTTTTTATATTTTTATTTAGAGTACTCTGTGAGTCTTCTTTCCTGTTACATTCTTCCTACTTTTAATGGTCCTTTATATGTAATTTTGGTAAAGAACTTGACTGCTTTTGCCCTTTTCCTAAGAATATGCTGTGGCTAAATTATAAAGAAATAGACTCGTTTACTTGGTAGAAGATATTTTAAGACAGCTTAACATTGAACTTATGGCTTGGTTAGAATTGATTCCTTTTATGAAATGTTAACAATGACACAAATCAAATGAGGCAAAAAGAATACAAAATGTATATTTTGGAGAAGAGTACCAGGAAACCTAAGGTTGGAACCACAATTTGTGCTGAAAAAGAGGAGGTCAAGATGAGACCTGATCTGCACTGGAACAAAGGGACGTGAGGCCTCAGGGAAGTAGCAAGTACAGCTAATCCTGAAATTTGTAAGATAAAAGCCAGAAGCAATTTACTGATTCTAAAAAGCAACAACAAATCCAAAACCACTGCAGGGTTCTGGCTTTACACTCATAAGGGAATGATGCAAATAAGTAGATGGTTGCACATCTTCTTCCATGGTTAAAGAGAGCCTTTGATGCCAAAACATGGCAATGGGCTAACTGAATGGAGGGCCCAGGACATCCTTAACAGGAGCAGTACAGCATGTGTGATCTTTAAGAACCAGAATCAGATATTTTTCCCCTCCAGAAATAGTAAATCAGTCTTAGCTCTGCCAGAAATCCACATTTTTGGCTCTGAATCTAGATGCCTTGAAACAAGGCTAAAACTTCACACATTCAAAGCCAGCTTTCTCTTTTTGCGGGATGTCCCGATAGTAGGACGTGGGTACCAACTTACTGTTTGTCTACCAAGGGCTGTGCTACAGAAGACCCAGGACTCTGTGCTTCTCAATTTTACCTTCCCCAACCTGTCACTAGACCTTTGGAATAGAAGGAAAGAGAAGCCACTAAGCAGCTCTTTCTCTGTGGTGCTTGTCAAGGACAAGGCTAAGGCTATCCTCTATGAGCACAAGTGTCCTACTAACTTTCCATCACCATGAATCCCGGCACAGTCTATTTATGCTGCAGTTGAAATTCCTGGTACCACTGCTGGAGATTCGACCAAATCCTCATGTCTGACACCTTTTCTAGCAGCCCAGCCATTCTAACAATCCAAACAAGCCTGTAGTACATGATGTGACCAGAACCTGATCCTTTTAGGGCAGTATCCAGTGGGCTTAACCACTGAGCCCTTTTCTCTCATTATTTCGATATCATACTATGTATACTATATAGATATTGTATGTTTTATGTTTGAGACTCAGGCTTTCACTGAACATAGAGCTTTTTACTTTGGTAGACAAACTGGCCAATAGAATTTAAGGGTCCTCTCATTTACCATACATAACCTATGCTGGTGTTATAGAAAATTTAATTCATGCCCCATATTTGCTTATGCATAGATACTAGGAATCCTAACTCCAGTATTCATACTTGGGCAGCTATCTTTCTACCTGCTAAGCTCCTTTAATAATTATTTAATAAGATCCAAAAGAATAAGACATTTTAAAATTCCCTACTTTGTCTTTGCCAACATTCTATTCCACATGGTTTTCATTTATAATTCAATTTTATTTTAGAAATAAAGGCCAGCTTGATAATGAAATAATTAAAAATGTGTCAGATCTAACCACATGAATATCAATGTGATTTTTGATCGCTCAGGGTCAGTCAAATCATTGTGCCCCCCTACATAGTCTTTATGGTGTATCATTGAGCCCAAACACATAGAAACATCTTTCAACATCATTAGCTTAAATCAATTAATTTAATATTAAAATTTATTGTGTTGCTTCTATATAATTTTTTCTAAACCACTAATTAAAACACATAACCCAAATTTTATACTTATAAAGCAAGTTTACAAATTTTGCCTATATAGCAATTTACATATTTTCATGTTATACAATTTTTCAGCATGAAAAATGAATAATGTTAATAATGGATATGCTGAAGCTTTTTTTTTTTTGCACTTGGGGAGGATGTACACCAGATTATGGAATTTCCATATCCACATTAATTGGAATTCTCTAATTAGAGACATAAGTCAAATATATAAACTATGATATACATTACTTGCTTAATGTAACTTGTTAATGATGAACCAAATAATCAGGCTAATATATTATGTATATTAGTCATATATACATATATATACACATACTTTTTTCTCTTCACATATATGTACTTTATAATATACATTGTTTATAATATACTCCTTGTGTATGGACCTATACACATATTTGTATATTTCATTATTAGAAACATAGCTTCAATTTCTGTTATTTTCTGCAAAACTTAATTTTAACATACAATTTTTTGAAAGGTAGCCCAAAGAGAATAAAATTTATTATTCTATATGAGTGGATTAACTGAATTTACTAGGTCAAGTTTGCTGGTATGTTTATGATACTTAACCAAGTCTTTTTCAATATTCTCATCTTGGGTATTGTTCATGTGTTTTATATTTCTACCAAGTCAAGAAAACTAGCTGGAGCATGTTGTGTTTACCTTAGAGAAAAAGCAGAGTTGTAAAATGGAAACTACTAAGAGGTGATGTGGAAACAAGGGCATGACCTAGCATTATCCTCTCATATTCGACTGATCAAAGTGGTCATATTTTTGAAGTCAAAACCAAGTGAAAATGAAATCACTTCATCACTAACTGTGACTTTAAGTAGAGTCACAGGACATTGGCCGTTGATTCAAGTTTGTGGACAGCAGATGAGACAAAAGGGTCTGACTTCTATTCCAAAACTGCTGCCTGATATTGTGATACTCAGACATAAAAATGAATGTGGTTGACCTTTATTTCCCTCTAGTTTTCATGGTTTTCTAAGCCATCTATTACCAATTGCCTTAAAATATCTGTTCTATACCAATTTTCAGGGTCCTTGTTGCATATATAATAATTAAACATTAATTTTAATTTTATAATGTTCTGAATCCTCTGATGCTTATAACAAATCATCACTGTTCATAAAAATAATAATGTGATAAAAATTATATAAGTAAGAGTGTCTATGGTAGATTATCTCATTTTTTTCATCAATATTGACCCTCTGCTCCAATTCTCTTAAAAGAAAATGATGACCAGAGAAGAGATAAAATTTAATTATGTTAACATATTAAGGAGCTATAAGAATTGTTTCAAAGATAAAGATTATTAGAAATTAAAATCTTTGTCCTAATTACAATGAAGATCTATAGAAGAGACAAACATAGATTAATAGCTTTGTCTAATTTAGTAGCACATGAATGTGAAATTCCTCAGCCCATATTTGAACCTAAACCCTAATTTCTACTAACATAGTCGTTTTAGGAGAGTTCTATCTGGACATCCCCTTTTAATAGTAACAATAATTCACCTTAGATTACTTTTAGGAACACTGGAGTTTGTAAGCTAGACAAAAATACAAAATATAGTCATATAGTAAGCTAGGGTTTATTTTTATAATTATTATAAATAAAGTACATTTTAAAACATAAACAAGACAGAAACAATAGTGCAGTTTATTGTCACAAATTGGATGTTTATCTTTCAGGCTTTTGCGTCAGTCTAATTCTACATAAAAAGAAATATTAATCAGTTTCATTTGGCCACTTTAGTAATCTTTTTTAATGTGTTGTTTAGTGTCTCAACAATCATATCAGTTTATTTTGCTACTTCAGTAATATTCTTTTTATGATTATGTAGTGGTAGAATCCAAAATAAGAATATCTGAATCATTTCAATATCATCTAATGCTATATTTTTACACACATTTTAACACAAATTTATAAATAGTTACCATAGAGATATGAAGAACAATGTTATCTCAGAAACAGTAATAACCAGCCATGCTACAGACACTTTGAGGAGTGGTTAGAGACATGGATTAATGAGCGTGAATACAAGGGCCCAGTCCTCCAGGGAAGTCCAGTAATGTGTATGTTGCCACCACATTAAATGGAAATGGAAAAAGCAAGATCAAAACAGTATAATTAATTTTTTAAACTAAATTTAAAATTGGATTTTAATTTTTGCAGTTTATCTAGATCTGAGGAAATGTTCGCAGACAAGTGTTGTATAGCAGAGGCAATCTAGAAACTAACAGTCTTGAGACTGAGGTATATGAGCCAGCATGAGGAGAACCATATAGATATTTCCACAATATAAATTATTGTTTCATGGTCTGAATCACCAATTTCAAAATCTGAGTTACAATGTGAGATAGTTCTGAGAACATGAGAAGCATGCTTGCCTTTTCAAGGTTTCTATTACTGCAATGAAACACCATGACTAAAAAGCAAGTTCAACAGAAAAGGATTTATTTGGCTTATCCATCCAGGTCATACTCCATCATTGGAAGAAGTCCGGACAGGAAATCAAGAAGATTGGAACCTGGCGGCGGGAGCTGTTCAGAAGACATGGAGGTATGCTGCTTACTGGCTTGTTTCACATGGATTACATAGCCTGCTGTCTTATAGAACCTGGGACTGCCAGCTCAGGGATGGCACTACCCACACTGGGCTGGGCTCTCCCCCATGGATCACTAATTGTGAAAATGTCGTACCACTGGATCCCATGGAGGCATTTCCTTAACTGAAGATCCTTCCTCTGTGGTGACTCTAGCCTGTGTCAAGTTGACACACAACATGTGTATGCCTACGGCAGCCTTCCTCTTGTTTGTGATTGTGTGGGCATCATTTCCACTAGAAAAGTCTCTGTGTTGAAATTAATTGTACGTTTAGAAACACATATTTGGATGTTTGCCTATTCTAATGATCTTAGGGAAAAAAAAAACCAACAAAATATTTAGAAGATAATGCTCCAATTTATATCACATTCTAAGATAATAATGATTATTACCTATAATTTTTTATTAAAAGTTCACTCTATAATAAAGAAGATGATTTTACATATTGCCAGTTGCAGCACCCATTTAAAATTATGCCTGTTAATGTGGTGCTGTACACAAGATCAAAGTTTAGTAATAAAATCAGGAGTCGCAAAATTGTAACTGAGATGCAGCTAAGCACATTTGAGCAGTAGAGTGCAAGAACTGTGGTGTTAGGTATAAGAAAGCTTCTATTACAAATACTGAGAAATATGCAAGAGTCCTATTAGGACTGCAGTACATAGTAAAACCATTGACCTACTGTCAACAGTGGAAAAATGGGTTTCAGATGGCAGAAATAATTTTTGGTAGAAGCCAATAACAAGCATATAATTTAAATTTAATTTAAAGGAGAAAAATTACTTGAAATTGTGAATAAAATGTTACAACATATTCAAGATCCCTGGAGTGAAAACTATGAAGTAAAATCAAAAGTTAACAGATGAGAAAATTGCAGAGAAAACCCAAAGGCCAGGTAAAATTCCTTTCTTTATAAAAGTAATAATTTGAAGAACTATCCAACAAAGCATATTTCAAATTGCCAAATAATTCTGGTGTGAATCAAGACCTTGGATGTTAGGATGCAGATAAATGAATAGTGGTTACGGAGTCTCAAAGAGATTGGATATTATAAGGTAGAAATGAGTAGAACCTAGAAAGTCTTTTAATTATACAAACATTAAAAAGTATACTCTTCACAAACACACACACACACACACACACACACACACAAAGCCACACACTAATGCACACACACACACAAATACAGATACACATCAAAGGCAAACACACACATATCACACACACACACACACACACACACACACACTCACACACACATACACACACTTACTGTACTGGAAGTTTAGAGTATATTGTGTCGAGGTTCTAAGATGCGAGTATCTGTGGTCTTATTTTAAGTTACAAGTATGGAAATAGTATAATCATAATTGGTAAGCCATTATTCCTAGACAACGTTTTGATCTATAACTACAAGTAAGGTACCATATTCTTTTGATTGACCTTTTACACTGGGGATGAATTGCTGATGTACTAAACTTGGATTACAAGTACTTTTACTTTTTGAAACAAATACAATTATTTTTTTCTCCTTTTATGGTGCATTTCCTACAAGGAAAGTTGATTTTCTACAAAGAAGATTTTGATGTTTAGTTTATTCTATTTAGTCATATGGAAATATGATCTATTAAAACTAGTCTCAGAGTTATGTGTAGAAGACTGCTCTGATAATAATAGATGAGAATATGATGTGTCACAATATTATTTATAAATACAAGTATTAGAAAAACTGGCTGAAGAATATTTAATATACCCCTAAACTATTTCAAATCTCAATGTCTGTATTTGCTATTTGTTTTATAACCTTTAAATGATCACAGAAGAACAATTAATTCTCATGTATAACCAACAAAACTGTTCATCCTTTTAATAAGATTGGTTTTTATAACAAATAGCATTATTTAATGTTGGAAATAGGTTGAAATGTAAGATGCATGAGCATTAGATATTGGGAAATTACCACAGAGTAAATACTTTATCTTGGAGGCTACAGGCATAGAGATATATGAAAATAAATATTTTTTTAGATTTCTAATACACTATATGTATATATTTGTTATAAATTAGTTATTGAATCTTTAAAGAAAGAGGATTATATGAAAATATGATGCAAAATATCCAGTTTTCCCCGTTAAATATCCCATGTTTCTCTCCACTATGAACAAATACCTAGTCTATTGTTTAATTTTTCCTGTCAGCTTGATGGGTTCTAGAGCCAATGAAGAAACTTGCCTTTGGCTTGGTCTGTGAATGTGTTTTCCTTAGAGATTAATGGAAGGAGGAAGGCCCTTTTAGGGGGTACACTCCTTTCCAGGGTCAGCCCACATATAAGTAAGTCTGAGAGACTCTTGTTTTCTGTCTGCCTGTCTTTACTCTTTGCTGGTGAGGGCATGTATTCCATATGATTATAATCATCCTTTCCTAACACAGGAGCCTAGCTTCTCTGCTTTGCAGGTTCAATCTTGGACCAAATGCTTTCTTTGAATTTTTTATTGACCAACTGTGACTGCTAAGGCATCCATTTTTGGATCTGAGCAGCTACTGGATTCTGAGGGCCTCACTTTTTCTACTGGAAGGAAGCAGCATAGGAGTATGGCACAACTTGCACTGCTTGGCACATTTGTATGACTAAGGTAAGTGAGGGAATAAAGGAAGGCCAGACACACAGACGCAGAAAGAAAAGCAGGGCCCATGGACCATGAGCACTTGGATAGAGTGGAAACTACTACCTCAGCTACCCAGAATCCAGCACATTTATTCTGTACCACACACATGGAGGTGTGCATTAGTCTCAGTAGGACCTCCAGGCTGTCTCAGGCTGTAGGCATTTAGTAAGAGGAGGCTAATGTTGTTAGCTTTTACATAAACTGTCAACATTTTCCCTCTGACTACAGAAGGGATTTAGCAATTTCCAACAAGTTTTCTGCTATCATTCTTGAGCTGTCTCTCCCCACGTCAAACAACATGCAGCTCTTTAGAAATCCATTTTTTTTCACATTCACTAAGCCTTCCTCAATCCTCCAAGGGGGCGCACATTTCATATTTTGTAAAGCAAACAAATCTCTCTTCTCCTTTTCCTCTAAATAATTCTAGCTTATATATACTGTGGTGCCAGAGGCCTGGTGGCACTCAGAGGAAGGATAATAAGTCACCAAGAAGAGACTCGATACCCTATGAGCACATACAGGGGGAGGCGGTCCCCCTCAGTCACAGACATAGGAGAAGGGAGTAGGGGGGGGAGTGGGAGGGAGGAAAGAAAGAGAGAATACAGGGATGGGCTAACAATTGAGATGTAATATGAATAAATTAATAAAAATAAAATAAAATAAAATAAAAACCAAAAAAAACCAAACAAATATGAGAATGAATTTATTTTGTGGACTTAGAGGTATCTGGAGCTAGTTATGTATCTTGAAGAAACCCACAGGTCATAAAGACTTTCCAGGTAGCATAAAGGACATTGAAAATCTATAGTGTTAACTATTTAAAGAAATATTTAAGACAGATTCATTTGATACTACTGAATCACTCCCTGATGAGAAAAAAAAAAAAAAAAAAAAAGGATTTAGTAACCAAATAAGTACCTTTTTAGAAGGTTTTGAAAAGCTAGTCACATAATGATTTTAGCTGGATGCTTTGTGCAACTCTGGATAAATGAAAGAAAAGAATAAGCTGAGCGGTAACAATTCCAGATCTGGTTGAACATAAACATTCTATAGGTTTCATGTATGCTCTGGCAGAGGATCTTCTCACCTCGAGCCCTAAAGCTTAAGAGTGAAAAACCAAACTTAAGATCTCATCATACAATTACTTGACTTACAAGGCAGATTCAGTTTCCAGACTCAAAGGGTGTTAGCAATAAACTTGGGAGTACTTATAAACAAGAATGAGATCCTTCAACTTAGGATAAAGCGATTTCAGAGAATACTGGTTATGTTGAGGCTAGTAAACTTTAAATTTTCTATGTTCTTACATTTCCAGAGACAGTAATCTCTCCAACAGTAGTAGTGAACTAATCTCTACCATTTCCTGTATTACCCTATAAAGATTTATATATAACAATTTTTAGCCATGAGTGGTAGTGCACGCCTTTAATACCAGCACTTGGGAGGCAGAGGCAGGTGTATCTCTGAGAGTTCAAGGCCAGCCTGGTCTACAAAGAGAGTCCAGGACAGCCAGGGCAACACAGAGAAACCGTGTCTCAAAAAAACAAAAAACAAACAAATAAACAAACAAAAACAATTTCTAATTCATACAGTCATATGTCTGGAATATATATGTAGGAATTGATTTTTAAGAGTTTTAACAACAAAATTAGATCAGACTGAATTGATTGATATGGAACTACTAAACACATATTTGGTTTTAGTGTTCCAATTTACAGAGTTAAAATTGTAGCAACAGTTTATTTGATAGAATAGCTAAAATACGGGTCAGAAAATGACTAATGTGAATGCCTTTCATCTATTCATTGACAGGACATGAAGGACTTAAAATTCAGAGAAATCAGAGCCTTGATGTGGACTTGATATGAAAAAAAAAAAAAACCCACTAATCCACAGTGTCTGAAGATCCTCAATATATATTCAAGATAGCAGCATGACAGTCAAATTGAAAAAATTATCTCAATAGGAATAATACTGGTTATCAATATATAAAAAGCAGACTATTTTAGCTTTTATTTCTACAAAAGGAACAAATCCTATGTTAGTATCAATGTTTTCTACAAAATTTCACCAAATCTGAGGGCTATTGATGGCTGTATTTGAGTGAATGTAAAAAGGAGAATGATGAATATATTATAAATACATATAAGGAGGTATAATTGTATGGAAAGATAGGATGATAGGTTAGAGGAAGTTATAGAAAAATGATAACACTGATGATGTTTACAAATATCCAAATGAAACATCCTTTTTCAAAAATAAGACTTATGTATATATCTTCATGTAAAATATGTTAATTGGAGTTACATTAAGCATTAGAGAATGTTCTGTCTAGACACAAGTGTAGGCTACCACCTTGGATTGTGTGGCCAGCAGTGTCCTGGAGACCAACAAATCAATACAGCCTATTGCTGTTGCTTTTGGTTGCCACCAGAACTTAATAGCAAGACAGTATTGCTGAAGATAACACATACTTTGGTCCTGTGGATAATTCAGGTTGGTACTGACCAGGAAGTTTTATCACTGATGATTAGACACACACACACACACACACACACACACACACACACACTCACGCACTCACGCACTCACGCACTCACGCACTCACGCACAATGGTCTTGCCCAGCTGTAGAACCCATGAGTTACAATAATGACTAGTGTCGCAAGACGTACCCATAATTTTAAATGTGATGTGGCTGTTAGGGGATGACAAGCCTCTTTATGACTATATTTAAAGCCCCTTGAACAGGTGGAAAGAGATAACTGGAATTGAAAATGGATGGTGAATTCACAAGTCCCAGGCGTGAACCTTCTGTTATTATTTTGATAAGTGGATACAATATAAAACTGCAATCTTAATTTTTAACCCTATACTTCTTAACACTAATGCAGGTATCAAACCTCCTTGATTCTTGAGAGATAGGCACATCCCACTAAGTACATGTTAAAAAGAAATGGATCAGTGTGTTATAAAAATATAGGACATAAATATGTAAAGGGATGAAGGAGGGACAATAGCTTTGGGAGTAATTAGTGGGGGAAGTGGGTGAATATGATCATAATGCATTGCATAAATATTTGTATTTTTAGGAATTTCATAAAATTATTGCAATAAGTATTTACAATACAATTCAAATTATATATAAATCAATGATGAAACCAAGCTCTACTACCTAATAATGTTGTGCTGAGTGTCTCATTTAACATGTCTGTTCTTCAATTATATAATTATAAATGATATTTAATGTGATTTAATTTATTCATTTAACGATGTCCATATAAAATTTGTTCTTATACATAAAGATAAGTGGAACTCTTACCACTCATCAAAGAAGCCAACAAAGAAGAGATTACATTCTGTTCAATTTTTGTGAATGTGTGTATATATATATGTGCAAAAAACCTTTTCCACTTGGTAGTACCGAATTAAAAATACTTAAGTGTTTCATTGAACTGATAGCCTTCATTCTGTCCTCTACTTTGTCCTGTGATACATTTTATACTGAAAGTCAAAAAATAAAACGGAGTACATAAGGAAACAATTACGCCCCAATATGTGATTACAAGAAAGCAAAACTGGTAGAAAATTAGGCAGTTTTGCATACTTAATAATAGAACAGCAAAGAGGAAAAAATAGCATCATTATCAAATAAAGTCAAGCTGTTCAACAAATTCCCATTTACAAGCAGGATTGTTAAGGGTAATCGTGTTACATAAGACAACAATCTCAGCTAGCACACATGACTTCCAAAAGCTTGTTTTAAAGTTTCATTTATGGATTGGCTAATTAACAATGCATATTTAGTAAGGCAATTTCTTTAAGTGTGTCTTCCTTCTTTTATGCAGTGTTTCCTTTATTTCTCTATTGCTCTATGCTTGAAAGGCATTGAGCAGTGTTTTAGTTATGCTTGTAATTCAAAATGATCTCTCTTCTACAATTATAATTAGCAGAGTCCATGAAGTGAGCTATCCGTCACTCATTTCTCAACATGTTCACTTTAAAGTTCTAGGAGGAAAGTTATGTTAACTTTCTACCAAAAATGAAAGATTCTTCCTGATGTCGCTTCTACTTTGTGAAAAGAGATATTCACCTTGTGCAAGTTGGCATACTCCTTGTGATATAGGAGATAATAAAATTCCTCTTTAATTAGAAAGTAAAGCATGCATGTTTCTTCCCTGTATGTAACGCTCCTAGTATTCGTCAAGCTAATGAGCTCTTCATTATTTGTGTTTCTACCATGAATTCTGAATATTAACAGTACCTGTTAAAACTGTTCCTTCTAAGATACCATGCAAGGATATGATAACTTCTTGCTGCATAATCAGAGAGTACTGAGTGATAGAACAATAAATATTTCCTCAAGCAATACGAGTTTATGAATCTACTACAGACTTTGTGCATGTCATTGGCCTAATTATAAGCAGCATGTCTCTAGTACTACATCTAAAGTCAAGTGTATTATTGAAGCGAGTGAAGCTATGAAGGAAGGTCATACCAAGGTTCAGGTTAACCAAAGGGAGCTCTAATTTTGAGTTCTTGGACTAATACATTTTTTGAATGTTTTTTTATGAAGAACTCAGAGAATAAATACCATAAATTTGTACTTACCTCCTTGTTCCTTACCTACATTTAACTCTGAAATATAGGTATCCTTTATTTTCATGAGATGATTCTACATTTATCTTGAGCACCAAAAGAAATGGTATAAGTGATTAATGAGACCAGTGAGATGCATGAAAGGAAGGAGTGCAAAATATATTCTAGCAATGCTTGTTTACTTATATACATTTGTGTAAAATATTTTGAAAAGATGTTTTTAAACAACTTCAGCCCCCATATTTCTGGATAATATTTAAGTATCCTGATTAATAAGATGAATGAATGAATAAACAAAGTGAATAATCATTTTTCATTCTTCTTAAACTCTATAATTTTATTTCCTTTTGTTTCTTTTTTTCTACTTTTCTCACTCTTTGTCCCTCATATATAAATATATAAATTTATATTACATAATATATTTAATAATATATAATATATTTAAGTTAAATTATATATATATATTTTATACTCTGGTCTGTATAGAGGGACTAGATTCATTTTTATATTGGTGTGCAAAGTATAAGACAGAAGTTTAGACTGAAGTATAAACTCCTTAAGTGTGAATGCTATATCTCTTTAACTTGAAATGCATATCTCATGTACAAAATGCAGAAAAATATACTGATATAATTTTACTATTCTATAAATGTTAGTTTTTTAATGAAAGTACATATTATATCCACGTTATGTCACCAAAGTAATAATTTAATGTGAATGTCTACCAACAGCATATAATTTTGTTTTATAAGCAACGTTTTGGGATCTAGCAAATATTTACCTTTAAACTTTTATCTTATAGGCAGATATAATTATTTCTTCTTTCTTAGTATAGTCTTTCTTTTTCCCAAAATCCTTTATAACCTTCCTTCCATTCTTAACTGAGCTTGTTCTTTGACAGTTTTATACACATACTTTATTCTGTTTTTATTTGTAAATGCAATTTCTTAAGTATACTTTTCACTCCTATTAATTTTCCTTCCAACCTACAATACCATTTCAAATGTTTATGTTATTATCTTTATTATTACTTTTTTTGAACACTCAATGTGATAAACTAGAGTCCTCCGTTGACTCTGGCTTTGGAACTAGTCATGAGGACATGTTAGGCAACACATTGGATACAGAACTGAAAACAAAGAGTTCCCCTTTGCTGGATCCATGAACAACCAGTGTCTTCATCAGGACAGCTAAAGTCCATAGTGCCCTCCTCAAGCCATTACTTCAAATAGACCTGTCAATTCTCATATGAGTTCAACTCAGGGAGAACACCAGCTCTGAGACCATGCCTGCATTCGTTCTGCTAGCCCATGAAGTAAC
>OU015749.1:52620280-52655252 GCA_907169655.1 Acomys percivali
GCCAAAAGCAAAACAATAAAACCTAATAACAAAAACAAAAAGCCAACACAATTCTTTATGAACCTTGATAGAACAATTCACAATTTTATATAGAATAACAAAAGCCCACAAAAGCTGACAATTCTGTCCAACAAAAGATCTTGTGGAGGTATCTCCATCCCTGATCTCAAGCTGTATTACAGAGCAACAGGAATAAAATCTTCTCAGTACTGGCATAGAAACAGGCAGGTGGTTCAATGCAATTGAACGAAAGACCCAGAAATAAACTTACACACCTACGGACACTTGATTTTTGACGAGGAATCCAAAGCCATACAATGGAAGAAAGAAAGCACCTTCAACAAGTGGTGCTGGACTAACTGGATGTTTACATGTAGAAAATGCAAATAGACTCTTATTTATCACCTCAACATAAAACATTGATATAAGATAACTCTGTCTGGTTTTAGCAGGGTCTTTGAGACAATTATAACCAAAGTCTCTTGACAGCCTGAAGTGCTTCTTGGTATGCCCTTTGATATTCTTTATTTACCAACACCAACTTTTCTTTTGTCCTTTTGTTTCTGATCACAGACTACTTCTACTGCAAAATTTCAATGCAGTAATCCATACATCTATGATGATAGTTATGGAGGAAATCTGTACCAGTGGTTTAACAAGTGTCGTGAGTAATCTTTTCCGTAACAATTTGAATCACATTCCAAAGCTTCAAATACTTATTCATTATGCATTCTTAACTCTACTTAAAAATTTAGGAGCAGGGCCAAAGACATCAGGGACCTTGTGAAATTAAAAAGCAGAGAACTAGAGAGTATGGACATGCACACAATTTTCTCTCTTAGCTGAGTGTCATAATTTTATATGCCCCTTAGTGTTAAGTTATTAAATTATTTAAATTAAACTTATGCAAGATGAACTGCTTTAGAATTTTTTATTCTTGTTCATCAGAAGCTTCTATGGAGTTTTACATTCTACCTTTAACAACATGAGATATTCTCTCTTAGTTATTTTCTCATGATAAATATTAACACTTCTTTGTGGACTCTCATTTATACTCAGAAGAATTTATTTCTGCAATTTTTTCTGCTTTATAATTTGTGCATACTATGTTTCATATGGACATCTCAAAATAATGGCTGTAAGTAACAGACATATTTAATGCTGGATTTTTTTTTTTTTTTTAGACTAGTCAAGTGCAGTAGTGAGAAGGGGGGGGAGTGTAGAACAGGAGTTCAATCTGTAACTGACTGTGAACAATCAATTGTGATAACTCACTACCTTCGGACCAGCCAATGCTGGATGTTTATTATAAGTAATTGGAGATTTGTAATCTCAAATAAAGTGATGATTCACATTGATTGGCAAGATCATAACTAGCATTCTCCATATATTATATAATCACATATTTTTCCTCTTGTATTAGAAAAGGAGTTAGGTAGATTTTTATCACTACAAAGAATTCTATTTTAAGGAAAGTATGCACTATTGGTTATAGTAGTAATAACTGCTAAATTAACCAGAAAAATGAAAGTTGTTATCAAAGGGCAT
The DNA here is from genome assembly GCA_907169655.1 of Acomys percivali. Taxonomy (NCBI): domain Eukaryota; kingdom Metazoa; phylum Chordata; class Mammalia; order Rodentia; family Muridae; genus Acomys; species Acomys percivali. The sequence continues at coordinate 52,621,829 of OU015749.1, forward strand.
TCCCAATCAGAGAATTGCCTCCAGCCTCTAGGTCTGTACAGCCCAGGTACCATAAAATGGTCATAGTGGATAGATAACACATTGACACTGGGTTCAAGGAGAGTCGAATAATTTCTTTTATAGCATGTTTAATTCAAAGGTCACAAGCATAGAGCTCTCACTCTCTTTACATTCCGTTGAAATTAGGTATTTGAAATTGATCATCTTTTGCCAGGTGTGTTGAAATCTGTCCTGCAGAAGATTAAAAGTGAATAAAATGTGTAGGCGATCTGCCATCTTCTGATGGGGAGTGATAATGGTTTACTCAATCTTCAGCCGACAGTCATGGAGGGTCATTGTGTAACTTAGTTTACTTGTGTGTTTCAAGATACTACAGCTGTAGGCTAAAGGAAAGACAACCACACTCTTGGCCATCAGTTTTCATTTTTTTAAAAATGAGATTGATGTGATGATGTATCTAATTTTACACAGCAAAACATAATTCTAACACAAAAATGATATTTGAAGTTCAAAGCCCACTAGACATCTTTGGTGTATGTTTCTGGTTAAGTTCTAAAATAGAGGATATTTTAGTGACTGTTCAAGCAACAAACTTTCTTTGTCATTTTTTAAAAATTAAAAATGGAACTGGTAACCCGTACCTCCTGTTAATTCAGTTAATTAATTTTACTCTTTCTCAATCTCTGATGGGGTTGAAGACCAAATAGTTGCATTTCAAATTTAAGCCTAGTTGTCCAGGGCCTAAAATGTCTTTAGGTCTACATAGATGTTGTAAGTTGATAGAGATGAGATATGGTAGACATTGGTTACATTCAGAAGTGTAGACTCACTGAGATAGGAAAATATTTTCTTCTAGGTTTCCAAATACAAAGAGCCAGAACAGTATGAATGTAACATGAATTTAATTCCTGAATGTTCTGTGGTTCTTATTGCTATATGTAGTTTATTTTATATAGGTGTAATAATATAAATGTGTATGCAAAATTTTTTTTTAAAGCCAGGGGTAGTCTGGAGTGATGATTTAGAGGTTAAGAACACTGGCTGTTCTTCCATACTTCTTAAGTTGAATATCTAGCACTAACATGATGCCTCAAAATCACTGATAATGGTATATGGGTCTCTCTTCTTCTATGCATGAAGAGAGAGCACCCATATGTATCAAATAAGTAAGTAAGGAAATAAATAAATAAATAGACTTTAAAAATTTTAAAGTTTTAAACAATGTATTATGTTTCATTAAATAAAAGAGTTTGAGTTCCACAAAAAGACCAACAAAGCCAACCTACCAGAGCACAGAGAGGCTTATAGAAAATGAAGCGCCAATCATGGACCATGCATGGACTGGACTAGGCCCCCTATACATATGTAGCAGATGAGCCGCTCAGGCTTTATGTGGGATCTCTGGTAAGGGATGGTCTGTCTTTGACATGGACTATGTTGGCTGCTTTTTGATCACTTCCCACTGGGGGGTCTGTCTTGCCAGAAATCATGGAAATAGGACATGCTTGGTCCTGATGTGACTGGATGAGCTAGGATGTGCAGCAGTGCTCCCATTTTTTCTGGGGAATAGGTGAGAGGAATGGGGAAAGAGGGAGGGAGGATGGAACTGGGAGGAGAGGAGGTAGTGGGTTATGACCAGGACGGAAAGTGAATAAATACATTAATTAATTAATTAATAATAAAAATGTCTAATGCTAAAAATGTCTAATGCTAAAAAGACCCTGATTTATAGATGTAGTCTTTGTGAATGATAATTTGTAGTTTGTTTATACAGTATCTAAAATATGTCAAGCCTTCTCTTTCACATTCACTTTTTGCTAACACCTTGCTATATCACATACTGTGAGGTACCATTACATCAACTTAAATGGAAGACAAGCTTGAAAGTTAAGTACCATGCTGGAATTACCCAGCTATTAAGTCTTAGACTTAGAAATGAAATTCAAACAGGTCTGATGTCACAAAAGCCTTGACCAATTTCCTTGGCATCTCATCATTTATATGCTCAGTGACCATTAACCTCTTAATTTGTGTGTCCTTTATTTTAACACTAGCATGTCTTGGTATCAGGATGTCTTTTGGTAGATTTTGTGTCTTTCAGAATCCACTCATTAAGAATGAGGAAAAAAGTCTGGTGTAGGACATACACCATTAATCCCCAAAATTAGGAAGCAAAGGCAGGAAGAGCTCCATGAGTTCTAGGCCAGTCTCATCTACACAGTAAGTTCCAGGACAGCCATAGATATATAATGGGACCCTATTATGAAGAGGAAAAAATAATGTAGGTATAATTAATAGCAGAGACAAATATCAAAATAAAACTACTTTTTTAATCAATCACAAAGATATGACCAAACTTTGATAAAGAAACATATTTTACTAACTTTATTCCATTGAGTTTTGTTATGATACCTGTCTGTTAGATAAAGAAAATATATTCAAATATTATTTTTTTGTTTTAAATTTAATTGCATATTTCCATTATTCCTAAAATATTGGAAACATTGCAATTTACCTAATATGAAGCCCTCTTAACATTTAATGCACAATGAATATAATAATCAGTCTTAAACAAGTATTTTACCGATACATTTTATTCTAGGAGTTGATCTGGAAAAAGACTTCTAGTTTGCACTGAACCTTAGATGAAGATTGTGCAAATATATAACATTTCTCACATTAAAAAACAATTGTTGGCATAATGTTCTTGTGGAATGTGTCATTTTATCCTTGTTCACTCAAATGCTGACTTCTCCACCTCCCTCTCTGGATGACATTGCATTATGACAGTTACTCTAAGTTTCTACAGCTTCAAGTTTGTATAAATGTCTCATCCTTTGCTCTCTGTGTTGCTAATAAAAACCCAGTTCAAGCCCCTGATGATTCTTTTCCTTTTACTGATCAGAGTTGGACAGCTTCCTGGACAACATTGTAGAAAACTTCTGATACAATTTGGACCACCATTGCAATCTCTTACTAAGCCTGGAATCTCTCAACATTTAGAAACTGAGCCACAAATGCAATCACTAGATTGCTTAACCATTCTCTCCAATTTTGGGGGGCCCACTCCAAAGTATTATGTGCCCCAATTGAACCCGAAGAAACCTTAAGAGAACGATGCCCCATTCCCTCAGAGGGGGGTCATGGATTGTATAAATTGCTGTATGCTCGCTTGATCTACAAATGCTTATTCTCATCAGGAGGTGGTCATAAGTCATTATTGGTCTTCTACAAAGAAAAAATTAGGGGAAACGCAGGGACGTCTCTCTTTGCCTTTATCTTGCATACGTAAACAAGGAGATGGGAGCCTAAAAGAAAGAAAGGGAGATTTAGGGACACAGAGGGAGGATAGAACAAAAGCTAGATGATGGAACCTACTCCTTAATTCAAGGCCTTAATTGTTACTTATAATGAAGGTTAGGTCTAAGTCATTGCTGTAGAATTTAGTATATTCATACAAAACATGGGCATGTCAAATACTTGGCAGATTTTAACACAAGAATATATATCTTGTCTAACAGATAGATGTGTCTCTATTGATATATGAGCTAAAATAGTTAAATAAGGTCTTCAAAACCTCAGAGACACACAGAATATTGCATTTAAAGTTGTTCTTACAAATTTTCGACAACAAGACAAGTTAACTCCTGACAACACCCAGCCGACCTCAAAGAAGATGATGAGCATCAAAGAGCCTCCTTATGGACATGGCTTCAAAGGTGGCAAAATAACCTCTGAGCAAAATATCCTCGTTCCTGTCACAAATAGAATCAGCCTAAAAAATGGGCAACTTAGATGCAGGCAGAGTCGACAGCCACACTCTGCCAAGTCAGGGTAAGCAAGCCCTCAATAGTTCCTGCCCTGCAAACAAGTCTGGCAGAGATATTAGGCCAGAAAGCTGAAGATGAGGCTCCAAATTATAAAGAATATTGGGTGACTGGTCATGCAGTAAACTGTCTTAAGTCAATTTGTACATTTTGGAAGCTGCTACCCACACTGCTGTTTCACTCCGGAATTTAAGTTTTATTCCTTCTCAAGCCTCTGAGGGGCATGGAAGCCAAGATAGTATAGTTTTATAACCAAGTTTAGCTGGTTAGGGGACAAGATCATTTTAGATCAAGATAAAGAAGTTAACCTATTAGAGTTGAGATATGATAGATATTGAATCTCATTCGGAAATCTAGACCCAACAAACAGGAAAAACACTTACTTCAAATGAGACGAATACCGATGGCCAAGTCACTATGAGTGTAATATATATAGAACTCATTTTTCTCATGATTGTCACATGGTTCTCCTTCCTGTATATAGTTTGTTTTATACATGTGTAATAAAATAAGAATATTTAAGAAAAACCCAACTAGACAATGTTGTGGAATAACAGAATAGGGTGCAGGGTCCTGGTGGGGTGTGGGGAGGAGAAAGAGCAGGGCGAGAAGGATGGAGCCATGAGGAGAGACCTGGAAACCTCAAGAGAAAAGGATTGCGCCCGGGAGATGATTTAAAAGCAAGAATAATGTGGTAAATCAGATGGCAGAAAACTATACTAGCATAGATGTTTGGGATAAAGTAATTATTGTGTTATAGGTGAGTTAAATAGATACTGGTCTCTCTGTTTGGGTATTTGGGTATAAAGCTGGTTAAGGAGTAACCAGTGATTTTACTAAGATAATAATTCAATATTACATATTATCAAACAATTAACAAACAATTGAAAGTACTTTTTATATCAGAAGCATATGAACATGCTAAATGGTCATGTCTGTGCTTATTTATGTATTTTCCCTCTTTGATCTGTTTTCTCTTAGTGATATTAAAATATGGCAAAATGATCACTGTTTTTCTCATCAAAGTATACATAAAAAGAATGAGCTTCTAAATGAACCAAAAATTCAAGGAAATTTTATTTTAAAAACTACATTAAATATAGGTAAACAGAAAAAAATTAAATAGCCTTGACTGTACAGAATTACAGTTATTACTAGGAAGAATAGTTTCTTTGGCTTTAAACCCTTCAGCTAAAATGTCATTCCCTCCTATTCTAAGAGAATTATACAATGAGTGAGAACATAGTGATATAGAAGGAAATGACAGGGAGGCTAAATATTAAAATGACAAAAATACTCAGGAACACCATGAAGTATATAAGCCTGACAATAAAAATAGAGTCCTAGGTATTATTAAGACATCTCATTTCTGAATCCAATCTCACAGCCTTCCTATTTAGAAAACTATGTTTCATTGCCTGCATTATTTCATAAAGCTGTGAGACATTTTCTTCTTCCAGAAACTCTATTTTCCAGGCAGGCCTTAACTTGAGAGCCCTACCTGAAGATGTATTACTCATCTGTCACTAAAGCTCCGTCACCACCAGTGATGTATGGTCTCAATACATCAGCAGAGTGCCAGCACCCCCCATGATGTATTACTTACACTGAAATACCTGTCAGGAACAGGTTGTGGAAACTCAGCAACTTTTAATATATTCACTTTTAAAAGATAATAAACATTTCTTTTCATGAACAACTCCATGGTGAATGTGCTTTGACTCAAAATGTAATTTTCCCTTTGCCTTCCAAGCACAATATATTTGTCCTTCTCTTTTTGGCAACCCATAGTAAAGACCTGTAATATGATAAATAAATAAATAAATAAATCTCTGAGAAGCCTTACAGAGAAGGACCACTGAATAGGTGACGGATGTTGGTTTGACTTAAAAATCATCTTAACATATACTCATCACAATGAGGCTTGGTCACTTTTATATAAATATGAAATTATTTTGATAACTAAGAATTTTTTCTCTTTCTTTGACTTATACTTTCTTTTAAAAATCTTTCAAGTGCTTATTTTCCACTCATTTAAATGACAGAAATATAAAAATTTGTCAAACAGGAAGAGTAGGAGGATGGTGTGGAATAGAATTATACAAATACAGTACTCCAGTATAAAATTCTCAAAAGATAAAAAGATAATCCTGCAGATATTTAACTGATTACCTTATTTTCATTTCCTTTTCCATTTTTGGTCAAGACAGTCTAATGTTGTAAAATATACCATTGAACTGTATATATGCTGATAAATAAAACTGAATAAGTTGGCACAATTCTTAAGACATTTCTGTAATGATTCTTCTAAACAATTTAAATTTAAAAATGGTTATTGGTTTTCTTCCTAATAAGAGCTCAAACATTTTTTCTTTTCTGTGAATATGTGAAATAAATGGCCTACCAATTGCAGTGATGATTCTGATTTCATGATTTAACATTGTTTTTTTTCCATTTTAGTTAAACATATAATAAATATATTTATAATTAATATAACAACATAAGTAATAATTTATTAAGAAATACGTAGTGAGAGACAAATTGAGAGTGAGAAAGAAAAAACAAATTTACTGATAGATTGACAAAGAACTACAGTGACAAAAAAAGGAAGCAAGGAATAGAGAGAAAATAAAAAAAGAAAAAAATCAGGAAATGACTTTTATCATTATAAAAACATCATGACAAAAAGTGTATTACAAATGCAAATCTTGTAATTGAATGGAGAGTGGACAATATTACCTTAAGCTGATATCAATATGTGATATAGTGTGTATTGAATTATGAAGATAAATGGTCATATTAGCATAACTACTATAATTTTGGAAGTTGTTTTAGCCTTGTTTAATTGAATGAGGCCAAGAACATCTAAATTTATTTCAGAATTACTCTATAGAACATCTTGCTCTATATTAGGCATACAAAGATAGTTTCTGTGTTCAGGATAAACTGAAGTACAAGATCTGCCCCCTCAGTGTTATGAAGTGATAATTTTCTTTATTAAAAATGTGAATAATATTTTCTTTAATTGAAAGGTTTAACGTTCAAACTTTTGTTTCAATGAGTGCTACTTTTAAAGATTTATTTTTAATTGTTTGGTATACACACACAGACACTGTGTGTGTGTGTGTATGTGTGTGTGATATACATATACATGCCAGTGTGTTCATGGGGCCAGAGGCATTGGAACCCTTTTGCAGATGGAGTCAGAAATTAGTGAGCTGCCTAATAAGAAAAGCATATACAGGGGGAGGTAATCCCCCTCAGGAACAGTCATAGGGGAGGGGAATAAGGGGAAAATGGGAGGGAGGGAAGAGTGGGAGGATACAAGGGATGGGATAACCATAGAGATGTAACAAGAATAAATTAATAAAATAAAATAAAATAAATAACTGGACTCCCTTCTCCTGCAAGACAAGAACTCTTTAATCAGATGACTCATCTTTTAAAGTAACCATTTGAGTTCTGACAGCCAGTATTACTTAAGATGATTTTGTAGTAGTTTAAGAAAGTTTATTCCTTCTCAAGTTTCTGATGGAGTTGAAGACCAGGTAGTTTAATTTTACAAAGTAGCTTAGTTGTTTAGGGGTTATGATGTTTTTAGGTCTAGATAGATGTTTTAAATTGATAATGACAAGATGTGACTGAGTTTGATTTACATTCAGAATTCTAGATGCCCAAGATAGGAAAGATGTTTTCTTCAAGGCTGTCAAAAATAAATAGGCAAAACACTAAGAATGTAACATTTGTATAATTCCTGGTTATATAAATGGTTATTCTTGCTGGAGGCAGTTTATTGTATATATGTGAAATAATATAAATGCTTTTGTAAAACAAAGAAACCCACTTTCCATTATCCAAAGGTCTATTTCTATACTTTGTTATGTTAGAAATAAAATATAACATGTGCATGATTAAAAAAAAAAAGAAATATAAGCTATACATGCTCTAGGTACTTCCCTGGTACATAGAAAGCTCAACTGTGTAGTGCTTGGTAAACTAAAGCCAGCGGTGAATTTATTAAGAGAACATATAAATAATTGGCAATAGTTAAGACTATTAAGCTAATGAAGTTCGTCACAAGAAGTTATCTATAAAATAAATCTATTAGGAATTGTTGTGGCATGTAAAGTAGAAAGCGTGAGGAACTGAATAAAGGCCATTACTGAGATTAGTGCATTTGGTTACTTTGTTCTTTGCTTGTGGTTTAACAAGGCATAGTGCCTTCAGGACGGAGGCTGTATTGGGACCTATTATGTACCCTGGCCTGTCCTGCTCATATCACTCCTTCCTCAGACTCTAAAACGCTGGGACTACAGCAGTGCAATATGTAGATTTATTATTTCAGGTGCATTATTGTAAAGATGAAAATTTCTATCTCAATGCAATTTTTCATTCTTTCCTTCATATTTTAATGCAAGTTAACATGACAAAAACATATGTAAAAATCACTGCACATCAGAATTACATTAATCACAATATTACTGTATAAATTCTTTACAGAATTGTCGTTGTAGAAGTATGTCTAGTTCTGCGTTTATCAGGAAGGTGTAGTTATGTCAACAAAATAATGTACTGACAAAATAACTGTGATGCTTTAGCTTCGCTGGAAACTGGACCGAATTTGAAGTGAACTTGGAGGAGAGCAACACTTGAGGGTATAGTCTCGGCAGAAATTTTTGTACAGAGATTTAATTGAGTTAATGCAAGTGTCCAGTACCATCCCATAATATGAGGAACAGATTAAATATAAGGCAGGAAAAAAGAAGCAGACAAGAGATTTCTTTTCTATCACTCATCTTTCTGCTTCTTGTCCATCAAGGCATGAGCTTCTTTTCTGTCTTCCCCTCTTGCCTACCATTTTGAGATGCTCCCTCTAGAAATATGAGCTACAATAAGGCTTTCTTCATATAGCTTGTCTCAGCTTTGTTTTTTTCAGCAACCAAATTACCTAATATAAAAGTCTTTCCAAAGTAGTGGAATTAAATCATGCATATTAGAAATAAATTCAACAAAAGCATACCGCACATATTATATTTCTTACTGCTTTTTGGTTGGACTCCAGATGATACTTAAATAAATATTTTGGATAAATATACATAGGTATTATTGCTTAAGTTCTGAAATAAATGACATAGGAAGAATAAAAATTGCCTAAAAATGAAGTTTCTCAATTTGTATGTGGAAAATTAGCAGTAGCATCCTCTGGGAGCTTGTTAGAAATGCAATGAAAAGACAAGCTGGAATCCCGCTGGAAAGTCATCCCAGTTGGCTACTGATCATACTGCTGGGAGGCAAGAGAGAAAGGAGGAGCCATCTGATGCAGTTGGGATTGTTATGAATGAACTGCAATATCCTGCCTGCCAAAATGTCCCCTCTGGTGCAGTAGTGACAGGACTGTCTCAAATGTGAATGGCTGTGTTGTGAACATACACCAGCTCTGCTCTTTTGGATGAAATAAATGTTAGACACTGCAAACTTAGTCACAGACACATGAGTGAAGAGAACATAGACCTTGGGAGAGAGGTTACTACTATTATTTACTTATAATGATAAGCATGAAAATACTTCCCATACGTTTATGTTTATACCCTTAGACAAATGCTATCTCCTTAATTTATTTACTTCTATCATGAAAAAGCAGACTCTTGTCTTCTCAGGATGAACTGTGTGAAAACTGAGTCATTGGTCCCAAAGTCTTAAACCACCTCTCTAGTACTCAATGTGTCTCACTGAAAAGGAGGAAGAAAGGAGTGAATGACAGGGAAGCGGAGAAAAATGTTATCTTCCAGGGATAACACAGCCCTTGCAACCAAGACCTCACAGCAGCCACAGTGGCCTGGTCTAGGTCTACAGAAGACTGGACGAGTCAAAAGCCAGTCATGCATAGGGTTGCTGAGCAGCTCCTGGTGCTCTACACTTCCTACCTAACTATCTGTTCCTGAATGATTCTTGTGGGAAGGGATGCCATTTTTTCCATTATATACTCAAAATCATGATCACATAAAGCACCCTGGTTATGTACACGTAGGTGCATCACGAAACAAAAGACAAGAATACATGAGAATCAGACATGTAAGTAGGCTGAAGATAGGGAAAGGAGGAAAATAAAAGAGCTGGAGTGAGAACAAACAGAATGCACATAAAACATGATTAAATTGTCTACAGATCAAATTGAATAAACAAAACAGAAGGATAAAAGGAAATACATTTGGGGTGCACAATGGCATCTAAAATCTGTGAAGAGGCATATCTGTGCTATTACAAGCTTTCAACATGGTTCTGAGACATGCTACAAGTTGAAACCCACAATTTTATAAGATTCAGATCAAAAGAGGATACTAGAATGATGAGTAATTGAATGATTTCATATATTACATTTTTAATAAAATAGCAATAGAAATTAAAAGTTTGTTTCTATAGATTTATGCCAATGACACTGAGAGTAATATATTAAATCCATGTTTATTTATTTATTTTTTCTTATAATTTATTTATTCACTTTATGTCCTAATCATAGTTTCTTCCCTCCGCTGCTCCCAGTCCCACTCTCCCATCGTCTCTCCCCTCTCCTACCCTCTCTGCCCCTTCTCCTCAGAAAAAGGGATCCCTTCCCTACCAACCCTCCCTGGCACATTCAGTCTCAGTAAGACTAATCAGATCCTCTTCTACTGAGGCCAGACAATTTTAATAAAATAGCAATAGAAATTAAAAGTGTGTTTCCATAGAATTATGCCAATGACACTGAGAGTAATATATTAAATCCATGGGTTTTTTAAATTGTTGTTGTTGTTGTTTTGTTTTGTTTATTTTAGTTCTCAGAACCCAAGATACATTGTTCGTGCAGGGACTTTGTGAGAAAGTTATATGATAAGTGACCTGGAGCTTTTACATTAGAATGTAGCAATTAAGTAAATGTTTCAAACACAGAGCAAAATGATCTCTTAATAAGGCTACACATTGTTTTCAAATATTGCAGAATAATTTTATCAGCATTGGATATCATGCTGTTTAGTAATAAAGACACAAAACCACACAAAAATTTGGTAACTTTTGCTTTGGAGGTGACTCAGCCTTGCTGAATTATCATCCCAGAAACTGTAATACCAAGATCGCCCAGATCGCCCAGGTTGTGAGACCCCTGAGTGACCACCAGGACTCAATACCGATGCAACACACACAGGGCCCTGTATTACAGACTATATCTTCATGTCACAATCTTTCCTGAAACAGCAGGATAGGGGAGTGACCCTGAGCTTTAAGGGCAATGAGTTTAGAAAGAGAAAAGCCCATAAGCCCATTAACAGGGTTGTGAGTCACAGGAATGTCAACCTTCAGGCTGGGTGGAGGCTGGATCTTCAGAGAAGTTGTGGGTCACAGGAATGTCAACCTTTAGGCAGGTTGGGTGGAGACTAAGTCTGTAAGGGAAGTTTTTTGTTTTTGTTTGTTTGTTTGTTTTTTCTCTTAATCTCAGAGGAACATTGGGAGCTAATTGTATGTAATCACTCATGTGGAATTTCTGGAGACTGCTGGCAGGTGTCATTCTGGGCACTGCTGGCAGGGAGAAGGGTCACCTAGAGGTCAAGTTCTCACACAGAACATGACATTAGTGTTGCCCTTACAAAACTGTGCAAATTCCAGATGGGCCTCACAGTCAATCTATTGCTTTTGCCTAGGACAAAGAGACAGGAGCTATTCAGAGCAAGCTAAGTTGTGAGTCTAGCTACACCTCAGAGTTCTGGTTTGACAGAGGTACTCTGCCTCAGTAAGCAATATGAAAGAGTGATAAAGGAAGATATTCACCTAGGAGCCTCCACATCCACGTACACATGTGCACATGCACTGCACACATTTTCTCTCAAACACATGCAAACAAGCATGGACATACACATTAATCAAAAAATGGTAACCTCATGATATCATGTTTCATATTTTTCATAGCTTCTATTCTTTCTTTCTTTCTTTCTTTCTTTTTTTTTTTTTTTTTTTTGGTTTTTCAAGACAGGGTTTCTCTGTGTAACCTTGGCTGTTCTGGACTCGCTTTGTAGACCAGTCTAGCCTCGAACTCACAATGATCCACCTGCCTCTGCCTCCCAAGTGCTGGGATTAAAGGCGTGTGCCACCACCGCCTGGCTCTATTCTTTTTATAGCTTCATATTCCTCATATGCTTCTATACTTACATCTACACAAGTTATGCTGAAATGACCAGGAATACACTTAAATTTTAATAAATTAGTTTTTAAAGAAAATCAAGGAATACTAATATTAATAGCTTTTCATAAGCTGAGAATGTGAGGAAAATTTTTTTGAAGTTGTTTGCAATTTGTAAATGTGGAGTAAAAAGCTAATTTCTTCCACATACAGTGGCCATGTCCAAGCATATTTAAAAGAAAACTAAATCATGTAATAATGAAAACTTTCATGTTTTTCTGTGTATATTGTGTATTAAAGTGATTGGATTTTCCAGTTATTTTAGATCCTATTATTGCCTATTATATAAAGAGAAAATTCAGTAATATATTTCAGATGATAAATTGAAAAGCAATGCACCATGTTAGCGAGGGCTCATTAAAATTTTTTTCAAGCCCTACTTTATTTAAGATTCTTAAATACTTCAACCTCACTTCTAACCCACCAAGAGGAGGAGGAGGAGGAGAAAGAATGATGAAAGGAAAAAGTGGTTGTGGACGTGTTTGGACAGAATTCCTTGGGCCAATTCTATTCTTCGTTGTCACAATACCAGCAGTCCAGTCCAAAATTCAACACCAACACCAACTGAATCCACAGAGACGGCATGATCCAGCAGAAATCACCAGGCTCCTCTAACTCCGAAGGAGTCCATGAAAGCAGCCAGAGTACCATGACAAGTTCGATGGAAAGTTTCTCTCTGCAAAGTGAAGACCAATGAAGACCAGCAAAGTCCCGTGTTATATGCTGTAAAAATGCCACAAGCCCTGTCTGTGGTTCTTTTTACACTCTTTACCATCATCATGTGCCATCACACATGACTGCTCCCAGCAAAAAATCACATGCTCACTCACAAGACATCATCCAAAAAACCATCATGTGACCTCTCACAAGACAGAGGTTTTTATTACTTAATGTCATCAGGCATAGTAGAATTAATAACAATGCTCTAATAAAAGTGGTGCTTTTGTCCAAGTGTCATTAAATTAAGTAATTCTTTGCTACTCTAAAGGCTATAGATAGTACCACATCATAACTTCTTTGTGTCAAGATATATTTCTTTATATGTCTGCTGAGATGGTCTAACAATAGAAATAGGGCCATTTACTGAGAAGGTATGCGTTGCAGATTTGAAACAAGTTAGATGTGATTGCATAAACCTCACAGACTACTTTCCTTTATTCGCAAATATGACTTTTTGCATGTTTGTAGATATTTATCAGTTCTTTCTAGTACACTATACCTGTCCAGTGTCACGTAAAATTATGATTGAAATGATGCCCCCAGTGTTTTCTTTACTTATTTGGTGACTTCTCAGTACTTCAAGTGTCTAGTGTTACCAAGAATTCATTGCAGAATCATCACACCTGCCCTTTTGTTGTTGCTGTTCTTTGTTAGTTTGTTTTTGCTGTTCTTGTTCTTGTTTTAATTATTGTTCAAAGAAATCAGTGAAGTTCTGGGGTATGATAAAACAGGTATGTGAACCATCAATTCAGATGGGCAGTCAGGAAGAAATGCCTGTTTGAGGACAATTTGGACTACATAATTAGCTACAAGCCGGTCTATGCTATACAATAAAACTTTGTGGAAAAGGGTAGGTAGTGATGAATGAGAGAGAAGAAGTAAGAGAACAAAGCAAAGTAGAACAAAAGTAAACTAGCCACAACTGAGAAAAAGGGAGACATTAAAAGAGAAGTAAAAGTGATTAAATAAAAATAAAGCCCAGAACAGGCAAAATTCAGAAAGACAGATCCAACTGTAACATTAAATGGAGGAAACTAATGACTTAATTGTTACACACCATATTCGTTCCTCCTCTTCTGCCTCAAAAAGTAAAGAGTATGTATCTCCTTTATAAGTGAAAAATGGAAAGGAGGAAGTAAAACACAGCCAAAAACTAGGTGAAAGTAGGAAATAGAAAAAGAGCAGCTGCAAAGCAAAAATTTTGTATTAATCAGTCTCAATGAACCTTAAAGTATATATTTATAATCATTAAAATTTCAAAGACGGGTTATATGCTGTGAAGTTTAGGAGCACATAGAGAATTGACAGAAAGAGTCACAAAAAAAATAAAAGAGCCTGATTCTCTGCAATGCTTTGAGTCTATATTTAGAACAGATAATGAATCTAAAAAGAACAATACAAAGGCCCTTACATTTTAATAAGACATTGTTATGTGTTCATTGCTGGCATGCAAAACTCAGGGTATTTGGGGTTTATGTTAGAGTTGGCACTGTGACTGTGAAAGATACATAAAATATAATAAAGTCATAACCATGTTTATTCGTCAGCTTATAGTTAAATACAGTGAAAATCAGATTAGAGAGTGCGTAGTCTGAATTTTTATAATAATTATTATCTTATTCTTGGAGGTATCTGTGCTCATGTGTCCCAATTCCCACAGTCACAATGATTGAAATTAGAACACCAGTAGTCAAAAAATTGATTAATTAACCCTTCTTTTTGATATTGGAAAAAATTTTCAATCAAGTTTTGTGGAGTTGAGAATTATGTCATATGGGAAATCCAGCTCATGACTGAGGGAAATGAAGAAAACAAAAGTCAGAGAAAATCCATACTTTTTTTTGGTATTTGAACCACTTCTTTTTAATAATTATTTCATTTATTTATGATTTTGAGATAAACATGCACTCATGTGTCTTGAGTAACTTTTTTTTTTTTCATTTGACTATGTTGTTAACGGTTTTTATTGTGAAACTGCTTCTGTACTGCTCATTTCTATTCCTGACATTTCATGGCATGTTTACTATGGGGAAAGCTACACTTCACTTACCCACCACGAATAGAATATAGAAACTATAGTTAAGCTAAACAGCTATTGTTACCGAGAGTGATCTGAATAGAAATTAGTCTTGAATTCTGAGCCATAACAATTAGCACTAATTACGTCTACTGGGGCTGTTAAAATCAAGACACTGCAATGCAGAGACAAAGGCCTTCTTTCTTCATTTGGATGAGAAAATGAAACATGTCTTTCAATTGTTTTCAGTTGGATGAGCTATGTATGTTTATAAATGAAGTCACATGTAAGGTGAACATTACAGTAGGAAAGAGGGAAGAATAAATAAAATGAGGGTGAATAAATGAAGGAAGGGCATGGGGTTAGTTGTTATTGCTGAGATCACAGAGAAAGACTTCATCTTGCCTCTTGATTTTACTATTTGTTAGTCATTCATTAAACTTTATTGTTTAAATTAGCTTTTATGGGAATTTGCATTACATTCAGTATATCTTAATGATGCATTTAGTTTTTGCTAAATAACATAACTTTTTGCATAATGACAATAATATTAATAACCAAACTTACGTGGGTTTTACAAACTGTTCACAGTATAACCTCCTAAAAATATTTGAGCACATTCTTCACTATGCATACTTGCCTGACTTGTGTTTAGTATATTTTTTTCTGAAGTGTCTTACTGGATGTTGAGGCTATGCATTGTAAAATGTGAGTAATACAGAAGCCCATTTGGAATGGGAGCTGTAATGAATACAGCTACTTAGAAAGTTAAAAATAAAGCAATAATCAATTATAAAATTAGATAGGAATAAATATGGTGTAAAAAGCAAAAAGGTATTTGTAAATGCAAAAGAAACAAGAATTAATAGCACTGCTTACTCAAAATTCTGCAAGACTCCGTGATAATACAGTCTTCATGCAGAATGTAGTCTGTATTTTACAATGCTTTCTCCTTTTAGAATAAGAAGTTACAAAACTGGCTAAGATCATCACATGTTGAAGTACTCTCCTTTATTTAAGGCCTAGTTGTAGTAGATATTCACTAAATCTACAAAAGTAGTATTTGGCTAAATACCTGATAACCAACTAGTCAACCAGAAATATATTATAATTATCACCCCTCATAAAATACAAGCCAACGTATATTAAGTTGAAATTTTATGTTTGAATTCAAAATACATACCTAAGATTTTCACAGCATTAGAATAATTTTCAAATTAAGCTCATACACATGGCACCAATAGCATACAGGACAGCACAAATAACCAATAACTAAAATATAACATTAAATGTAAATCAAATAAGGAAACACTGAAGGCAATGATAGGCCAAGGAGGGATCTTGAGCATTGAATGTAAATATTACGTTGTTAAAAAGGACCACATTTCCTTGTGCTTTGAACACACTGTGAGATGAATAGCAATGGGCAGAAAGAATTGTAGGTGGACGCTGAGAAAAATTTGAAGGTGGCAGTATCCAAGTATATTTTGGAGTATGAAGAAATTAGATTGAATCCACATTTATTGACAGTGACAAGAAGAAAGCTAAAAGGAATATCAAGTCTATGAGTAAAGAAACACTTTGAGCTGCAGGTAGGATTTCCATAATGCTCTCATGTTTTTGAATAATCTGTTTTCTTTCTTTTTTTTTTATAGTCTGTTTTCTTGACACTAAGTCTGGTACACCTAGACCTCTCTTGTTTCTCAAGAATGTTATTACTTTTACAGTCTTTAGGTTTATTGGAAAACCACTCTGCATATGGCTACCTCTTGTATGAGGATTATTGTTTGAATGCATGACTACTGCCTCAGTTTCATGATTATAAATAATTATTAATTTTATAGTATATAATTATAAAATATATTTTATATAACTAAATATAAGTATAACTATGTATTTCATTGTGGCTACATTGCTTATGTTTGCATACAATATCCAACATTGGCAAAGAAATCTTCTTTGGACTTAATATTCAGAGAAATCTTCCTTTTATACTTAGTATTGTTTCAATCATAGCATTTATCTCTCTAACCCAGTGCTGCAGTGAGCAGCATCTCTAATTTTCATAATTAAAATATCCTATCATCTTTTAAGTAATTACATAAGGCATCCAAGTTGTATATTCTTCAAAAAAGTAACTAATATCTCCATATTTCAGATTTCCACTGTACAATCATGTTTGTAATTTTTAATAATGATTGGGTTTTTTTGTTAGAATTACTTATATGCTTAGTCAGGTCAATCTCAAATAAAAAATAGGTTTGCAGTAAATACCCAGTGAAATACGAAAGTTCAAATAAGAAAATTAGTAGATAAATTAAATAATCTAATTTCTGGTCACATATACAAAGAACATCTATTCACAATGTTCATTGAAGCAACATTAATGAGAAATTACTAGAAATGGAAGCAATGAAATACTAAGACACATGAAATAGACCCAGGTGCATATACTCTTCTATGAACAGTCGAATACTATTCAGCTATAGAGAGATATAATACCTCACTGGAGATCAATAAATATAGCATACATAAAAATATAGTGAGCTATATTTTTGAAAAGTAAGAAATTGTTTTCTAATAAAATAATGATGTAATGGTATGTGCTAAACTATGGGGGGGGTGGCGCGATTCCTGCAAGTGTCATGGCTTTCAAGAAAAAGAACCACATAATGAGGGAAGGAAACTCATTTTGTCCCAATTTAATTAGCTAGGGATGAGCCAAACATCTGCAGTCTGACACCATATATAAGCACACACACAATTTTGAGAAAAAGTTTCCTGTAGACAGTTAACTCAGTCCAGTATGTACAACCAAGTTTATGGCATGTTTATGTTGAAACTCTTTGCAAAGTATATATGACCTAGCATTAAAGATAGCAAAATATTTACACCATGTTATAAAATACTGTAAACTACATTGTTTTCAGCATTCTGAGAAGAAGACAGATAAACATCTCCTTAGTTTGAAGAGACAAGCCTGCATGTTTTACTTTCCTTGATTCCCTAGTGTTTATCTGTTTGCATAAGGCCCTCTTACCCAATACGCTAAAGGTTGTAAAATTAGAGAGGAGACAGTTTGGTAAAAGTTGATAAATGGATATCAAGTTATGAAAACAAAAACATTTAAGACAAAGTATTCCATCAATACAAGATAGAAATCCTTATCAATCCTCTTGTATTCTATTAAATTTGTGCCTGTGACAAATATTAATTTTAGTTAGGAGGAAAATACCATATGCTGTTTTATAAACTGTACTTTAGTACTGAATAAATTCCAGTGAAAACTAAGAATTAACAGTTCTAATTAAATGTTATGTAAAAGTCAGGGCACTGCAGAAACCAACCCCAATTTGGTCAAACCTTATGCTCCACTTGAGAAATAGAATAGATCCTTTCTTACAATTCACATCTTGCAGGTGGCTTGTGGAATCCGTACAACAGTAATATTCTGAGATCAGTATTGTTTCATCATAATTACTATTATTTGACTTAGTCTTAGATTCAAAATTTTCTGTGAGAAGATTTTGAATGAATGTAAGGCTAGCAAGACAACAAAGTGAAGAAAACGAGCTGCCATGAAGCCTAAGCCTGATAAGTGTACTTTAATCTCTAGGACTGACTTGGTAGAAGGAGAGAACCACCACACCCTACAAGTTCTCTTCTGATTTCCATATGCATGCCATGGCTTGAAAGCATGAAATTCCCTCCACACACATGGTCCAAATGAATAAATATTATAGAAAGAATAAAAATGGTACAGTATTAGAAAATATATATAAATATATCTAAATTCAAGTATTTCAAGTATTGCAAAAAAGCTCATAAAACTTCATTGCATAGTTTGGTGAAGAATCTAATTTTTATACTTAAGGTAACACATTAAAAACTATGAAACTATTGAAATAATTCCTCTGACATTGGGAGGTACTTGTTTGTTCTTTGAGACACAGATAAAAATCTGACATTTAACAACTGGAAGCCAATGAGCACACTTTTTTCCATATGCAAATGTTTTTTAATATTACAGGTATTAAATATATTAATGACTGTTCTGTCCATGGGCTAGATCAGTCATTAATATATTTAATACCTGTAATACAGAGGGAGGTAATCCCTCTGAGGAACAGTCATAGGGGAGGGGAATAAGGGGAAAATGAGAGGGAGGGGAGAATGGGAGGATACAAGGGATGGGATAACCATAGAGATGTAACAAGAATAAATTAATTAAAAATAAAAAAAATTAAATAAAAAAATATATTAATGACAATCTCAAATTTAACTGTAACTCACAGTCATCCTGAGAGAAAACTTAGTTTTTTATAAACTTTGTCAATATTAAGTTACTTGCTGCAAATATTTGAATATTAACAAAGTAATAGCATGTACACACTCACATATATGTTTATGCAAAACTGATAAAAATTGATAAGCATATATACTTATGTTCTGGATGAAACAATATTTGCTTTCCATGGGAACAAATAAGTATATTTAAGTGTGTGTGTGTGTGTGTGTGTGTGCGTGTGTGTGTGTGTTTGTGTGTGTATGTTTTTAACCGTAATAACTAAAATGGAGGTATTGAATTTTGGAGTGGCGTAAGTTATCGTTCTCTTAGTAAAGTGAACAAGAGGCAGGACCATTGTAGATGTCTATGGTTGTGTCTAGCGTTCACAAAAGTGAACTCTCCATTACCTTTAAGTATTATTTTGTGTGTGTGTGTGTGTGTGTGTGTGTGTGTGTGTGTGTGTGTGTTTGTCCTATGTGTTGTGTACTAATGTGTGAAGCTAAAGGCTAACAATACATGTGTAAATGGAGGCGAGAGGTGCCTGGTGTCTTGCATTAAATTTTGAGACTGGGTCTTTCATAGACCTTGGAACTCATTTATTGGCTAGACTGACAAATGAGATCTTGGCTTTACCTATCTCTTACTCCCTCCCGCCCTCAGCCATAAGCTTGTACTAATGATGGTTGCTTACTATGTGGTTCCAACTCAGATCCTTATGTCTTCAGAGTAATTTACCCACTGAGCCATGTTGTCAAACCAAGAGCTATGACATTATAAAATACAAATGCAAATTAAAACTAATATGTTTGACACTAATAAAAGTTAGTTTTTATTGTAATCTTAAAATAATCACCATGAGCTGTTTAAAAAACATATTGCTTATAGTTTTATCAATTGGTTATAATTACTCTCACAACTTTAAAAGGGCTGTGACAAAATTTAAAATAATTTGAAGTAATTTTTAAAAGTATTACAATATTGGCATACTCAAACTATGAAAGTTAAGCAAAATTTAATTAAGTATAAAATTAGGAAAAAAATCTCTAATTTGCATTCACATTATTGGAATGAGTATCTTTCTTTTAATGTTTTGGCCTCAATGGTTGAGAAAGTTAATTTTTGTTTTACACTGGTTGAGAAATTTATAGTTTCCAAACTTAATACTAATTGTGTACATATTTTGTTTAGTGTCTGAATGCTTACCGATGTCATTTTACTTGAGTAATTGAATATGTGTCTCCCTACAGTAAACAAACCACATGTCTAGAATCCTCAGTATCAGTACCTCTAGCAACTTTAAGGCAGTGTAGTTTCATGCAAATGTCGCTCAACATAAGAATTCCTCTATACATGGATCGATACTTGTACTTAAAAGAAATCATTATAATTTGTTCACATCACATCCTGATTGTTATCCCCTTGCTTGCTTCTTCCCTTTTCCGCCCTCCCTCCTTCTCCAGCCCTATTCCCCTCCCCTAGAATATGACAGAAGAGGACCTCCTACCCCTGCATATAGTCACAGCATATCAGGTCTCATCCAGATAGTCTTCTTCCCCTTCCTTGTGACACCAGGCCTCTCCACCAAGTGGAAGTAATCAAATCGGGGGCACCTGAGTTCATGTCAAAGGCAGTCCCCGCTCTCCACACAGCTGTGGAGAATGAGCTGTCCATAGGCAACATCTGAACAGGGGGGTCTAGGTTTGCTGCATGCAATGTCCTTGTTTGGTGCAACAGTTTGTCATTTATCTGTCCCTTTCAAGTACAAATTCTAGTAAAGGAAAACTTTTGTTGGAACAAGTGTAAAAAAAAAAAAGAGAAATATTTCCTTATTAAAGTGACAGAATAGTTTAATATTAATCTCTGAAATAAAATAAATAAAAGCTAATTTTCTCTGTCTTGATCAGTAGCATGTGAACTTTTATATTTCATATTGAATGTCTACTTAAAATGATGAAGGGATTGTCACTTAGAGGGCAGTTAAAAAGAGGGCTGGAAGGTGATATATTCTAAACACTAAAATTTTATTTCTATACGCCATAAATGCAAAATGACTTGCAATGTGACCTCTTTGGTACTTCTTTAGAATTCAGTATTTTAAATCTATAGCAATTTGGAATGGATGAAAAATTTGCCTGTTAGGCAGACAGTATATTTATTTTTATTTGGTTCTAGCATCTGATGCTTTAGTTTTTAGAATATGTAATTATACTCTTTCAAATTCCTTTATTCATAGAGATCAACTTCATCAATGCATTTTAAAGAAAATCATTTAAAATTTAAAGATGTATTTCCTTGATATAATTAAAGATATATCGTATAAATAACAAAAAGGAGTAGCAATTTCAATTTATGCTGCCTATAAATCATTATAGACAGGACTGCCACTCAAATTAAACATTAAGAAAATTAAGAAGTATTAAATGTCTATGTTATCTCTCCCTACTTAGAGTTGAATTACCTATGGTTCTTTATGAGACTTTCTTCATGTCCTGTGTCTTCTTATGAGCTGATTCTCCATAGGCTTATATGTTTTTGCCCTTCCACTCCGAATTCATCAAAGTTAACTATGCCTACCCAGAGCCCCTGAACCAAAAGCAATATGTGAATCTGCTTTTATTTTATTTTTTAAACATTTTTATTTTTTACATATATATTTTACATACATATATACAATAAACTACCTAAAGCAAAAAGAACCATGACACAATCAGGAATTACATATATGTTACATTCCTAAGTGTTTTGGCTATTTGTATTTGACAGGTCTGAAGAAAATATCTTTCCCCTTTTCTGTGGGGAAGGGGGAAAGGAGGACAAGGGAGGGATGGTGGGACTGGGAAGAGAAGAGGGAGGGGCTATAATTGAGATGTAAAGTGAATCAATTATTCAATTAAAATAAAAATAAAAAAGGATGATCTTGCCATGGGAAGCAAGGCAGTAATTAGCATACCTCCATGGCCTCTGCATTAGCTCCTGTTGCTAGTTTTCGGCCCTGGTTTTGTCCCCATCCTGATTTCTTCCACTGATGATCTATGATGTGGAAGTGTAAACATAATAAACCCTTTTCTCCCCTTTTTCCATTTTGATCATGGTGGTTTGTAGCAGCAATAGAAATTTTACCTAAGACATACCACAAAGTCAAAAGGAGCTGAATCCCAATCCTTCCTGAGGAAAAAATAGAAGCTAATGGCGGTTGGAGGGAGGAAGTGTCATTTTCTTAATTTGCTCTATGAAACAACCTCTAATTCATGCTCAGGCAAGAAACTGTCAATCTCAAGAGATAGAAGCTATCAAACTATATAAACATATAATAAATATAGCACGCAGTGAAGGAGAAAGGATGGGAAAACTCTTTTATGAAGAAATGTTCCGAAGCTGCAATCATCTTTCAAAGCAGAAGACAGTTTAGTTTATACCCACGTAGAATTAGTTTAAACTACTAATAAACACTCATTAATATTTTCTGTAGTTAGTTCATTCTAGTTCTTTTTTTAATTTTATTTTTTATTTCAGTATTTATTAGATTACATCTCAATTGTTATCCCCTCACTTATATCTTATTATATACATTCAATTGATAATTCTGGAAGCATCTCTGTTAAATCCTCTCTCTCTCTCTCTCTCTCTCTCTCTCTCTCTCTCTCCCCCTTCTTTCAAACACACACACACACACACACACACACACACACACACACACATACACACACACAAACACACACACACACACATACACACACACAAACACACACACACATACACACAAACACACACACACACATACACACAAACACACACACACACACACACACACACACCCTCATAGCACACTCAGATGTTCAATGCATGAGTTAAAGGCAACATGCTGATCTATCTCCACCATTCAGCTTATCTTTATAATAAAGTACACTGCTCCAGTGATATTTCAAATTAAGGTAAATTAATTTGATAATTCAAGTCATAACACCTATACTTCATATTAATATAAGCTACAATAGAAACAAAACCAAAGCACTCACAATTACTGCATGTATAACTGTTAGAACACAGGTGGGCAGTCCCAAAATTCCCAGTAGTAATAGAAGGAGTGATCGATGATTCCAGAGAAACTTGAAAATGGATAATAATAGCACTATTGTTCTCTTCTACTGGGTTATTATTTCTACATTTAACCAGCGTATTTTAAAATGAGATCAATTCTTATATGTTTTTAGATTTTAATTGGCCTAAGTCTTTTATTTTCTCTTCCTAAGACACGTTCTTTTCTTCTGGTCTTGGCTGTTCTGGACTCCCTTTGTAGACCAGGCCAGACTCAGATTCATAGAGATCCCCCTGCTCTGCCTCTCAGTGCTGGCTGGGATTAAAGGCTTGTGCCACCATGCCTGGCCTTGTTAAAATTTTTATGGTCAGTCAAACTGTATCCATTAGGATGTAATCGGGCTTTTTAGCTTGAAAAACTTTAAGATAAACTGATTTTTTCTTGGTGAAGTAGAAAATCAAAGTCCATTATAAAATATAGTATATGTATGTTTTAGACCAGCCAGTAAACAGACCAAGGCTTTTTTTCTTGATTAACAATGGTGGGAATATATTATGTAATGGGGTGAAAAATAACTATATATTACTAAATATTTTTAAAAACTATGTAAATAATATAGTATTTTACAGATATATTATATGTATGATATATAATATGTTACATGTATACAATTTTTAACTTTTCTTCCTTGAGGCAAATTAGTTGTTGCTTTTTTCTAGTTGGTTAGATTATTTTACAGTATAAAAATTTTTAGGATAAACTTTTCTAGGAAAATATATATATATTATGATAAAATTGTATAGGCTAAAATAAAATATTTTATAGGATATATTTTATACATGATATATATATATATGTATTTCATATACTGCAGTCACAGTTGTAATACAGATGTTTGCTATGATGAAACTGAATATTTAATACTTTCATAATTTAATGAGAAAATATAAAGCACTTAAAACATCAACCCTCCTCCAAAAGACATGTATTCTTCTGAGAACACTTTGTATACTGTACTTTGGCTTAGGTGAGGTTCAGTGCATAATATACACAGTCTATTAATGTGCATATCTCCATTAACTAGCTAGAACTTTCCTTTGTTCTCTGAGCATTGCTATGGTAGTAAGAAAAAGGTGTTGCCAAGAGAGACAAAGCACAACACAACATCTAAAAGCCTGATACTATGAATGACATTATCACAACTAAAAGAGCATTATACAGTAGACTGCTTATTACAGAGATGAGTTCCTGCTGTTGGAATCAAATGAGCTGAAGACATATTGATAGAAAAGTAAGCCTGCTGGTTTCTTGAAGAAGGTGCTAATGCATGCCCAGTAGTAACAATTGGAAAACAACTAGCGGAGTATAAACTACTGAGTAACAAAATTCCAACAATTCTTGAGCGTTCCTACCTGTGAAATGCAAACAGGAAGGAAAGTCGGATCACTCAGCTGTCAGCTTCGTGACACACCATGTCAAAATCTGAGACAAGCTGCTATTTTTATATGCTCTGTTAACTAAAATTTTTAGTCTGGTTTTAAAATTAAGGATTAAGTTTTTGACCTGACCTCAAATTAGAGTTTGCACTTACAGTTACATTAACTGGAGAATACTTAACAAAGAGGTTATCCTAGCAACTGTATTGTGACAATAAACAATTTTAAGCTTGTAAGGAGAGGAGAAGCCACCCACATTAGTGGAATAGCAGCATTCTAATGATTTTTAAGTACTACAAGATATTGATTTATTTCTGCACTGGATACTAAAGTCATGGCCTCTTGCAGTCTGAAAAAGATGATGTTTAATGTCTTAAAGGTTTTTTTTTTTTTTTTTTTTTTTTCACGATTTACTTAGACCAGAACTCTGTTGCTTCATTGGTTTGGATGGCAGGAGGCCAGCCCCATAGTTTAGAGATCTTTCCTATATCTGCTTGAAAACTTGTCTCTTTTCTGAAACCCCCACCTGCTTCTTTTTGAACTGATTATGTGGAGGGCAACCCTAATTCTTTCAAAAATTATGTCAGTCAAGGAGATAGAATTCCACCCAAAAAATGTATAGAAAAATGAATCATTTAAAATGCATGCTATGTGTGAATTACTAGATCTATAAAACTACCAACCAATCATTCCTTTGTGCTCTATACAGACAATAATATTTAAACAACGTAAAACCATTCAGACCTTTAGGCATTGGATAAGAAGCATTCAAATATCCTTACAAACTATGCAATATGTTTTAAAGTTCTATGAGAGTTGGTATTTAGGACTTATGTACACTAGGCAATTAGGACATTGAAATTTTGAGAGCTTAAAGTATTTATAATGATTAATAAGAAAATTACACATATAAATACAAACCACTATTTTTAACTTTTGACAATCTCATACATATATTTCATATGCTCTGATCAATTCATTATTCATTCAACTTTCTTACCTTCTCTTCCATTCCTGCTGCCCACTCTCCCATTACTAAATACTCTCCTATCCTTTTTTTTTGTGCAACAGTTTTTCTAATATTTAGGAATAAAAATATTGTAGATGGATTGTTTTTGAAATTTCTTCCATGTTAGAATTTTGCACAATAGAAATAGTTCTTCCTGAGGCCATTTAAAAATCTACATTATAGTTAATAAGCAATTTGGCATCACTCTTAAAGCTATCTAAATGCAGAATATTTTCATACTCAAAAATTTTATAAATTATTGATTATATCAGTAGTTGAAGTGAACGCTTAGATAATATACACTAATTGCTGTATTTAGTGAATTAAACAAAAAGTAAACTAAACACATTATATATGTGCAATTACTTAATATAATTATAAAATAATTACTATAAATAATTTAATAGGAAAAATTGCAAAAATTACATACAACTCAATATGGATATCTGTTTAAGAAGCAGATGCATTTCCTGAACCTATATTACTTATATGGAAATTCCAATACATTGTACTTCTTCTCTGAAGAATTTAATTCAATAAAGCTTGTAACCTGAGTATTTACTAAGAGAGCTTTTATATACTGAGAATTCCAAAATGCAAAGTGTTTTCATGAATGTCATGGCCACTTAATATGGCTATAGCCTTCTACAAAGTAAAGTGAGGATGGCCTCATTTACGTGATTATGATACAAAGTCAAACCCTCACAAATCACTCACCATTGAAATTACATTCCAAAGAATTATTTTTTCTTCTGGAGGAAGTCATCTATCACAGAAAATGTGCAAGACCATGGTTAAGGAATATCATCTTTGAAGTGTTGGTACTTGTAACTTTTTTTTTCTGTATGTCTCTGATGTTTTATTATTTTTTATAATTTTTTATTTTTTACATATACATTTTTTAAATTTATTCTTGTTACATCTCAATGGCTATCTCATCCCTTGTATCCTCCCATTCTTCCCTCCCTCCCATTTTCCCCTTATTCCCCTCCCCTATGACTGTTCCTGAGGGGGATTTCCTCCCCCTGTATATGCTCATAGGGTATCAAGTCTCTTCTTGGTAACCTGATGTCCTTCCTCTGAGTGCCATTAGGTGCCCCCCTCCAGGGGACATGGGCAAAATGGTACATATACACTATGGAATACTACTCAGCTATTCAAAACAAGGAATTCCTGAAATTTGTGGATAAATGAATTGAGCTATAAATGATCATAATGAGTGAGTTAACACAGAAGCAGAAAGACTCAAATGGTATATACTCACTTATATCTGCATACTAGCCCAAGGAGTATGTCCCACGAAAGCCTTCTCTTACCAGGAAACTGAGACAGAGGGGAGGACATCCTATTGGGACTCTAGATGAGAGAACCATGGGAGAATAGCAATGTAGAAGGATCCAGTGGGTCCTAGAAACCTACAAGTAGAACATTATGATAGGCAGATTTGGGTCATGGGGTCCCGCTCAAACTAAGGCACTAGCCAAGGACAATATAGGTGGTAAAATTTAAACCCCTACCCTGATCTAGCCAATGGACAGGACAGTCTCCACACTTGAGTGGAGAGAGGATATGACTTTCTCATGTACTCTGGTGCCTCACATTTGACTATGTCCCCTGGAAGGGGAGACCTAGTGGCACTCAGAGGAAGGACAGCAGGTCACTGAGAAGAGACTTGATACCCTATGAGCATATACAGGGGGAGGTAATCCCTCTGAGGAACAGTCATAGGGGAGGGGAATAAGGGGAAAATGTGAGGGAGGGAAGAATGGGAGGATACAAGGGATGGGATAACCATAGAGATGTAACAAGAATAAATTAATAAAAAAAAAATAATACTGCAGTAAAAAAAAAAAAAAAAGAAAGTAGAATGGTTGTTGCAGAGGACTTGGGAAGTGATAGAAAGAGAAGGTTGATGAATGGTAATTAAAATTTAATTGATTGAGGAAATAAAAACAAAAGAAAACCCTATCTATAGCAACCACCAAAAGAACTCCCATATTTTCAATTTGTCCCAGTTTATTACAATATTTGTAATCCTCAGAAGAAATGGGATCATTAAGAACCATCTGAAGTCCTTGATAATACTCTCCTAACATCCTGAATATTTTGAATATTTTGAGTTGGAGGACTTGGGTGAACAATCCAATGAAATTGCATGGAGATTCCATCTGAATACTATAATAGACAAAGTAATGAAGACAAAATATTTAGACATATTTGGCATCACAGGATTCATGATCATAGGAGGATTTTGAGAAAAATGATAATGGAAGGTGGAACTTTCATAAAACCACTGATTAAATTTCAAATAACAGAAATATTAAAATGAACGGTATAACATATCCATTTTAGACATGTGCTTCAGGCAAGAAAAGCAGTCACTCGAGGAAAAGAGGGTCACTGGGACAATAGTAGAGCCACTGCTGCAGAGATGGGTAATCATATTCTATTCTTAAGAGCTTATCTACCGGTCTTAATAATTTCATATTTTTAGAGAAAGTGTTTTTAGTATAAAAATCTTGAATATTAAACATCCTCATTTTTATAGCCATTTTTTTTTCAAGACAGGGTTTCTCTGTGTAGTCTTGTCTGTCCTGGACTTGTATTTAAGACCAGGCAGGCCTTGAACTCACTGGGATTCCCCTGCCTCTGCCTGCCTAGTGCTGAGATTAAAGGCACGTGCCACTACTGCCCTGCAATAGCCAAATTTTATGTTATTTGTGGATTATAATTTATTTGGATAATTGTCATTTCCGGTGTATCTCTGACTGTCCTGGCATATTTATAGATGTATAATCCCAAGGTTCTTTATGCTGTTATTCATAAAAATAATGCCAAGAAGAGAAAGAAATAGAGTAAGGTGAAGGATAAAATAATTGTTTCAGTATGTAAAAATCAAGTAATAATCTTATCATTGAATGATTTTTCAATGAGGCATTGAGCCACAGCTAATGAATGATTGGAGGTAAGTTAAAATCACCTATTTTGGTGTGACTCTTTTGATATGAGTTAGAGTCACATGTGACTCAAAGAGGAGTTACGTTATGGATCACCTGCTTCTGAGAAGAGAAAAAATGATACCCGCAATTCATAAAGCATACGAATCAGGAAGCAAAATTAGAAAATACATGTTTGTACTAAGTGAATGAAAAATATTGATAAAGCTCAAATTTTAAGCTCTTGAAATTTTGCTTAGTGATATGGTTGATAAAGTAGTTAGTTTAAAGAGTGTCTCCTAAGCCCTCTCATTATCATCGTTAATGATTCTTTCATTATTCCATTGTAAAATGGTGAATTATTTAACAATTAGCTACAAATCATACTATATAATGTGTGTGCATGAATTTATATGACCTATGTTAAAGGTACAGTGATTGAAAATTTCATCAAATGTTACAAATTTAGCAATGCAGATAATTATTAAACCTGAAAGGCATGTTTTATTTATAGGAAAGTAAAATATACTTGTTCCATAATTACAATTCACTTCTATCCATACTTGTTCTTATTAGTTTAATTCCCAATAAAAAAAAAAGAGTGGTATCATTAAGAGCCATGTGTGTGAAAGTTCTCAAGATTCTTGTCCAATAAAGGGGATGATGGAAATATTGCTTAGATTTGGGTGGTTGGAAAACCACTTCCAAAAAGGCTAACAATTACTTCAATTAGGGAAAACATGCCTCCTAGTAATGAACCTGACTTTTACCTGTCCACAAAAGTCAGCTACTGTATGGAACGATGGCCTTATGAGAACATAAACTAGAAAATATTGACACTCATTGTAGTCTAGTTTCATTGTAGTCCCGCTCAAACTATGGCACCAGCCAAGGACAATACAGGCTGTAAACTTCAAACCCCTACCCAGATCTAACCAATGGGCAGAACATTCTCCACAGTTGAGTGGAGAGTGGGATATGACTTTCAGACGAATTCTGGTGCCCCATATTTGACCACGTCCCCTGGATGGGGAGGCCGATGGCACTCAGAGGAAGGATAGCAGGCTACCAAGAAGAGACTTGAAACCCTATGAGCATATAAAGGGGGAGGTAATCCCCATCAGGAATAGTCACAGGGGAGGGGAGTAGGGGGAAAATGGGAGGGAGGGAGGAATGGGAGGATACAAGGGATGGGATAACCATTGAGATGTAATATGAATAAATTAATAAAAAAATTTAAAAAAAGATACTCTGTGTTAATCAGGCAGGGTAAAGGAGTTACACAAGTAAGCTTATCTCTTGTTTCAACACAATCTATTTGAAACTTGGACCATTTCTCCTCCCCAACCCATTCGTACTGGATGATGAGGAACCTACTCAGTCTACATTTCAGCTTAGCTGAATGCCTGCTGGATATTCAAAGTGCTGGTCAATCATTTTCTTGGAAACCCTCCCTCCTTGGGAATATCAAGGAACCTTAAATCTACTATGCTGCTTGCAGTGTCTCCTTCGGTCTCTTGGCAACTGCTCTATTCCATGAAGGTATGACTTTCTATCCGTGTATATCATCAGTCTGTGTAACATCTATGAGATATAAATCTGTAAATTTTCCTGAACATAAAAGATTTAACAGTACCCCTCTTCTTTAAACATTCTTTGTAAATCAACAAGATAAGACACAGAAACGTCTACAATTGGCAGAATAGGGCAAAAGTCCAGTGTTTTTGTTATCATTCAAAGTAATTTTGAACCTCTCACTTAAAGAATTGAAAAAAAATTAGGAAGAAATTTTCAGAATCATCACTTGCTTAATGTGGGCAACTTACTCCTGGTTATTTATTCTATTGTTAGTCTCAGTTTTAAAAACTTATACTTTGTAAATAATGTGGAGTATTATTCTATGATTGCCTATTTGGAGTCACATAATGCTATTCTCTATACAATTTAGAACTGAATTCCCTTAACAGTTACTGATAGTAGTACCTTCTTATTACTTCCAGATATATATAATCCAGACAAGAGAACTTGACTATACACTGTATTGATGCTTTGAAAAGCCATATGAAAATAAATTAGAACAAACCACATGACTTTGACATGTACTCATGTGTTCTACTGCATCTGCAGATTTCTTCTGCAGATTCAATATTCCACCTGAGACTTATTTATTGTTTCTGTATATTTCTGTACTGCACATGGTCCAGCTTTGATAGGAAAAATTCTTCCCACTTTTCATTGTCTTAAAGCATGCTTATCATTATTAATTTAATGTAGAATATAAGGAAGGGGAAAGTCAATATATGCTAAAAAATTTAAAGCTGTTACCAATTATCTTCAAAAAGAAAATATCACTCATAGTTATAGAATGACCTCAGCTACTTTGCTACTGGCTCATTATGCATTTTCCTTATTTTTAATGTGTGTCTTATTTTTTACCTATTTTATTTGTGTGTTTTGTTAGTATTTCTTTGATTAAAATAGTCACAGATGTGAAGTAGCACATGCCGTGTTTTTGGAACTATAGGCTACTTGTGTCTATTCTCTCTTTTCTCCTAGCTGTGGATGTGATATGAGTGTACTTTCAGGCTCCAATCTTGAAATGATAGACTGTAACTTGGATTTTAAGTAAAATACAGCTTTTTTTCCTTTATTTTTTTCAGAATGTTTGCTATAGCAATAAAATGAACCATCTCTCTCTCTGTGTGTTCCTCTTTTTCTCTCTCTCCCTCTCCCTCTCCTTCTCTATCTCTCTTCTCTCCTTCTGTCTCTTCTGTACTATTTCTCTTGTTTCTACCTTTTCTCTCTTTATTATCCCTCTTTCTCTGCTCCCAGCCTCATTCCCTCATTCCTAGCCTCAATCTGTTAAGGAAAAAATTTAAATGATGAGATAAAATTAGGCTCAGTTCTGAAGGTCTCATTTTCCTCTTTTTTGATTAATTGCAAATAAATTTATTGTGATAAAAAAAGTCAAATTTGGGGATAATGAGTCCTGAAGCTTTTATTCACAGATATTTAAGGTGCACAGTCAGTTCATAAAAGTTGCAGATATAAATAAAGAGTACATGCATAAACAAAGTTTGGGGAGATAGAGTCAGAATATTGCTCAGCAATAGAATGCTTCTGTAGAGTTCAGGAAATCCTATTTCACTATACCACAAAACAGTTAATAGCACATAAAAATACCTATAGAAAGGGAGAAGTGACATTAATATCTCTTTCTGTGTCATTTAAAAACATCTGTCTTTACTGTATATGCTAATTAACATATATTGTGTATGTATAAAGAAAAGTAACTTTCTCAGTGTACTACCTACACAAAAGGAACAGAATACAACACAAAAAGACATTGATTGTTATGCTCAGGCTCTTTAGTTGAGAAAAAAGAGAATCACCCTGATGGGGAACCTTGATTTGGACGGGAGAGAGCACTTTCTTTTCTTTCTTTCTTTCTTTTTTTAAAATTTGTTTATTCACTTTACATCCCAAATGCATCCCACCTGCCCCTCCTCTCCTCCCTGTCTCTCCCTCCTAACCTCTTCCCCTTCTCCCTTCCCTTCTACTCTGAAAAGAGGACGCCCCTGCCCCTTCCCCCTTACCAGCTCACCCCAGGACATCCAGTTGCATCAGGACTATGCACAGCCTCTTCCACTGAGGCCAGACAAGGCAGCCCAGCTAGGGGAAAGTTATCCAAAATCAGGCAACACAGTCTGTGTCAGAGACAGTCCCAGCCCCACTTGCTAGAGGACCAGCAAAAAGACCAAACCTCCTATTCTATGACAGAGTGTCTAGGGCCTAGGTTAAGTCCATACCTGTCCTTTGGTTGATACTTCAGTCTGTTAATCCCTCATTGGTCTAGGTTAGTTGACTCTGTTGGTCTTCTTGTGGATTTATTCTCCCTTCCAGATCCTTCCATCCTCCCTCCATCCCTTCCACAGAGCACCATGAGGCTCTCCCTAATGTTTGGCTGTGGGCTTCAGCATCTGTTTCCGATTAGCTTCTGAGGAGGAGTCTCAATAGTAACTACAGAGGCAAGCCTCACCAACTGAATCTTGATCTTTAACTTGAGATTTAGAATATCTGGCCAAGAAATTGAGAGAAAGTGATCAGAGTACCTACAACCATTGTGTTTCGCTCCTGATGGCGGCAGATTTAATGTGACTGATTAAAATCCCATTGTTAATTCCATGGTTCCCCATATGGAGTATATCCACTGTAAGTCTGAGACATGAGATCCTTCCTTCTTTAAATTAGTTATTGCCAAGAATTTTCTCACAGCAAAAGAAAAATAATTCATACAGTACACTACATAATCATTTTAAAATTCACAAATCTTTTAGCCCTTGTAGCAATCATTATCTGTTAATACACTGCTCACAAATTGCCTAATACAAGATTCAATTTAATATTTGATGAATTTTTAGTGTAAACTAAATTAGTAATTACCAATTTCAGCTACATTTAAATAAGAACAGTTTTATGCTTGGTTAACCACTTTCAGATTTCATGATATTTCATAATTGTTTAACACTTTGTGTTGCAGATCCTTTGGAAGTAAAATGATTCATGAAATAGCTAATTTCATATATTTATATGGGGGAATGTTATGAAAAAACAATGCAAAATGGGAGGTTAAGTATGTGTGATTTCCATATAATCATTTATAACTGGTTTTCTTTCCGACTAGCTGAAGATTAATTATTCAATACCATATACTAAATAAAGTTCTTTATGAAAGGTCTACATAATTATTATTGTCAAAATATCATTTGATGTGCTACTGAAGGGATCAGTGCATAGAGGAAATTGTCACAAGTCCCCAGGATCTGATTTCAATCCCCAAACATCACATAGAAGGAAGAACCAATTCATGAAATTTGTTCTTAAATTTTCACCTGTGGAAATGGGCACACACACACACACACACACACACACACACACACACACAC
>OU015749.1:52655262-52746239 GCA_907169655.1 Acomys percivali
ATTACGTAACCTAAAGAAATTCCATGTTTACTCTTCAGCCCATAGCTGAACCACTGGTGCTGTTTGTGCATCAGTGCTTTGGACACTTCAATATGGATTATCGGGATTTACTCTGAAGCTGAAAACCTCTGTCAATTAAGTACACTACTGCGCTGAAGGCTTCTATTATTAGAGAAGCTCTATTGGATTCCCTCAGTTCCGCACCATGGGTTCACCTTATCCCCTGTTATTCTCCTGATATCAATGCCTCTGCCTCCTTTTTCCCTTGCCAGCCTAGTGCTGATCTTCTCAAATGAAAACTGCGCATTGTAACTCAAAATTTAGAAATATGAACACAAATTCTCATTAAATAGCTTCAGGGAACAAGACAGAGAAAAAAAAGCCAACTACTATGAAGTGAAAAATGTTCTGGTTCCCCCTTACTTCTTAAGTCAAAAATTAAAAAGGAAGTAGTAATGACTATGGTATCATAAAATGCATTGAGTTGTATACATTAAAACAGTGAGATCAAGTCTGTTGTTTTGTTTAGTTAATTATATACCATGGTATAAAATGTCTCTGACACATTACATGCTTGTACATTTTTTATGGTTACAGTAGTTCGATTTTTGCCATAGATATATTTAATAGATCTGATTTAAGATGCTTTCATCTTGCAGCAATATGAGGATATATGACCTACCCAGATGTCCATAGAGAAACAATTTTTTTGACTAAAGAGTCCTCATACTCTAATGTGTTTTTTAATTTTTTTTATGAAATGTGTATTTCTAATAAGTATAGGATGTAACACATAATTGTTGAATTTATAAGAATTTTCTAACATAGCTTAAAAATATCTTATCGTTTTCCCTCTAGTCATTGTGAACTCTGATGAAACAATACACATAAAACACATCCTACATATTGTGGAAATGAGCATAGTTTATTATAGGAAAACATACATGTAAGCTATGAGAGAGGACAAGGGCCAAAAGAGATCACTGAACCGGCTCACATTTCAGTTAAACGTTATGCTGTTTGTACAGTCTCTGGAATAGACAGGCATATTTGAGGGCTATATTTTTATCCTCATTACTGATATGATCACTCATGTTAGCTCTTGTAAAAGAAGACATTAATATGCTCTTTTCACTCCCAAAAACCAAGTTTATACAGACATTTATTGATGGCTTTCTTGGCAGTTAAGAAGATATAATATCTCCCTCAAACTCCACAGATAGGACTCAGGCTCTATTCCTATGACAAATAACTAGAGTCCTGTTTCTCCACAGATTAATTTCAAAATCCATGCATTATCAGTATAGGAGCTCAGGTCTAAAGTTCTGTTTTATCTCCCTACTCTTTAACAAAAATATCAGATGAAAATTTTCAAATATAGCTCTATACTTTCAAACTTACTATAATCGCAAAATTATTTAATAATAAAACTGTGAAATGAATGTACAACACTATTCAAGAAGAGGCCTGAAGAAAAAGCTCAGGGGCATAGCTTTGTGAAGAATGCACATGGTCCTGAATTTACCAACAATCATCCAACCAATTAATATAAATTGAAAATTTTGAATTGAATGTGTGGGTTACAAAAATCATCTTTACTCTTGAAATCATTATATTTTATTGACTAAAAGATACAAGTAAGGGAGCTAGTAATATAATAGTAAGTTGAAATAAGGAAAGAAGAAAAAAATCAAAATGCAGGTATGCAAGATAAACAGGTTCTAATATACAAAATAGTTGAAAGGTTATATTTCCAACTTTAAAAAAAAATTAAAAATTTTATTAATTTACTCAAACTACAACTCAATTGTTATCCCATTACTTGTATCCTCCTGTTCCTCCCTCACTCCCACTTTCACCCTATTCCCCTCTCCTAGGTCTATGACCGAAGGGGACCTCTTATCTCACTATATGGTCATATGCTATCAAATCTCATCTTGGTATCCTGCTTATTCTTTCTTTGAGTGCCACCAGGCCTCCCCACCAAGGAGAGGTGGTCTACTAAAACTATTGCACTAACCAAGGACAATAAAATAGTAAATATCAAACCCCTACTCTGATCTACCCAATATTTCCAACCTTTAATCTTATTTTTTTTGAAATTTTCACAAAATTATATAACTAATCTTAATCCTTGCCCATTGCCTTTTTTCTTTCTTTCTTTTTCATTTTTAAATTTTGTTTAATTTACATCCTGATTTTAGCACCTTTCTCTGTCACCTCCCAGTTCCACTCTCCTTCCCATATCCACTTCTCCCATCCTCTAGTCTTCAGAAAGGGTTGAGCCCTCCTTCCCTAACACCTGACCTCAGCCTATCAAGTCTCATCTGGAATGTGTGTATCCTCTTCCTTTGTGGCCTGCCAAGGCCATCCACCACATAAGGGGGACGTGATCAGTGAGTGGACACCAGAGTCCATGTCAGAAAAAGCCTGTACTCCTCGTATTGTTGGACTGACAAGGAGACTATGCTGCCTATCTACTACACAGATCCAAAAGAAGCCGAATAACAAGGAGGACCCTAGGGGGAATGCTTAATTTTCATTCAGAAGGGCAAGTAGAATAGACATCTGAAGTAGTTGAAGAGAAGGAAGAGGAAGGGAGCCTACCATAGAGGTCCTCTGAAAGACTCCATCCAGCAGGGGATCTAAGCATACGCTGAGATCCACAGCCAATGTTCTGGGTGGAGTGCCAGTAGTCATCCGGAGGAGTTGGGAGATGAAAGGAACTGGAGGGGACAGGAGCCCCACAAGAAGACTAATGGAGCCAACATTCCAGGCAGAGGAGTGAGGGATGGTTGCTGCAAAGACTGATGTACAAATCAAGAACTATACATGATAAAGACCTAGACTCCATTGTCTTCTAAGTAATAACATCCACTTAATGAGATCCCATCTACTTTCCTGCCTTCTTTTTGTGTAGGACTCTCAGACTTCAAGGAGAGTCCTTGAATTCTTATTGTTGCCTTATTGTTGATTGGGTGCTACTGAGTAAAGCAAGGGCAGCAGTCCTTCAGTTCTACTGATGAAAAAGTGAGACCTCCCAAAAGGTTAATTGCATATAATTCACCTGGGAGCCATGGGACCTCATAGGCAGCTCCTTCATCCATAATGATTTATTATTTTCAAATAATGACAGGCTTAATCATGTGCTGGTCTTGTGCAGATTACTATAATGCTGTGATTACATGAGTCTTTTATGTATAGAAAATATCTATTTGCAGTACATTTCCCATCCTAGGTTGTTATGATACTTATACTCTTTTTTTTTTAAAAAATCTTTAAAGAGACTTGGTTTTTATACCTGTCTGTGGACACTCAGGCATCATCTATTCTTGGCACTTTGACCAGCTATAGGTTTAGACATTAAATACTGTCTACTCTGGTCAGAATAAACTAAAATAAAGGACACAGAGGGCATTACTCTACAGATACAAACAAGAGTATTTAAAGACAAGTTGACAAAATGACTGTCTAGGAAAACAATTGTAGTAGGTTCTCTGCTAGGACTCATAACCTCTCCAGGTAAGTTCTCTTTACCAGGGTTTAAGGAACCAGGCTTTAACTCCTGCTTGTGGAGTGAGTCTCAAATCCAACTGAATAGAGGTTGTTTCCTGTCTTAATCACTGTTAAGGGTTCTTACTATTGGGCTGGAAGGCATGTTTTTGCCTTTTAGGCTATTATTGTAGCTTTTGAGGTTCAAGGGTGGGTAGTGCTGTTGCTAAAGTTGCTCCTCCAGCATCCTGCATATCATCTTCTAGGACCATGGAATCTTAACGGTATGTGGAGCTTTCAATCTCAGATTCAGCTTGATTTGTCTATGACATAAGACCAAAGTATATTCTTCAACTATAAGATTTTATCATCAAGTTATAGAAGAGACCAAGAAAAATGAAGATACTGTATTATTTTGGGAGTAGTCTTCGGTGTTTTCCTGGCCAATAATTCATAAGGACATACCTTACATCAGACGATAATTTTTGTTGATTAAGTTATGGGTGTTTAATTTTGAATAATATTTAAAAGTGTCTGTGTACCACATTTTCCTTATTAGCTCATCAATGGCTCTATTTCCTAGGTATTGTGAAAGATCTGCATTGAACACAGAAGTGCATATACTTCTGTTAAAGTATATAGAGTCCTTTGATTGTGTTCCTAGGACCAATTCCACATTTATATCTAAAACACATTTAGACTACGTGCTGCAGTTGCTTCAAAAGTTTACCATCAAGTAATAAGGGTTCTGCTTTTCCTCTTCATTCTTTTGTGTAGTCGTATTCCTTATTTACCTTATAGTTTGGTTTGGTGTTCTCTTTATAATTACCATTTTGACTTGAGTATGATTAAGCCTCAATGAATATGTAGCTTACCTTTCTTTGATGACAAAAGTTAGTGAACATTTTTATGAGTTATTTGCCTTTATTATTTTGAGATTTTTCCAGTTTCTTAGACTAATTCATGTCAGAATTTTGCTTTCCTTGTATTTAACTATTAATTTATATGTATATTCTAAGTACCAATCTTCTGTGAGATGTAAAGCTTGCAAAGATTTTGGCCCATTCTGTAGGCTGCCTATTCAAAGTATTAATTCTTTTCATTGCAAAGAAGAAGTGTCTTAATGTCACAATATTCAAAGGAGTTTATTATTGACCTCATTTCCTGAAAAAATGAAATTATATTTTATTGTGTTTTTGACTTTATAGTAAAGAAAAAATGTGGTGACATAGTTGTGTAAATTTATATCTGGATCCTGTATTCTATCTAATGACTGATGTATCAAATCTTGCACCGCATTATTTTCCTTGCTATAGTTCTGCATTATAGCTTGAAACCAGTTATCCCAGTGTTCTTATTATCCGTGATTGAGTTTTGTACCTGAGGTCTTGTGCTTATTTATGACCTTTGGGAATTTTTTGTGTGGGAAAAATTAAGTCAGTATTTTGATTGTATTTGCACCAAAAACGTCACCTACTTTTGATACGGTGGCCACTTTTACAGTATTAATCATACTAACTCATGATTATGAGAGATCTTTCTATCATTTATCATATTCCTCAGTGTACTTCTATTGTGTTAAAGTTTTCATTGTAAAGTTGTTTAATTTATTGGATTTGTTTCAATTCAAAACACAAATTTTTTTAGGCTATTGTATGTCAGTGCCGCACCCGTCCAGTGGGAAAGAGACACAGACAACCAGGATCCTTCTTCAAGCAGTTTACTCGGGAGGTTTCAGGAAGTTACTGCCCCCGCACCCCAGGATAGCAGTTATATAGCAAACAGCAAAACCAAACACAGTCTGCCACGTAGCCGTACTCTATTGGCGGATGCCAAGCAGGTCCAAATAAGGCAGTTGCTTACTACCAAGCTTTGCAGGAACAAGAACAGGAAGAGGCGCCATCTTCTAGGTGCGGCACTGCTCCGAACGGCTCCCGACAATTGTAAATGTGAGTCACTTCTTTCTTCCTGGTATGCTTTTCTTTAGTATATATAAGATACAAATTTTCATTTGAAAATTTTGTAAACTGCCAATTTGCCATGTTTTATCAGCTTTATGAAATTGCTCTTAGAGTCTTATGTTTTTATTTTTATTTATTATTTATTTGTTTATTTATTGTATAGAATCATGTAATCTACAAATAGAGATACTTTGACGTCTTCCTTGCCTGTTTTTATAGCATTTATTTCCTTTCCTTTCTTAGTTATTCCGTTAATATTTCAAGCACGGTATTGACTAGGAATGGAAACAGTGGGCACCTTGGTCTTTTTTCTGACTTATTGGAAATTCTTTGAGCTTTTGCTCCATGTCATATGATGTTGAAATCATGTTTGTCACATACAGTTTTAATTAAGTTGTGCTTTGTCTATCCCTAGTCTCTCCAGTAAATTTCTCATGAAGTCACATTGCCTCTTGTTAAAGGCCATTTTTGGTTTTATTGAATGATAATGTGATTGCTGCCCTTGAGAACATTTAGGTAATGTGTTACATATATTGATTTATGTAATCAATATGATTTAACCATACTGATTAATTATTTAATCAGTATAAATTAACCATCTCTGTATGCCTTGAATTAAAACAACTTGCTCAAAATGAATGGTCTTTTAACTGTTGAAGTGGCGTGAATAAAATGTTAGTCATCATCTCTAGCATTTGAACACTAGGTCCTCAGTTGTTGTCACTGTTTTAGAGGGTTACTATTGGTAGTCTTTTGAAGAATACGTCACTGGGGGTTAAAAGTGATGTTGTATCTCTGGTCTGACCATATAGGCCATTGTCCCTTGGAATCATAAGCCTCAATAAATCATTTGTTCTATAATTTTCCTTGTCTCTGATGTCATCACAACAATAGAAAGGTGAAAAATACTGTTTTTCATGAATTTAACATGCTAGTATTTTATTCTGGACATTAGGGTTCTGTGTTCATCAAGAAGATGAATTTATAATTTCTTTATATTGTGTATTTTTGTCTGTTATTAGAATAAACATAATATTTCCTTCAGGAAAAGAGTTTAAATTTTTTCCATCTTTTTTCTACTTTATATAATAATTAGCTAAGTATCACTATTAATCCTTCTCTGAAGTATCGATACAATTCAGTAACCAAATTCATCTGGAGCTCAGCTTTTTAAGTCCAGAGATTTTTTTAACAACTAATTTGTTTATTTATTCACTTTACATCCCAATCATAGCCCCCCTTCTCTCCTCCCAGTCCCATCCTCCCTCCATCTTTCCCATGTCCCTATCCTCTATCCCTCAGAAAAAGGGAGCTCCCCCACCCCTAACTACCCATCCCAGAACATCAAGTCACATCAGGAGTGATCACAGCCTCTTCCTCTGAGGACTGGCAAGACAGTCCTGCCAGAAGGAAGTGACTGAAAAGCATGCAAGAAAGTCCTTGACATAGACAGCTGTATTCCCATTACTTGGGAACACACATGAAGACAAAGCTGCCTATCTGGTACTTACGTGTCAGGGGGCCTATGTCCAGTCCTCACATTGTCCTTGGTTGGTGTTTCAGTCTCCTCTATCCCTCCTAAGGCCAGGTTAGTTGCCTCTGTTGTTCTTCTTGTGTAGGAACTGTTCCCTCTGGGTACTTCTGTCCTTCCTCCCAATGTTCCACAAGGCTTTTACACTTTGCCTAATGTTTGGCTCTGAGTCTCAGCATCTGTTTCCATCTGTTACCAGGTTGACCCTTTCATAGGACAGCTATGCTAGGCTTCTGTCTGCAAGTATAGAAGATTGTTGTTAATAGTATCAAGAGTTGGCTCTCTTGCATATTGTGGCCAGGTATTAGTTGGAGAGACCCTCAATCTCTATTCATTCTTCATCCCTGCACATCTAGTAGGCAGGGTAAATTTTGGGTTAAAGCTTTGGTGAGTTGGCTGGTGTTCCACTCTCTATACTAGCAGTCCTATCCAGTCAGAGGGTGGCCTCTTCATCTTCTAAGTCCCCATTAGTAGGGAGTCTCAGCTAGAGATAGCCCCATATTCTCTCAGGAGCCTATCCTGGCGAGGGTCTCCAGCCTGAGAGATGAAAACCCTCTGTCCTCCTTCCTAACCTGCTCTTCCCACATAATATCCCACCTTATTTTCCCCCAGCACTCTCTCTCTTTCCTATCCTGTTCCTTCTCTGCAAGCACTTCCTCTGTCTATTCTGTTCCCTCTCTTCAGTGAGATTCATGTATCATCCCTTGGGCCTCCTTGTTACTTAGCTTCTTTGGGTCTGTGAATTGCAGTGTGGTTATCTTGTACTGTATGGCTAATATCCACTTATAAGTGAGTGTCTTTCTGGGTCTGGGTTACCTCACTCAAGATGATCTTTTCTATTTCCATCCATTTTCCTGCAAATGTCACAATTTCTTTGTTTTTAATAGCTGAGTATATTCTGTTGTAAAAATATACCACAGTTTCTTTATCCATTCTTTGGTTGAGGTACATCTGCACTGTTTACAATTTCTGGCTATTACTAATAAAGCTCCTACGAACATAGTTGAACAAATTTTCTTGTTGTATGATGGGGCATCTTTGGGGTATATACCCAAGAGTGGGATTGCTGTGTGTTGAGGTAGAGCTATTCCCAAGCTGGGCCTTGTGGTAGAGCTAGTCACAGTTTTGTAAGAAAACGCCATATTGATTTCCAAAATGATTGTCCCACTAGAATTGAAGAATATTTCCCTAGTTATTCTGGGTATTTTGTTTTTCCACGTGAACTTGAGACTAACTCTCTCAAGATCTGTAACGAATTATGTTGGAATTCTGATGGGAATTGTATTGAATCTGTGTATTGCTTTTTGGTACGATAGCCATTTTTACTATGTTAATCCTACCAATCCATGAACATGGGATATCTTTCCATTTTATGATATCATCTTCAATTTCTTTCTTCAGAGACATGAAGTTCTCATTTCACAGGTCTTTCACTTGCTTGGTTAGAGGTACACCAGTATATTTTAGATTATTTGTCGCTACTGTGAAGTGTATTGCTTCCCTAAGTTCTTCCTGAGCCCATTTAGCACTTGTATACAGGAGAGCTACTATTTTTTTCCTAAATTTGTATCCAGCCACTTTGCTGAATATGTTTGTCAGCTGTAGGAGCTTCCTGGTAGAATTTTTGGGACCACGTATTATACTGTCATTTTGTTTGTGAATAGTGATGCTTTGATGTCTTCATTTCCAATTTTTATCTGCTTGACCTCCTTCAGTTGTCTTATGCGCTATCTAGGACCTCAAGCACTATATTGAAGAGAGAGAGAGAGTGTAGGCAGCCTTGTCTTGTCCCTGATTTTAGTGGTATTGCTTTGCGCTTCTCTTCATTGGCTTTAATTTTGGCAGTTGTCTTTCTGTATATTGCCTTTATTATGTTTAGGTATGCACTTTGTATCCCTAAATTTCCCAAGAATTTAAACATTAAGGGATATTGGCTTTTGTAAAAAGCCTTTTCACCATCTAATAAGATGCTCTTGTTGATTTTTTCAGTTTATTTATAGGGAGATTATTTTAATACATTTTTCATATGTTGAACCATTTCTGGACTGTATCCCTGGGATGAAGCATACCTGATCAAGCTGGATAACATTTGTATGTGTTCCTGGATTCCGTTTTTGGGTACTTCATTAAGTATTCTTGCATCAATGTTCATAAAAGAAATTGGCCTGAACTTCTTTTTCTTTGTATAGTTTAGGTATCGAGGTAACTGTGGACTCATAGAATGAGTTTGGCAATGTTTCTTCTTTTTCTATTTTCTTGAATGCTTTGCGGAGTATTCATATTTTCTTTGAAAATCTCATATGATTCTGCACCAAAATCATCTGGTCCTGGTCATCGTTTGGTTGGTAGACTTTTAATGACTATTTCTATTTCATTAGGGATTATAGTTCACTTAAATTGTATAACTGATCTTGATTTAATGTTGCTAAGTTTTATCTATCAAGAAAATAATCCATTTCATTTAGACTTTCCAAGTTTGTTTTATACAGGCTTTTAAAGTATGACCTAATGCTTCTTTGGATTTCTTCAATATTTGTTGCTGTGTCCCCCATTTTAATTCTATTTTTGTTAATTTGGATACTGTTCCTTTGCCTTTTTGTTAGTTTGGCTAAGGGCTTTTCTATCTTGTTGCTTTTCTCAACGAACCAGCTCTTGATTTAAAAAAATAATAATAATTTTAGTGTCCTCTTGGGAACATTTGCTTTTTTTCCCCAACTTTCAAGTGTGATTTTAAATTGCTTTTATGAGAGCTCTCCAATTTCTTTATTAAGGCACTTAGTGCTACGAACTTTCCTCTTATAATTGCTTTCATTTTTTCCCCCCATAAATTTGGGTATGTTGTGCATTCATTTCTATTGAATTCTAGAAAATCTCTGATTTTTTTCCCTCCTTGACCCAGTGGTCAGTGAACAGAGAGTTGTTCAGTTTTCATGA
Organism: Acomys percivali; assembly: GCA_907169655.1. Lineage (NCBI taxonomy): Eukaryota > Metazoa > Chordata > Mammalia > Rodentia > Muridae > Acomys > Acomys percivali. The sequence goes on from OU015749.1 coordinate 52,665,181, forward strand.
GTTTATAGACATTCTGTTGTTTCTTTTGATGGTGAAGTTCTTTCAACTTTAACCAATGCTGGTCTGATAGAATATAAGGTGTTATTTCAGTTTTCTTATACCTATTGAGGCTCACTTTGTGGCTGAGTATGTGGTCAGTTTTGGAGAAAGTTCCATGTGCTAAGAAAAAGGTACCTTCTTTTGTGTTTGGATGGAATGTTCTGTAGATATCTGTTAGGTCAAATAAATTTATAATTTCATTTAGTTTTGTTACTTCTCTGTTTAATTTCTCTCTCACTGTGCTCTGTCCATTGGTGAGAAAGGTATAATGAAGTCTCCTCTTATTAATGTGTGTGGTTTGGTAATTTAAACTTTAGCAACCTCATCCAGTTCCAGTGCCCCATCTTTCCCCTGGAGGCTTGGGAAGACAGGTGAGATCTCTATGAGCCTAGGCCCTGCTGGCACCAGGCCAATGGGCAAACACAGCAGCAGTGAGCTACACTTGGCTCACTGCAGCCTTCATCTATTGGAACATACCCCTACCTTCATTCCTGGAGGCCTTGGGCCATGGGGAATACAAAGTCCTGAGATTCCTTTTATTGTTAATGCTTCAATTTGATTGTTTGATATTGATATGATTAAATTATATTTTTAATCTTGGTTCAAGTTAGAGGGTCCATATGTGTTTAGAAGTTCATCTATTTATTTTAGATTTTACCAGTCAAATGGAATATAAATTTTAAAATATGTTCTCATATTTTTTATTTTATTATATCTGTCTATAACTACTTATTTGAATATTTTCTTATGATTGATTACTCTGTGTAACAGTTTTTGAACAATTATTACTTTTAAATAAAAAAATCCTTTTTTCATTGATACTTCCTTCCTGTTCCTTATTTGATTAATATCTACCTAAGTATCTACTGATGGGATATAATTTGTTTTTTTTTTTTTTTCTCCTATTGTTCAAAGAACAATATTAAGTTGTTCATTTGGGCTTTCTCTGCATTTTTATTAGTTCTCAGAGAATTTTACACAACATTCTTTGTATTTTGGTCTACTTTTTCTAAGTCTAGTCCTTCATCCCTCTTCACTTAAATTTTGTCCTTTTTGTTACTGCTTAAAGACCAGTTTGTGGTGTTCAAATATTCTTGGATATATGGTCTTCCACTGTCATATAAGGAGTTACAATCTTTGGGAAAACTGACCCTTTCTTTCAAGAAGCAAACAATTGCCAATCCCAATGGCTAGTATATCTGCCTCACATATTCATGTCTGTATTTGCTATGGCTATGAAACTTCCAGACAAATTATCTACAAAAATGACTTAATTAATTTTCACAACAACCCTTTATGAATTTCCTCTTCATCTACATTCACAATAGCATATGTATTCTTACCGAATATATATATATATATATATAAATAGATGAAAGTAAAACAAGAAGGTAAATACAAGAAAACTGTAAGACAAAACAAAATAAAAGGCATATAAACAAAATATAAGGTCTTTTTTTCTGTTTAACAACTATTCCGCGATGTTTGACTTACTCTGGAGTGTAGTTGAAATGCCCAGTTACACTCCATTGGAGAAAAATGATTTTCTCTTTTCCAGCAAGCATCAATTGAAAATATTTTGTTTTATGTTGTATTTTATAGTATGAGTCATGATATGAATTATATAAATTGTGCTGCTTAAATTTGCTCTAGAGACCTCGAAATTAAGGAATTTGTTACTGCTTTGGATTTAATGGGAAGTTGCTAGATTTAGTGGAAGATTTCTGGACATTGGAAATGAATCTTAGAAGATCATTTGAAACTGTTCTCTGCATTTTCTCACTACTTTCTTTTCCCCATCGTTTATGAAATCCATAGTCTCACATATGCTAGTGGGTTAAAAGTTATTAAAAAGGGAACTGATATGATTCATGAAAGTCAGTTGTCATTTGATACTAAATAGCCTTGATTTCTATTACTATCTCGATGGGAAAGGAACTCAATATTCATTAACCACTGACATATACTCTAATTCTCATTCTCTGTTTAGATTGTGAGCCACAAGATGAGAACACTCACTGTGCCACACTCCCTTGTTTTACCATACTGACATCCCAAATCCAATGTATCAAGTTGACTATTGACTGAAATCTCTAGTTCTCTGCTCACATAATAACATTTTGAACAATAATATGACAGCCTCAGATATTTGAGAGTAATATAAAGCAAGTTGAAAATGTTAACAATGTATCAAAATTAGTTAAAATCCACTTATCAATGTTTTTCCATTAGTTTGACATAAATATCATATAAATGTTGTATGACAAAAATGTTACAAATATTATCTGTATTTTGTACAGATACTACTATGAATAAACTGAAAACAAGAAGAAGAACAATATTGAATATTTTCTTTCCAAGTTCTCATGAAGAAAATCATATAGCTTGTGACCGTTTTTTACTGATTTTGGCTCTGGCAGTTTTCCTGGAGTCCTCTGGTCATAATGGCCCTGCCAATTTTTAAAATCTTGCTTGACAATAAAAATATGGCAGAGTGTTTCTTCTTTACAGAATATTTTACATATTTTTTTATGTTGATAAGGAACTGTAAAAACAGTGAATAACTAAAAACATTTAAGAGGTTTTTTTTTTTTAAAGTTGTGCTCAGAATAGTTTTGTTTTGCTATGTTTTTCTTTTGTTTTCTGAAAGAAAAGAGGTAATTAAATATTTCTCTAGTTAGTGAATCTGAGTTCATCAACCACTTTAAAATCTCTTGTGTGAATTTCTTTCTCTGTTCCCTGAATAGTAATCATGGGGAAATGATGACAATGAAACTGGACTAGAGCTTTATTTTCTCATTTTCCATGGCAACAAAAGAAGCAGAGCTTCTAAAACTTCATTTATAGGAATGTATTGGAGTAATATTGTATCTGTAACTTGTTTGAGAGAAAATTGATGCCTTAGGTCAGGGTAATGGGAGCCAGTTAATGAACATGAATAAATACAAGTGGTACTGGATGTTATGAACTCCAACCACAGACATGAAAGTAATGTTTACATGACCAGGTTAGAACTTGGAGCTCTGTAGAAACATAAGGACAAAAGCTTTGGGAGCAAGTAGGTTGTGAGAAATGCATATGCATAAGTTAAGGATAAAAAGCTCTATCATTAGACCCTAAAAACTGTGTCCGATGAAGAACATTACTTTCAAAGAGAACATAAAGGATATATACTACCAAATCTCAAAGTCATAAGTTAAAAAAATCTTTTTTTTTTTTTTTTGACATACAACAACTCAAGATTAGGACTGACAGAAACAACTACTCCCTGCTAGAACTTCATGATAATGTAATAGGATTACTGGAAAGATCGCCATGTCCAACTTCAATATAAAAGGTTTTGTTTCATGGTAATTATGTTTTATTTTGTTGTTATCTCTTAGAAGCATGTTCTTTTCTAATAAGAGAGAGTAATATAGTAGATCTGAAAGGGAGCGGGGGAGGTGGGGAAGGACTGGGAGGAGTGGATAGAGGAAAACCTATAATCATGATATATTGTATGAGAAAGGAATTTTCATTAAAAAAGGAAAATAGTAAATTACTCTGGAGGCATTAATACTTAGGAAGAGTCTTTAAAAATATTGCTGGCTGGTTATAAAGTATGACCACACAAATATGACAAATTCCACAAATTATGTTTCACATCAAGATTTAATACTTGAATAGAGCTTGTAAATCTGCATATATGTATATTTAAAGAAATTCACATATATTTATCTTATATTATTTTTCAAGAAAGGGTTTCATGGCCATCCTGGACTTACTTTGTAGAATAGATTGCCCTCAATTTCACAGAGATCAGCCTGACTCTGCCTTTCTACGTGCTGGAATTGCAGGAATGTGCCACCATGCTCACCTGAGATTTAAATTTCTAATAGACTTAAGTATAGCATGTTGTTTACTGTTATGTCTATATTTTGTGAATGAGCACTTAAAACATTGCTTAAGATAATAATCGAGCATGTTGGATGTACTATTTTCTTCTTTTTTAAGAGTCAGAGACACACCCATTTTAGATCACAAGCCCATAAAAACACTACACTAATAGCTATAATATATATAGAAAGAACCTAGTTTAGACCTATGTAGGCTCTGTGCTTGCTGCTTCAGCCTTGATGAGTTCATATAGACATTGCTTAGTTGATTCACAGGGCCTTGTTCTCCAGGTGTCTTCCCCTCCCCTCTGAATTTTATACTCATTTCACCTGTACTTTTGCAGGATTCTCCGATTTCTGAGGGATGGGATTTGGTGGAAACCCACAATTTTGGTTTATTCCCACTACATCTGTTTCCATCTGCTGCCAGAGGATGCCTCTCTGATGATGACTGAGTACGGACCTGATCTATAAATATAGGAGATATTAGAGGTCATTTTGGGCATTCGTTTTCTACCACTTATGTTTTATTTTACCCTAGGTCTTTGGGAAATCTAGTCTCCAGTTCTTAGTTACCCAAGGTGGTGTCAGCTATATGTTCCTTCTCATGGAATAGGTCTTAGGCCAAATCAGACATTGTTTGGCTACGTTCACAAGTTCTGTGCCTCCTTTGCCCTAGAATATTATACAAGCAGGACAGATAGTAGGGCAAAGATTTTTTTTTTTTAATCTGAGTTGTCGCTTCTCTTTTGGTAGTTGCAGCATTTTTCCCTTACTCCCTTCTTTCCCATGTGGAGAGATACCCTCCCAACCTTTTTCTTTAATACTTGCCTCAGTGTGGAGAGCTGGCCCTGTGCTCATGTGAACTGGAGAGCTGACCAGGCCACTGGGGAGAAAAGGCCCTGCACCTTGCCAGGGCAGCATATTATTAGATCGTGCCTCTGGTGTTGTAGGTGCACAGGCAAGCTGGCCCCAAGGGCGTGGGAGTGTGAGACCTGAACTTTCCCTTGCCAGATGCAGCATTATCTGAGCTAGCCAGCAGGAACAGTGCTAGAGAAACTGTCCTGGTGATGAGGGTGCAGGAGAGCTGGTGGACTGATCAACTCACCTACCGCCCTGGAAGAGATCCAAGGCTACAGTTAGCTCACACTAACATCTACCACATCTGTAAACTACTGGAGCTCATAAAGTAACCTGATCTGCAAATCCAGTGCTGCAAGATCTCAATGATACATGGCAACAGCAGGATATCTGAGTAGAGTCCTGATGAGTATCTAGTTTTGATGGTGTAGCAGATGCCAGAGGCGTCTAGCCAGAATAAGGAGTCATTGCAATGAACATTTTCAGGTAAAGATATGTGGACAAGAGGATATACTGTCTGACCCACTGTGACACACTACAGCTTCCATGAGGAGGCATTTGGTTTGGTTTGCTTTGGTTGGCCAGTTGGTTGGTTGATATTGTATTGTATTATATTGTATTATATTAATTTGTGGGGGAGCTTGCAAAATGAGAGGATGAATAGGAAGGGGTTTGGAGATGAGTGGGATTGATGTGAAATTCACAGTGAATCAATAAAAGTTAAAAAAATAAATAAATTATGATTAAAACATTCCCCATGATAGTTGAAAAGTTATATTTCAGATACTTCTATGAATCATATCTATTAATACTATGTTTTCTAGATTTATAAGGCTCATGTTTTTTACTTGAAGTAAAATTATTTCACGATGAAATTATGAGAGTTTTATTTGTATAGTGTAAATTATATAATGATACCTAAGGATTATTTCACCCAAACACTTTACATGCTTCTCATGTTTACTTCAAACAATCATGTGACACAAACACAATTGTTAGCAGTATTTTAAGGGAGGGAGAATTTGTGTCACAGAGCTCTTTGGAAAACTATCGAGGCTTACAGATCCAGGGAGAAATTCCAATCCACATCTAGGTAGAGTATGTTCTGACGTTGTTGGTCATTGAAGATTATATATCCATCATATTTTAACCCACTACTATTTAGTTCCACTTTTTAAAAATTATTATTAATTTATTCTTGTTACATCTCAATGGTTATCCCAACCCTTGTATCCTCCCATTCTTCCCTCCCTCCCAGTTTCCCCTTATTCCCCTCCCCTATGACTGTTGCTGAGGGGGATTACCTCCCCCTGCATATGCTCATAGGGTATCATGTCTCTTCTTGGTAACCTGCTGTAATTCCTCTGAGTGCCACCAGGTCTCCCCCTCCAGGGGACATGGTCAAATGTGAGGCACCAGAGTACGTGAGAAAGTCATATCCCACTCTCCACTCAAGTGTAGAGACAGTTCTGACCATTGACTAGATCTGGGTAGGGGTTTAAAGTTTACCACCTGTATTGTCCTTGGCTGGTGTCTTAGTTTGAGCGGGACCTCTGGGCCCAAATCAGCCTATCATAATGTTCTACTTGTAGGTTTCTAGGACCCTCTGTATCCTTGTACTTTGCTATTCTCCCATGCTTCTCCCATCTAGAGTCCCAACAGGATGTCCTCCCCTCTGTCCCAGTTTCCTGGTAAGTGAAGGCTTTCATGGGACATGCCCCTTGGGCTAGTATCTGAGATTCCATCTTACACCCATCAGAATGGCTAAGATAAAAAATTCAAGCAACACCACATGCTGGTGAGGATGTGGGGAAAGAGGAACACTCCTTCATTGCTGGTGGGAATGCAAACTAGTCCAGCTACTTTGGAAATCTATCCGGTGCTATCTCAGAAAACTGGGAATAGGGCTTCCTCAAGACCCAGCTATTCCACTCCTTGGAATATACCCAGAAGATGCTCCAGCACACAACAAGAAAATTTGCTCAACCATGTTCATAGCAGCCTTATTCATAATAGCCAGATCGTGGAAACAGCGTGGATGTCCCTCAGTAGAAGAATGAATAAAGAAACTGTGGTACATATACACTATGGAATACTACTCAGCTATTAAAAACAAGGAATTCCCAAAATTTGTGGATAAATGGATTGAGCTAGAAATGATCATAATGAGTGAGTTAACCTAGTTCCACTTTTTTAAGAAAAACAATTGTAACATGTACATTTAAAGATCACCTTGAAAAGTCACATGAATTTTGCTCATCTGGTTTGGCAATTAGTGACATTCTTTAATAAGAGAATTTTATTTCAGCTGATCTTTCATGATTTTCTGTTTCACTACTTGCAAAATGCATATATTTTAAATGTATTTAAAGATTGCTTTGGAAGTTAACAAAAATAAATAATAAGAGATAAATGTGACACACATTTTGATGCAGAAATCATTTTTGAAAGACATTAAATGAATTTTAAAAAGTTGACATATAGCAAATTGAACTTCAACATTTCTCTGAGAAATGTCATTTGCAACATCATAGACAGAGCTGGATATGCTTTCACTATCTGAAGTAATCAAGCCACAGAAAGGAAAGTACAGGCTCAGCTCATCTTATGTGAATTCTACAACAATTGAACTCAATGTAACAGAATAGAATGGTGCTTAGCAGATTTGGTTGGAAGAAGATGGGGATATGATGGCCAAATAGTCAAAGCTCAATTGAAAACAAGAACATTATTTCCTTTTCTTAGGATAATCACAGAGAGAAAAAGACAATCACAGACTTGGGTAAATAGGATAAATACTAGCTAGTTCAATTTCCATTTCAAATTTACTGAGAAAATTCCAAATATTCTCACCAGAAAGTGGTATACATTTGATAAAATGGGAATGTTGTTTTTGTTTGAGTAAATTATCATAATATTAAAATTATAATATCTCAATTTATTATTAATTAAAATTGTACATTATGAGTGTGTGTTTGATCATGTGCATGCCATAGTACATTTGAGGTCAGAGTACATTTTTATGGAAGCGATTCTCTTCTTTCAGCCTTATATGGCTTCCACAGTTTGAACTCATGTCATATTTGTGTGACAAGTGCTTTTACCCAGTGAACTTATTAATGCCAATACATGATAATTTTAAAATGTAAAACATATAGACCCAGCTTGAATCATACATTTTTGTTTGTAAGACTAGCCTTTAATGACTGAGCCATCTCTACAGGCCAGCCTACAGCACTCAGCATTCTCAGGTGATCTCCCATATAAATCCTAACCAGGCTCCATCCACTTCAACTTTTGAGATTAGAGGATATTAAACATGTTCAGGGTGATATGGCTATAGTTAAGATTTAATATTTATATTTTGAGTTAAACATGGAGTAAGTGTAGAGTAGAGAAAAATAGAAAGGGAATTTTGGTAAGAAAAATGTTGCTAAGGAAGAGTGGACAACAGAAAGAACACAGTCAATGTGAACAGGAAATGGCTCAGAAGCATGAGAGGTTTAAGAGTGGGAAGAGGTGGGATGGTAAAAGAGAGGAGGGCTTGTTGGAGAAATACCTATTATTATGCATGTTTGAAAAAGCTATATGGAAATCCACTATTTTATAATATTCCTTAAATGTGTATTTCTAAAACTGACTTTCATTAGAGTTACCTTGCACAGGAAGGTAATGCTTTTCCAAGATGCAACAAGTTACAGCAAGTTACACACACACACACACACACACACACACATGAAAACAACACCAACACAAGGAAATCTCAGTTTCAAAAGTATGGTATTTCATCATCCAACTTATTGAGCAGTGGCTCATAGACAAACGTTGCATACTGCTTCTATTTCACTTGATTACCTGCCAGAACTTGATGGTAAAACCCTATTACCTAAACCACTACATATTTTGATTTAATAAAAAATATTTGATACTGAGCTGGAAGTTTCCTTTTTGGTGGACATCTTTCAAGATATCGGAAGGTATTAGACAGGCTCTGTGACCCCTAGAAGCTACAATACAGATAGACTTGGCAACGTGTCTTATTCAGTGTTCTATTGCTGTTACGTAACACTATGACAAAACAACTTATAAAGAGAAGAGTTAATTGGATGCCTTTTTACATTTTTACAGCTTCAGCAGGATAGTCCATGGGGCGTGGAACATGGCAGCAGGAAGACATAGCACATCCTGACCTATAGGCAACTGGCAAGTGGAGAGTAGGGGGAGAGGGGCGCGCGCGCACACACACACACACACACACACACAGAGATACACACACACAAGAGAGACAGAGAGACAGAGAGAGAGACAGAGAGAGACAGAGACAGAGCGAGCCAGAGCCAGAGAGAGAGAGAGAGCCAGAGAGAGAGAGAGAGAGAGAGAGAGAATGATATGGACTTTTAAAATCTGAAATCCTACCCACAGTGACACATGCCTCCAACAAGTTCACCCCACACAATTAATCCTTCCCACAGTTCCACCAACCAGGAAGCAAGCACTCAAACACATAGGCCTATGTGCACCATACCTATTCAAATAATGACACAAGGTATGCCTACTCATGCAATATTGACATAAATATTATATCAATAACCAATCTCTTTTTATGTGATTTAAGTACCACTCTAAATACAGCAACTAATGTCTGGTACCACAAACTTTGCCAAGAAACATGGTTCCTGGGGTCTTAGGCAAGAGAAAAGAAGCTGCTACTGTTGTTTTGTTAAGTGAACAGTATCAAACCATCTCTAGTGAAACTGTTACCTAGTACCAGAGAAGTTTCTTTCTTCACAGTGTGATTAGTGCAGCATACAACTGTTAAAAGTGTAGCAAATAAGTAACTGTAACATGTTGAGTCTCATTTTAGACATCAGTATTCCAATTCTTCTCACTAAGGATCAGGAAACATCACAGATAAAGGACTAGAAGGCTTTTAGGAGCAGAGTTCATTGAGGCCTGTTGGTAAAAGTTATCTCATGCAAAAGATAGGTCACCAGCTCCACTGAACCCACAACAGCTATGGCTGCCTGCCCAATACGTATTGAATATAAATCCAGTAAACCTTCCATTGTGGGTATTAAAGACACAGATGGTGCCATTCTTAGCTGAGTACACAATGACACTTGATATCTCCTATCAGAGGGAGAATCAGTTGTTCTTAAGGATGTGGCATCTTGTAGGCTACTCCTGCTCCAGAGATTGGCACTGTACCTATTTGATAATGGGTAAGTCTTGTACAAAGAATATTTTTATAAACTAATACAAATAAAGAAAGAAGAAAAGAGTATGCCATTGGAAAAGGTAAACAGTAGAGAGCAGTCCAGAAAGAAGTGAAGGGGTTAGTGGAAGTGCATAGGAACAAAATACACGGTATGCTCATATGGAAATCTCAAAAAAAGCTTAAGACATTATTTTACATTTTAAAAATAGTTCAAAGCTTTCTCTGGTGCCTCATATTTGACCAAGTACCCTGAATGGTGAGACCTGGTGGCACTCAGAGGAAGGACAGCAGGCTCCCAAGAAGAGACTTGATACCCTATGAGCATATACAGGGGGAGGTAATCCACCTCAGGATCAGTCATAAGGGAGGGGAATAAGGGGAAAATAGGAGCGAAGGAAGAATGGGAGGATACAAGGGATGGGATAACCATTGAGATGTAACAAGAACAAATTAATAAATAATTTTTAAAAAGAATAAATTAATAAAATTTTAAAAAAAGGAAAAGAAAAGAGACAAAGATAGAAGACAGAGGACACGGGAGGAGAGAGGAACAAGAGAGAGAGAGAAAGTGGAGCAGTATTTATCCTATGGAGCAGGCCTGGGGGTACAAAGCCCATAAGCAAATGGTGGTCTATAAAGGTAAAAGGGGAAACCTTCATGTTAGGATGAAATGTTTCATTTTGACTGGACAGGTTAATTAGGGTAGCTACAAACGGTATGGGGCGGGGCGGGAGGGGGGCTTTTGATACCTGGACTTCAATACTTTGCTAGCTGAACCTTGGTGGTCAGCCTCAGGAGAAAGAAATGGCCAAATAAGGGAGTAGATGTTGGGGGCCAGCTTTAGGAATGTAATCTAATGGTTTTAGCCAGGCAGAGGGAATGGGGGAGAAGGGCAAGTTATGCCAGAGCCATGTTTGCCATGCCCGGGCTGGCTAGAGTCCCTCCAAGTTAAATGAATTAAAAATGGCCCCCTTATCCACAGGCCTTACATTACAAGCCACATATAGTAGCTGACTCACAATATGTACATTTTTATTTTCTTTTTATATATCTCTATAAGGTTAAATTTATAAATTAGACACAATGGGAGCTTAATTTACTAAATAAAACACAATAATTAAAAAAAAATAGCTTTCTGTTAGAATGTAATTTCTTAATAGATCAGAATATTTTCAATTTGCTATTTTAGCATAGTTGTTAATTTTATTATATCTTACATGAGAGTGTTGATTATTCTCTCTAGAAATAATTGCTAACTTAGGTAATATGTAAAACTGTTGTTAATTTTTGGTTCATGCTTCATTTACCTTATAAAATAAGTTTATGATTTAATAAATAAAGAATAACCATTATGTTTTATTTTTTCTATAGAAAAATAAAAAGAAAATTCTTGTTAACATAGAGCCTGCCAAGCCAGGTATAGAGCTGAGTATTTTAGGAAGCTACACTTTGGCTTGTTAGCATTCTCATAGGAAAAATAAGCTCAATCCTGTCACAGCAGGAGATACTTTACTGTCAATGCAATGTAGTAATAGAGCTCTAAGGATGAAAAAATATACCACCATGGTTCAGCTTGGTGTTAGTAATGAGCAGGTTTCTATTAAGAAAGCTAAACTGCTTTCCCAAGAACTCAAGTGCTGATCAGGAGGCTTAAGTGTCACTTTGCTGCTACCTCTCCATGCTTATCCCTTGAGTTTGTTTAATAAACTGGGTATATAAAACATGGAGAATCAGATGAAAACTTACACATGTTATTTGTATTGTACAGTTGACTAGTGCTAAGAAACAAAACAGGAGCCTTTAATTTTTAATTTTTCAATTATTTATTGATTCTTTGTGTATTTCACATCATGCACCCCAATCCCACTTATTTCCCTGTCCTTCCATATCTGCCCTCCAACTTTGTAACTTCCCTCACTCCAAAGAAAAATAAATCTCTCACAGAAGCTGTGTTATGTCTTGGTGTGGCATACAGTATACCCTTTCCTCTCCTCAAACAGTCTACTTGCAAAATATAAATTTCAATGAGCCATTGATCTAGTTCAAGGCTTTTTAATTTTGTAACACCATTAATGCATAACGTACAAACAATATACCCTCATTATATGATTGGATTTTTCTCCTCTCTCTAATTTTCCTTTACTTAATGGTATTGTTTTTATTTTCATTATATTTCTAAAATTCTTGAATATATATTTATTTGTATATGTATATATATTGTAATAAGGACATGCATATTTGCACCAATTTTAGATATTTCTTGTATAAACATATTTAAGTTATTGTAAAGGTGAATTTTATTTTCTTTATAATATATAGCGAGGCATACACAAAGGAGAAGGGGTTTATGTAAGTAAACAATGAGAGTTAAAGTTCAATAATGTCCTTTTACTTAATTTCATTGTTATATAAAAATATGTTTGATGAAATCCATGCAATATTGTTATATAGTAGCTCATCTATGCAATGTAAATGTTGATTCTGGAGTTGGTGAATTTATTTGTCTTTTGTATGCTAGACATCACTCATTCAACAATTAAGCTACAGAAATAGTTATTAGCATGACTACTTAGAGCAATAAAATGAAATATATCATTTATTTGCTATGTCTGCTGCTTATATCATACTATTTTCAGTGTTCCTGATAAGTATTTGTTATATCTAAAAATACAACATTGTGCATATTTAAATAAATACCTTAGCAATGTATTACTATTATTAAGAATTATGTAGTCACATAATTGTGGGTTTGTTTAAATAAATATCTACACGAATACTTGACCAATGTGTTACATCTCAGTTTAACAACTATTTTGATGTGACAAGGTCATAAACCTCTTCATCTCCATTAATGTTATATGGATCATCATTATATTTGTGATTCATTCCAGGCAATACTGTTGTATGATGTGACACTGTTCTTTTTAATCTATGTATTATCTATTTGTCATCTCTTCTCATTACCTGTATTTAGCAAGACTTGGAACAGTGTGAACAATAATAAACTGTACTATAGTAGGAGTCAGACGATCTCAGAATAGTCTTTCAATTTCAGGGTCTGTTTTCAGATACCTTATCAAGGGTATATGCTTTAAATGTTTACTTATGTGTGTAGGTGTACATGTGTGTGAGTGAGGGGCATATGTGTTCAGCCATGTGTGCATACATGAGTGTGGGTGCTAAAGGATTTCAGAGTTGGTATAAGATTACCTGGTGCTGGAGTCAGATAAAGTTATGGGCACCTTGATGTGGGTGCAGGGAGCAGAATACATATCATCAGGAAAGCTTGAGCACTTTAAAGCAGCAATTGCTCCAGCTAATAGAGCCTTTTTTCCTAACAAAGGCAGACTTTGTAAAACAGTAAAATAACCAAGAAAATATCATTATGACTCAATAGTTATATTTTAATGTTTATTCTAGGTTACATTTATAATTACTTAGTATATAAATGTATATAATGGCAAATTATTTATTCTACCTTGAGATTAGAAGGCACAGGTATTAACAAAGGAAAAGTTAAGCTTGACATCTTAGAGAGAGGACACATTAGATTTTAATTTCTTCATATTAGCTGTCATGTAGTAGCATTGGCAACTCTATTCTGGTCAGCTTTCACATCATGGCAGACTTACAGTCAGCTGAAATTTAACTTTTAATAGCTGTGCGTTAAATGATATTCACTTAAATATTTACAAATTAATATTTAAATGTAAAGTACTGTATCTAACACTTCCTAATCACTAAGAATTTTTAAAGGCAATCGTTTTTCTAAAATGTACTAGGAAAGTTCATGGTAGCTGTTTTCATAGACATAGTAAGTGGGAAAATTAAAAAAAAACATGGGCCCATTAGAATTTGACTGATACTTGTTTCCTTGAGGTTATTTCCATCCACCACGGCTGGAAAAGCACCAGCCGAGTCTTAGAGCTGTCCCCACAGATTCCTGCATCCTAGTCACTGTGATTGGTCTCCCACTTCTCTAATCATTGGAGCCATAACCTCTTATCATAGAGGCTCTACAAGAATTCTAGGTGATACCTATTCCTTCTACCACCTTAGCCCAGCCCTTTCTTGATTCCATTGACCCAAAGTCACCTAACACCAGCTGTGCTAAAAGTCAGCTACATATCTATTCACACCAAGCCCTTCCTGTACAAAACACAGCTGCTGAGACAGACAGCATATATTTCCCCTCTCTCTAATTTTGGGTACCGTACCCCACAGATACAAAAGGGAAAATAAACCAGAATATTATTACAAAAAAAAAACTGGACCCATTTGGTTTGTTAAATGAATACAAAAATATATAATGATGAGAAATAAAAAGAAGCATGAAAAGGAAAGTGAAGAACTAGATAATATATACTTTGTAATAATTGATTTGCAACAATTTTTAATACTTAGGCAAAGCAGTGAGGAGCCGTGGGTGCAGGAGAGAGGTGAAATGCCATATGTCCTAGTTAGAAGAGCGTCTAAGTGAAGTCTTGGCATTTCAGCATGTGCTGCACAGACTTTCTACACCAGCCCACTGGGAACTGAAGAGGTGAAATTTGAAACTTAGACAAAGGTTTTCATGGTGACAGAAATATAGCAAATGCAAGGCAGTAAAGATTAGACTGTGGGTGTTTCCACCCCTCGATCTGTTCCAAGAATTTCAAATAAGAGAGGGCGCCAAATGGTGATCGAAAGCTAGACTCCAGAAATAATACTCTGTGGAAAGTTACATGGTCTATTCCTAAGAGGAAAATGTGACAGCCACCATATCAGGGCATGGAATTATCTCCTTCGTTTAAGGGTTTGAAGCATTGTATTCTTGTTCCCTGAAGGTTTCTGACACTGAAGTCAAAAGTCTTTTGCTTTACAGTGAAAAGAAACCTTAGGCAGAATACATTAATAAATTATTGAAAGACATACACAGCAGCAGCAGAAAAAATATATGACTATCATAAAATTTACAGTTATTATTTAAAGTTTAATGATTAAATCTGTCAGATTTGTAAGTAACATATATTGAGAGACTATTGGTCATTTGAATAACCAACATGGACTAAATATATTTTCTAAATAGTTTTTATTTCAATTTTTATCAAAATTTCACTGATCTATAATTTTTAAATACAGAAATATTTCAAACACATTGAAACATTCACTGTGGATGAACAGTGGAAATCTCTGGCTCTGCCAACCCTCTTAAACCTTCCAATATAACTTTTATAAATGGAAGGAGCTTTGAAGAAGTCAGAATTTTCATGTTATCATTTGTATACACGAACATTGCTAACATGCAGCTTATTGAAAAAAATTTTGCCACAGCAGCACACATTTACAGAAGTAAATGAAGATCCTCTGGCAATTTTTTAACCTCATGGTTTAGGAATGAGAAAACAGAAGCCCATGTTGTACAAGGGAGGCAAAGCGCTAAACTCAATCTATAATGCTTCTCAGGATCTGCAGTGGTTTGATTTTAATAGTGAAAGCACAACACACTGAAACATTTTAAGGACTAGGGACACAAGATTCATCCTTCAGAAAATTAATCCAGAGGCAGTATCAACTAATCAATGTTTCTTCTTATTGAAAGCAAAACAATGAAAAAATAAGAAATGGTATAGGCAAAAACAAATAAAACAGGAACATTTTTTATTCCATAAAATTGCCTTATGTTTACATAGTCTTGCCAAGTATGTACCACATTTTATTCTGGCTCTTGTATATTGTCTCAATTTAGGGTACAATCGTATTGGTTCTGCAATGTCTTTATTGAAATTATTTATGTCCACATTCTTTTGTTAGGTCTTATTGGTAAAGCAATAAATTAGAAACCATCTCTACTTTCAATATGTATAGAGAAAGATGAAATGCATTTATTTTAGCATAAGGCCTGAATCTTACTAGGTAAGTCTGGCTCATTCTTGAGCATTTCAAACTTTCTCTCAGATCCACTTGTGACATTCTCTGAGACTAAAATTCTTTTCACAGGTCCACATCTAGATCTTTAAACCATGTGTTATTAGCTTCAGGGACAGCCCTTGGCTCCCCTTACTCTATGTTAAAGACTCACTTCTACTCTTTAGGAATACCCAATGATTAATCATCACACTGTGAATTTGTCATTTCTGCTAATTTAATAAGGGAACACTGCTGCCCAAATGTAATGTATTATAATGTTAACCATTGCAAAATTTGAAGCATATATCATTCACTAGCTTCCCTTGGTAAACATAAAGTAGTATAAAATAAGGCTTTGACAAATAATAGTAAGAGAGGTCTTACAGATGAACCTTATTATGAAGTTTTATACCTCAAGGAAGGAAACCAAAGGTTCCATAGTAGCAATGTTAAGATAGATAGATAGATAATAAATAGCTCACTCACTAGCTAGCTAGATGATAGATACATAGATAATGGATTATAGATAGATATATGATAGATATATGATAGATAGATAGATGGATAGATGCAAATAAAATGAGACATCTAGAAATTTGGGAGAAAAAAATTTAATTTGGGAACATATTAACTTATTTATATTTACAGTTCATATATTTGGACAGTCTACTGATATGCCAGGAATTTCACTAGGGACATATATATATATATATATATATATATATATATATATATTTAAAGATATGATTCCAGGGAAATATTAATGTTTATATTTAGTAAAAAAAAGTACAAATGTACAAATACTGTATAAACAAATGCACAGAACTAGTGATAAAATGGGAATATCAAAGGTAAACACCAAAGTTGACCCTTTAAACTCAGTGGTAATTAATAAACAACTAATGTAAAATTAAAGAATAAAAGAGAAATATCCTATATAGGTTTTTACTATTCTTGGAAATTTCCTAACTTTTAACAGTTCTAAATAACAGAAATTTACATCTCTCAAATTCCTGTTAAAATTTAAAAAATTTTATGGTTCTAGGTAAATAAAAAATTCATCTCTGAATAGCCTTTGTAAATCCCAAATTACACAGTAAACATTTGGGACTTTTGGTTAGAATCTTTCAAAGCTGAAATCTACTGCAGTTGGATCATCACTGTGAGGCTGAGGGATGAGTCCTCCAGGCTGTTACATAAGCAGTTTCTAATAGTTAAAGAACTAGAATCCTTAATTCTTATTATTTGTTCTTGTAAAGGAGTACTTTGATTTATTTGGTCAACAGTTAATAAAACAGGTCTCTAACACTAGTAGTGAAAGCCATTTTACATTGATTCCAACCAAGTAACCTAGGATATTACCCAATTTTAAAAATGAACAGTATAGAAGCCGTTCTTACTTTTCTTGGTTTGTTTTGCTTTGACCCTTAAGATAGGCCTGGAAATAATGCCCACTGTGTTCCATGGGGAAGGCATATGAAGTAATATTAGGAAAAAAATCACTTTTCAGATTTCTAGAAATCTTCAAGTCAATGATCATGTACTATGACATTATTTACTCCTTTTTATCGACATATTTGATAGATAGCAAAATAACCTGGAGTCTTAGAATAGCACATTCATCAGCAAAATGCATATCGAACTAAAGTAAGAAAAACAAACAGGAGGATTTTAAAGAATCCCATACCATATACCACAAAGAATGTAAATTATATTATTCTTGTATTAAAGGAATCTTTATTTTGTGGTTGGATTCAATATAAAAAATGTAGATTGATTGCCTGTCCTCCTTATCTAATACTCTTGATATAAAAGGATACTAAACTGATTTTTGATGAAGGAAACTCAAGCTTATGTTTTATTTACATTACCTAAGAAATTGTTCCTATACAGTTTTAATTCTCACATTTTGAAAATAAATTTGTTTTAAGCATGAATTCAGTACTAACTCCATAGAATAAATTCATTTAGAAACATAAGCTGTATAGACTATCAGTCAGTCAGTCATTCTCTCTCTCTCTCTTTCTCTCTCTCTCTCTCTGTGTGTGTGTATGTGTGTGTATTTGTGTATATGTGCACATATGTTTGTGTATTATTGTACAACATGTTCCTTATTGTTGAAATGGTGAATATAAGAACAAAGTGAATATAATATTTTATATGTTCTTTGGTTTTCAGAAAACCTTGAGAGGCTTCACCCAGTAACTAGTGGAAATTGATGCAGCAATCTATAGGCAAATATTAAATGAAGCTTTGGGAGCCCTGTGGAAAAGGTTTACAAAGGATTGGCAGACGTAGAGGCATCAAAGAAGCCACAAGAAAACCTACAAAAACATCTAACTTGGGTCCATAGGGGCCTCACAGGGACTTAAATGCCAACCAGAGAGCATGCATAGGGTGGGCCTAGTCTCTGTGCACATGAGTAACATTTGTGCAGCATAGTCTTCATGTAGAACTTCTAAAGTTGGAGCAGGGTCTGTATCTGATTACATTGCCTGTCACTGGATCTCTTTCCTTTGACTGGGCTGCCTTTTCTAATCTCAATAGAAGATGCTCATAATCTTACTGCAACTTGATATTCTAAGGCTAATTGATATCCATTGGAGGTCTCCCCTTCTCTGAGAAGAAGGGAAGGAGGGGTGGATGGGGGTGTCATGGTAGAGTAGAGGGGAGGACTAGCAGGAGAAGAGGAAGAAGAATCTGTTATTGGGCTGTAAAGTAGACAAATAGCAACAGCAATAACAACAACAAAGTACTCTGACAGCAATGGAGACACACCAACAGACTGAGAGGCTTTGGAGGAATACTCACTCATATTTGCTAAGTCTTTATCAAACTTTTTCCCACTAGGCTCAGCAATCTATATAGAAGGAGCAGAAGAAATATTTTGAGCCAGAGGGGATGGAAGACTCCAAGGTTATTACACATATGAACTTACAGAGACCGAGGCATCATGTAGCAAATTAGTACAAGTGCACATAGATACAGTCCCAGCCCTGAGAATGAGAAATGGACTCTGTCTCACCCCAAGCCACGAAACTCTCTGCAATTGATACATGCTGGGAATAAGAATATCAGTTTTCTCCAACGGAGTGTCACTGAGTATGTCAACCACACTGCTGACAAAAACCATGATGACCAGTAGTTGGACAACAGGAAACCAAATCCATGCAGGCGGATCTGGGAGGAGTAGCATGAGGGGAAAATTTTGATCAAAAGATATTATATGAAAAAGATGAATAAAAAGAAATACCTAGAAAAGGAGCTGGAATGAAATCTAGAAACAAAATTAAATTAGATTAGACTAAGCCCTTTTTGTTTATTTGGTCTGGTTTTTTGGTTTTTTGAGACAAGAATTCTCTATGTAGCCTTGGATGTCCTGGATTCACTTTGTAGACCAGGCTGGCCTCAAACTCACAGCGATCCTCCTGCCTCTCCTTCATGAGTACCGGGATTAAAGGTGTGTGCCACCATGCCTGGCAAATAAGCCCTTTTTGTTGAACACTATATGACAAAGCTTTTACTGCTCAAGTTTCTTATGATGAACTGGAGTATAACTATTTTTCTAGTGGTGCTATTTGGATGTATTCAAATGAAGCAGGTGAGATCAGCTTTTGCATGATATCAAGAACTCACTGTGGTGCTGGCTAAAGAAGGTTTGTTAATTGTCCTAAGTACCTAGGGTCATTGCTGTTTATCATCAAAAGTTCACGTTTATTTTGATTACCTCTAATCATGGTAACAGGGAGGTGTCAAAATGCCTTTGCTTTCTAAATGTCGCATGATATACAAAATTAAATTTTTTTAAAAGCAATCTCAGAACAATATATCCTTCTGATATAATTTTATGTTAGTTTTGAATTATTCCTTCTTCTCTATCATTGTTTAGATTTTTGCCAAACTTCAACATTTTTTTTCTTTTTTTTTTTTTAATTAATTTATTCTTGTTACATTTCTATGGTTATCCCATCCCTTGTATCCTCCCATTCTCCCCTCCCTCCCATTTTCCCCTTATTCCCCTCCCCTATGACTGTTCCTCAGAGGGATTACTTCCCTCTGTATATGCTCATAGGGTATCAAGTCTCTTCTCAGTGACCTGCTGTCCTTCCTCTGAGTGCCACTAGGTCTCCCCCGCCAGGGGACATAGTCAGATGTGAGGCACCAGAGTACTTGAGAAAGTCAAATCCCTCTCTCCACTCAAGTGTGGAGACTGTCTTGTCCATGGGCTAGATCAAGAGGATATCCTATTGGGACTCTAGATGAGAGAACAATGGGTGAATAGCAATGTAGAAGGATCCAGTGGGTTCTAGAAACCTACAAGTAGAACATTATGATAGGCAGATTTGGGTCATGGGGTCCCGCTCAAACTAAGGCCCTAGCCAAGGACAATACAGGCCGAATAATTTAAACTTCAACATTTTTGACCAGTGTGTCTTTTATCAGGAGCATTTCAAGAGGCAATGTGAAGAAATTATTCCAATACTCGCAAAGAATTTTGTAGAAGAATTTGTAAAAAGCAACATAGCTGCTCTGAGAAGGGATCATATCCAAAGAACTTCTATATCTATGTGATCCAGAGGGAATAACACACCTTTAATCCCTCTGGCTAGAGTACAGACATGCCCTTAATATATACCTTCATTCCTAAACAATGAAGGCAAAGTTAATTTATAGAGGAAAGTGTCCATGGTTGAAAGTGATATGTAATTGAGGAGAAGACAAAATGATGAATCAGAAAATGATTTGAGAAAATGAGTAAGATATATGATATACCCAACTCATGAGAACAGACAGGAAAGAGAAGCTACTTAAGAGCAGTACAGTAGAGCTGAGAGAGAGAAAAGTATAATATATAGAGAGAGAGAAAGTAGAGAAGACCATGTAGTAAAGTTGAATAGTGAGTTCAATTGAGAAGACATTACAGGTTTGTTGAGTTGAGATTAGGACAGTCAGCTTGCAGTCAAATGGGAGTTCAGTTGAGTGTGTATAGTCCAGTGGAATTGAGTTCTTCTGTGAGCAAAGCTAGTTGACCAGAGAATAATAAGGAGCCAGAAGATTAGAACAAATTGCAAGAGTTAGTGTGAGGCCAAGCAGAGCAATTAAGTGAGGAACTGAAAGAGGTCAGATTGACTCAGTCATCTTGGAGAAGAATTTGAGGCAGAAGAGTTGAACCAGCTAGAGATCTGAAAGACTAGAAAGTGGTGAGCTTATTTGGCAGTAAGCATTCTAGAGTACAGGAGCAATCTGGCAAATAAAAGCAACTTTTACATAATTTAGATAGGACACAGGCATCAAAATATCTAGAATATCATAAATAACACACAGATATATTCACACAGACACTAGAGAAATAGCAGAGGATAATTGACCATGTACTAGTGACAACAGGGACAATCAAGGCATTCATATAAAAGTTTGAGTTAAGATCACACACAGTTGATTATTCCTATACTTTTTATAATTATTTAACTAAAATCATGCATATATTTTATTAGACTTTTAAAATTCTCAGTTTTAGGAATAATATTTCTGACTACAAATTACATTCTTTGTATTTGAAAAACTTAATCTAAATTATTCAAAGGGCTAAATAGCCTAATATTATTTTCTTAAGTACCACCTTTTTAATAATGTAGACTTAGTTTAATGTTTACTGAATTAAATGCATTGTTTCTTCAGATAAAAATATTTAGATCTTGTCCCTTTAAAACATATTCCTGCAGTCCTTTAAATGTTATACATATAAGACTAGTGAAAGTTTATCCAAAATTCTCTTTCCCCTACAGTACGTTATCCTCTTTTATATATTAAAAAAATAAACCACATTTGGTAACTGGCAAAATCGAAAGTTAGATCAGTTATCTCTTGAACAGAAATTATAGTGACTAGAAAAATCAGAGGAGAATGGTTGAAAAGTACTTTCAGAAGACTGAGAAGCCAAGCTCTGCTGCCTTCTGAGATCTGTTTTCAGATCTAACCTCAATAAAGAAGTGATTTTCTCTGTCAGAGATAACACGATTTAGTCCTTCACTTGGCCATATAGTGATACAAAAATATTACTGCATCTCATACAGATATAGAGAGAACACTGGAGTTAGAAAGATAAGGCTTGCTAAGGTTAAATGGAAAAAGCAATCCAATCAGTACTTAACAAAGTACACAGAAAGAAAACAACTTTCTCCCCCAATTTGAATTTACACAGCAAAATTTAAAACAATTTTGCAACCATTTCATTGCCAAAGTCAGATTAGAGGGCAGTTATTCCTCATTTTCAAACCTCATATACAGATGTGCCTATTGGTTGATTTTTAATTTTCATGAATTTAAATTTGTTTACTAGCATTTGTTTCTGGAAAACAGAAATGCTAATCACTCCAGGTGAACAATGCAAACTTAATCATTTTAAAATACTAAAGCCCATGTACATGAAGATTTTTTTAAAGCACTCTTATTGTCTCAGATGAACCATTGTTTTAGAATATTTAATTAACGTGATTTGTGCTTGTCTGGGTCTGTTTGGTGAATGTGTCTGACTGACCTACAGCTTTAGTTCTAATCTGTTTCTTACTGAGATGCTAATTCTGTGTAGTCTCACAGGTAGGTCTTCCTCAAAATTTCCATCTAATGACTTTACTTTCTTGTCTTCATTTCAACAAACAATGAACTTCACATATGTGGAATATTTTCTCCTTTGCATGCCTGCATCTTGACAAGAAAGAATTATAGTAACTTTAAACCATTTTTAATTAATTATGTATCATATATTAGTTTCAGATCAGATCAGTATTCTAAATGACAAAATTCTACTGCCTCATACTTTAGATGCCAGAGGCTAGGACTCCCTAATGGTTGGCTCCTTCACTCTGGGAAATAAGGCATGGAATACAGAGCTTATATTATTGGCTTCATCCTACTACTGGGTTTTGTTCCTCATAATGAATTATCATGCTAGATACATGATTGCAGGACAAATTTACAGTTTCTATAGTTACTTTCATAAAAAAATATGCTTCATTACAAACATGTGTTTAGAAGCGAGGCCACACACAATTTCTCAAGGGAAAACTGTCACCAAAAAAACTTCATCTAGAGAAACATTTTTTCCTGAAAACACTCTGAAGGTATGATCTTAATTCCTCTTTTATATATGTACATTTTCTATATCAATCATTTTGTCTATGAAAGTAAAGAAATCTACTTTAATATTAAGAATTGCTAAAAAATGATAAAAAGAATAAGTCAGAATTGAACAGAGAGAGAGAGAGACAGACAGACAGACAGAGAGAGAGAGGAGACACAGAGAGAGAGAGGAGTAAAAGGTAAAAGAAGAAAGGGAGAAAATTGTTTAAGATAAAGGGATGGTTAATCAGAGAAGAAAAAGTGGAAAGGGCTAAACATACACAATACAGATTCAGATAGAGGCTGACTCTATCCTAGTGCAAAATAACATTTGAAGTTAAAACACTAAATTGTTCTATTGGTCTAATTTGTTACACTCATTTCAGGGCTAGAAAGATTCTCAAGTGCCTGCTGTGAGTGCAGCTATGATGAAGCAATGCCTAAATGAAAGATCAACTCCTCAACTTAATGACTCAGTTGTCACTCAGAGGTTATTTTTAATTCACTGGTATAGAATTTTGTATGTAGATGCAAAATAAGTTTAATTTTAGATAAAGTGGTATAGAATTCAAATTTAAGATTATTATTCACACATTATATATATCTGCACTCTAATATGAGGTTAGTACCCATATAACTCAATTATGATACAAGGTTTACTTCCAATACATTGAAAGTGCTATTGCAGGCCCTTTAGGATAAATAAGTTATACAAGTTAATTATTAGTTGATCAAATAATGGTCATGTCAATACTAGTCTATTATTATCACAGGAATAAATATATATCTTAGGTGAAGCTGATAAATATGATTCTATAGACAGATAAGGTAGAATAGTTGGACAAGGTCCTAAAAAACTTCAGAGACATACAGAATATGGAATTTAAAATGTATTTATTATTTGAAATACTCATTGACAATGAGACTGTTTAACTCCTGGTAACACCCAGCCTAACTCAAAGAGAATGACAAGCATCAAAATCAAAGACCCCCTTATGGAGATGGCTTCAAATATGGCAAACAAGCCACTGTGTAAAATTCTTCCTTTCTACCATGGACAGAATTCTGCCTTTAAATTGGCAAGCTTGCATGCAGGTGGAGTCGATGGCCAAATTCTGCCAAGAAAGGGTAAGTGTTGGACCCTAGAGTCTACCCAGGTGGGGGATTGTCGCGAGAGACCACTCTAGAACCACAATGTTGATGTAAAGGCACAAGGTTTATTTCTGACGAGCGTCAGGGGTCCTCGACACTCTCTCGGGAGGGAGGGAAGAGGTGCACACCGAGTCACTGCCATAGACTTTTTAAAGGCTAAAACCACAAAGGTTAGGAGGGGCTGCATTCCCTATGTTAGGATTGGCTCTGGTGGTCGCTAAGGGTGCTTGTCTAATTATTATTGGCTATTGCAGGGAGGGGTGTGGGGAGTTTCCAGAGAATTTCTAGATGGTAATTGTTTACCTTAGTTGAAATTGTTTATCTCGGTTGGCCACCTTGATCTCAGAAACTGAAGCTGAGCTGGCCTTCAATTCTTTTTGATTCTTTTTGGGTCATTTTTCCAAGCTTGTCTGGGTCATGTTCCCATGCTGGCTAAAAAAGAGAGCCTTACATGAGCAAGTCTTCAATAGTTCCTGCCTCACAAAGCCTGAAGATGATGCCCAACATTATAGAGATTTTTGGGTGACTGTTCAGGCAGCAAACTTTCTCTGTCACCTTCTCATTTGGAAACATACTAACCTGCACTCTGGGAATACTCAGGAAATCAATTTTATTCCTTCTCAAGTCTCTGATGGGGTTGAAGACCAGATAGGTTAGTTTTACAATTAATCTTAGTTGTTTAGGGGTTAAGATGTTTTATGTCTAGAGAGATGTTTTAAGTAGATATAGAAAATATGTGATGGAGACTGCTTTACATTCAGAACTTGGATGCACCAGATAGGAAAGATGTTTTCTTCAAGGCTGTCAAATACAAATAGCCAAAACACTAAAATGTAACATATATATAATTCCTGATTGTGTCATGGTTCTTCTTGCTATAGGTAGTTTATTGTATATATGTGTAATAATATAAATACATATGTAAAAAATAAAAATATTTAATAAAATAAAAAAGAAAACTCTGATGCAATTACTCATCATTCACCTGGTTTCACGGGGAATTTGATATTCCAAAAACGAGTGGGTGTAAGTTAAGTGCTTTGTTTCCTGTTTAATTTACTTATTTCATACCTCATTTTTAAAAATCTAAAGCAACTATTTCATTTAGTCAATTCAAGACTAATTTTTATAAAGATTCACAGAAAAACAATTAGTGAAAATTTTAGGTAATGCTGCAGATTGAGTCTAGACCTTGCATATTGTAGGCAGGCTCTAAAACATCCTATCATTTTCTAGACAATCTTATCAGCTTCTTTACATTTTTTATAAAAGTTTAAAGGAATGTTATGCACTTTCTGAAAGCATATGTAACATTTAGATGTTTATTGTTAAATAAAAGTACAAGTAAATAATAAAAAAAGAGAAAGATGGCTAAGACAAAGTACACTTTGGAGAGATGGAAGGAGCAAAGCTAAGTGGTTCATAAACTCTGGAGAAAGATGAAATTAGAGACTCAACAGGAGTGAGGAACAGAAATATATAAAGAGAAGATGCTGAGGTCTTGCCCTAGGTTGCCTCCAAGGGGGATGTCTCCATTCATGATCCTACAATAGCTAGGGTCTGTGCTGATTGTATGTGGGCAGAGTTAATTCCAAATTTTAAGCAATATTCATGATCTGTGCTGGAACCAGAGATCATATGGATATCCAAGGGACATGCTGCCACAGGTGATGTGTTGATTTGAGTGGCCTTAGCTCTCACCTGAGGTCATTGTAAAAACCAGGCACACAGTGCTGCCTGGGGGCCATGACTGTGTATGTGGTCCTCTGGCAGTCATGGTCTTTCTTGATGTCTCAGCCCTGTGTTACCAACAAAGTCTGTGCAGATGTCCTCTCTGGTATGGACTACTTCCAGAAACTTTGTGATGGTTTGGTCCTGCTCTTCACCTGGGCAAAACAATAGAACTGGTCTTGATAGTAGGAGCAAGTAGTGATGGCCTCGCATCAAGTCCACCAAGACATGGCTTGAGCAAGATAGAGATTTCCTCTTTTCCATCCTTGCCCCTCTCTCCCTGCAGCAGGTAGAAGAGCCAGCCTTGAGGTCATGATATCTGTACCTATCCCTGTACTCCACTGGTTACAGCACTTGGGAGAGCAGGCCCTCCACTTTTCCTGGGCATCACAGTAAAGCTGGTTGGCCATGGTGCCAAAGAAGTGGGTGATCCAAGGCCAAGAACTTAAAAGGAGGAGAGCTTACTGTCTTTTGCAGGCTGAAGCATTAGGTGAGCTAGCTGTACCAGTGTTATAGAGCTTGCTTAGGTTTGTGGGTATAGGACAGTTGGCTGGCTGATCAATCAGCTATCCTCCAAGGCTCATACAGTGATTTGAATTGGCCCACACCAACATCTACCTCATCCCTGAGATGCTGGAATGTGAAAGGGCTGTTTATGCAGATTCAAGCCTGCGGAATCTCCATGACACAGGCCAATAACATGATATCCTAGAGAAGTCCCAGTGAGGACCCAGTATTGATAGTGTAGCAGAAACCAGAGGCCTTGAAACAGACCAATGATTAATTGTAATGAGCATTTGCAAGTCTAGATTCGTGGACAAAAGAGTATACTGTGTGAAAAACTGACACACCACAGGTTCCAGGATAAGATGGTTGTTCTTTTTGTTCGTTTGTTTATTTGTTTTACTGTTTATTTTAGTCTATATTTTTATGTTCTTTTGTGGGTAGATGGCAGGACAGAAGAGGACAGAGAGGAAAGGAGGGGGAGATGAGTGGGATTGGCATACATAGTGTGAAATTCACAGAGGATCAATAAAAATATTTAGAGAAGAAGCTGTCATAAGAAACACATGATTACCACCCATCTGTACTATAATATGGAAAAAAAAGCAGCGGTATAAGTGTGATTGATTGAAAAAAAAATGGTCCCCATAAGTCCAGATGCTTGAAAGTTCAGTTACCTGAAAATAACACTATTTGCTAAGATAAGGTTGTATAGCCATCCTAGAGCAAGTGTGTCACTAGGGATGTGCCTCTGAGGTTTCAAAAGCCCAGGCAAATCCCAGTGCCTCCCTCCAAATGACAGCTTGAGATGATGTCATAAGTCAAGAATAAAATATACACAGAGCACTTCCTGAATGGAATTTGGAAAGATAAAAATGACATTATGTAAAAATTAAGACATTATGAATAAATTATTAGTTCATTTAATGACAAATCTTAAATGTTCCATATTACCAGAAGAACTATATTAATGTAAAATGCTAATATAGAGGTAACTGATGTGTAAATACTTAACAAGGATTTCTAAAATGTCTTTATTTTTAAAAATTTCTTCACTTTATATTTGATTGTAGCCATCTCCCTATTTGCTCCTGGTCCCATGCTCCTTCCCTCATACCACCTGCCTCCCTCCTCTAGTCCTCAGAAAGAGGGAGCCTTCCTCCCCTAACATCTGACCTCAGCTTATCAAGTCTTATTTAGATTGCCTGTATCCTCTTCCTCTGTGGCCAGGCAAAACTACCCTGCCAGAGGGAAGTGATCTATAAGTGGGGGCCATAGTCCATGTGAGAAGTAGTCCCTACTCCTGGTATTATGGGAACTGCAAGGAAACCATGATGCCCATCTACTACATCTGAGCAGAGGGGTCTAGGTCTACACTGTGCATGGTCTTTGGTTGGTGCATAACTCTCTGCAGCATCTGTCTCATCTGCCTGGATTTGTTGGCTCCATTGGTCTCCTTGTGGAGCTCCTGACCCCTTCAGGTCCTTCTATTATTCCACTCTTCCATAGGATTCCTTGTGCTCCACCATAAGTCTGTCTGTGAGTCTCAGCATCTGCGTAGATCCCCTGCTGAGTGGAGTCTTTCAGAGGATCTCCATGGTAGGCTCCCTTCTTGTTTATTCTTTTCAACTGGTTTAGATATATATTATATTTGTCCTTCTGAATGAGAATTAAGCATTCTCCCCAGGGCCCACCTTGAAGTTAACCTATATAGACTGGAGAATACATTGATGTAACTAGTTTATAATATAACAAAAGTAAAATATTTATCACTTTCACCTCAGGTCTTCTTTTGTGGTCAGTTAAATGAGGGGACATTTCTGTTCACTTTTGAGATTTCTTTAATGTTTTATTTTCCTAAATAATAAGCCACATGAAACATAGTAAGTTCATTTGGTACCACATTTTTATTTAATTCAAAAGATTATGATTTTATAAAAGATCAGATTGATAAAAAGCTATTATGTAATGACATATTACTATCCATCTAGTTTCCATCAATACTCAGGGGTAATTATTCTTATGAGATTTAAAGATTAGATAGCCACTTGCATTTTTATTTAATGTCTCTTCTATTCTTAGCACTAAAGGTTTAGTATTTTTGAAGTTTTAGAATTAATATATGTCACTAAGAATGTTGTAAGATATTCCTCTTGTTCACATGTTATATTATAGAAAGTATAGTATATTTGTACATTTAAAATGGAAATATTTATATTTTTTTCAAAATTTTTAACCTGTAAACGTTTATGTTTTTCCTTTGATAATATCACAGCACTTATACAATGGACTATTCGTTAACATGAGGCAGACAAAATTAGATCTCTAGTCCTCAGTAAACCTGGAAATTTAATTCAAATGAAGAGGTCAGGAATATGAAAGCTGAAGCAGTATGCATGGACACTTTGGACTTTCAGTTTTGCATAATTTTTATTTTTCTTCTTTCAGATTAGCTTGCAAGAGCTAGCACCTAGTTTATTTTCTATACTGTAGAATGGTGCTTGGTGCAAATAGCTATTGATGGAAAACAATCATATTGTGGTTAAAATTTACCTCATCTACACAAACACATGATGCATTTGCAAAGAAAAAACTGAAAACTGTACATTAGGACTGTATTAGTGTGTATGTAAAACAGAAAGCACATTTGGAATCTTATGGTCATTGAAATCCAAGTTTCTATCACTATGAGTAGTGGAATGTATAAAAGAAAATTGCTCTTTCAACATATAATGTCTAACACATACATATTTATTAGAACATTATACAGAGTCCTCAAGTTGACTTAGAGATTTCAGGACAAACTCTGACTCTGTCTGCTATAAACAATGAGACAGATATTCAAGTCATAACTTAGCTCTGATTTTCTTGTGGTCTTCCCATATACTTTATGAAGTACCATTCAAGAACCTCAGCTATGATATAAACAGCACTATCTCAACCTATGACCAATCTCTGTCCACAGAGTAGAACCTTCTAGATAGATGCTGTGGTGTTTAAAGACAGCAAGTCAAAAATAAATAATAGAAAGATTTTTACTAATAAACAGTAAAGTACACATTCCATAAAATTATTGTTTCCTCATCATTTCAACTTCTACTACAGTTGTATATTAAAAATACAGTTGGTAGATTTGATGCAAGCCACAGCCAAATGTCTCCATGCCCTGTCTTCACTCTACAAACAAAGGCATGCAAACACAACACGAATGTTTCTCCAAGGTAATTAGCAAGAATTAAACTATTTTCATTCCTTCCCACCAGAGTAGCTTCTGGATTGCAATAGATTTCCTATTCCATCACCTCTTCAGCCTACCAATTAAAGGTGATGGTTTTCTAGTCCCTTTATTATATGAGGACTAGTATCTGGTAGTGCAATGAATTTGTTTTGGTTTTGTTTTTTCCTTTTTTTCTTTCTTTCTTTGTTTATGTCCTTAGAGTATATCTGTAATGAAACCTGGGAATAGATAATTACATTACTTATAGTGCATAGTTTGTTATTCTTCCATATTATTTTTTGTGTACTATCTGTATTTCATGTCTCTAAATTATGAAGTTGAAAACTTGTGTTGCTAGGTAGAATGTTGAAGTGAGATTTTGAGTAATCAGCGACCAGAATGGTTTCACTGGCTTAGCCATCACAAGCTTGAAACAAAAGCCAGTAGCACAGCCTTACTAAAGAGAAAAATTACCAGGAAGTGAAGTTCTACCAAATCAAATTCTAATATTCCTGACTACACTCCTTCTCAGTGTTACAGCAAAGACAGGATCAGATGACAGGATGCATACTCACTGTAGTCACACACACACACAACCACACGCACTCACACGCATGCACACACACACACATGCACACGTATTAGGTTTTTGAAACATTTTTGAGGAAAAAAAAGGACAAAATGTAACATTTTGACCCACTGCCATTTCCATTAATTTAGAGTTTCTATTAATGTTAAGATATAACAATGCTTTGAATAATTTGCATTGACAAATTTCTTTTTCTTTTGAATGTCATTTTTTAACTAACTGTTTCTGGCATGGGGCTTTTGTTTATCTGAGCAACATTTTTTAATCCAAGAAAAATGACAGATTGCACATAATATCTCTACCACCCACATCCACTCAGAACAAAACAAGTTTCAGTACAGTGTGATTGTAACCAGTGTTATATGTATGACACACATAGCCTTGTCAGAATAAACTGTCTTAAGTGAATTCATGACAGTTTCTGGTGGGTGACCAGAGTGATCCCACACAGATGTCAAAGTTTAAAGGTAATATTTTTGGAATAAAGGTAAATTGAAGTGGTGTTTCTATGTGTGTGGGGGGTATTTTCTCATTTCTGTTCCAGCTCCTGCATACCTAGATGCTCATGTGGAGTGTAGATATTTATATAAGTCTTTCTTTCTTCATCTCCTGCTGACTTTTAAGGCTTAGTTATGCTTTCTCAATCTGATGATCACTGGTTTAGCTAAACTGACCAGTAAGGGAAGTACAGGGACCTTCAAGTCACCGAGTACAGATCCATTAACTCTAAGCACTGGAATTACTGGTCTATAGCACTGTATATGTCTTTGCTGTGGGAGCTGGGGATTCAAATTTAGTTCCTAATCCTGAATCAATAAAACAGTGCACACTGAGCCACTCTTCCTGCTCAGTAAATGATATTTTTATTATGATCTGGATAAACATAATATCATAAAAGGCATTAAGAACTACAACTGTATGAAATAATAAACTTTTTACTCTGTCAAACAATATGAATACATAAGGAAAAGGGTTCTCACTGATTTATGCATACATATATTAATATTTTATATATAATGGTTAATAATTACTTATTTCAATGCCAGATATTTACTTTAAAATGACAGCTTATTCATGCTTTTCACAGTTGATCCATTAACTTAAACAAAAGAAGTTCAGATTCATTACTTCTAGAGACAACAGTGTAGAAGAGAAACATTCTCTATTGTCCTAGTATTTCATACACAAACTTCAAGCTCTTCCTTTATGAGATGCAGGATAGTTTTTAGCAGCTACATGTTTAAGATCAGCAGTAAGTTTCTCTTCAACTCCAGTCATGTCGCTCTTCATGTGAGATCACCTCCTATACTGTATTTGAATCTGTAGAATAACCCACAGAAATAGCCATTCATCTATTATTAGATGAAAATATAATGACGTGGCTTACTTGGGAGGAAGAAAGTCTGATAAATAAACAAACCTTTCAATGTACTTAATTCAGGAATGTCATTTCTTGAATAGCAAAGAAATGAAACTTCAAATAAAACAACAACAACAACAACAAATGATCCTAGCAGAAAAATGAGAGTCATCATCAAGAGATTAATAGTTACCCAGAAAAGTGGATTTTTCTCCTCAATGAATTCTAAGTATCTATTCTAAGTAGGACAGAGGTTTATGTGGGCTCCAGATAAAAAGTTATATATGGACTCTAGGTAAAAATGTTAAATATTTTTAAAGAAATGTCTAACTTGTATTCTATTCTTAAAAAGAACATACACCAGATTATAGAAAAATGATGCAATACAATCCCCATACTAAGAGTAACTAATATGGGTTTATGGATTCAGCTTAAATGTAAGAAAAACCTCTGTTCTTTTTCAAATATTCCTAAGACCAAGAAGAGTGGTTTTATGTCAATATTTCAATGAGGGTCCACATGTTCTAAATGAAAGATTTTCACTTTCAAACTATTCCATGTGATATTATTTTCATGTTAAACACAATGTTAAATACATTTAGATAGGTACTTTTACAAATATTGCAATTTACTACAAAATAAAAAAAATAACACTGTATTTAGTGAGAAATATATATTCTTTGGAAGCTTGAATTTTTTATAATTCAGATATATATGCATATATATATGTTGTTCTAAGAACAGATTCTAGTATTATTTATTTTATTTTATTCCTTATTATTTAACTGAAAATAACCCACATAAATGAATACAATTAGAATGGATTAGCTGTTGAGTAGAATGTTCTCTAATTCATATATGCTTATATGTACGAACTGATTTTTATTACTTATTTTAATTTACTTCTTGTGACTGAACTGAACATGGTCCATTAGAACAAATGAAAACAATAATAATGAACAAGGCGTTGAGCAGAATCTTCTGTACTATGATGAAAATTGAAGTCGTCTACTGTGTTATTGTGTGTTGATCTATTGCTTCTTTTATTATATAAATTTTCACTTCAAGTATTTTGACACGGAAAGGAGCAAAACATTTAAGACTTTGTGTTTTCTTATAATTTTCTCTTTTAATATTATGTACACTATTTTAAACTGCAAATCTTCCTTATTTGAAATTATATTTTGTGGATCTTCTAAGAACAATAATATTAAAAATATTATAAGTAAATTATAATTTGCTTCAAATGTTTGGTTTTATGTGAGAGATTGAAAAGCTACATAGCTTGTAGTCCAGGTTTGTTTAGCCATCCTGTCATCTTTTCTTTAGGACATTAAAATTATATTGAAATATTTATAAACAAGTCTTGTAGTGATTTCTAATTCTTAGATGTATATAGTCCCTCCCTCTTTTGAAGTGCTTCAAATAATCCTTTAAAACAAAGGCCTATGTATTTGATATCTTGAATAAAGTGAGACTGATCCAGGAAAACTCTGTGGACTGTGAGTGACAGATAAAATTGCCTATTATGATATATCTGTGTGGCTTATTAACATAAATTGATAAAATATGAAAACCTTTTTCATATTTTTATTTTTTTACATATTGTTATTTTAATGTCCCATTTTCTCCTCTCTTTTTACCTCTATAAAACATATGGTGACATATACATATGCATGCCTGTGTGTGTACATATGTGTACATGTGTGTCTCACTTTTACCATGTACAATAAGCACGAAAGAAGGCCTTTCATGTTATGCTACACATTATCACAGATATGCAAGATTGATTAAGGAAATCACATTTTACGTGGATGAATAGGAGGCTGTTATTTCAGTGTGATAAAGAGTATGGACTACAAATAACCCACAGAATCTTGAATCCAAGAGAAATACTCCCTACATATAATGCTAAAATCTGACTATATATTGTATTAGATGTAATGCATTATTGCTTAGGTCGTTAATTCTTCTGTAAGAACATTCACGTGTGATTGCAGAAAGAAAATACAGCCCACTCTCCACTCTGTCTTCCTCAGTTTATTGGATAATGAGGGCAAGTGAGGACTTACTCTCCCATCAAGATAACAAACATTGAGAGAATGCACATGTCTCTGGAAGGAAGTAGGGTGGTATTAGAAAGAAGACGCTGGCAGATGCCTGGGAGGAGGGTGGGAGCAAGCCAACAGAAGCCCACAGCATACTCTGTATTTGGAGATGGGAAGCAGGACGTTGGTGCCATCAACACAGAAGGGTGCACATATGGTGTTAGAGATGAACTTGATAAATGCAATCCAAAGAGATTTTGTAACACTAAAAGTTTTCTTTTGGTGCAATACTGTTTGTTTCATACTATTAATGACATTAACAGAAGAACAATGTGATGCTTTGATGCCATCCATAAATGAATTTTGGTCTCTGATAGATTTACTCCTTGAGCTTTCATACATTTTGATCCTATTGGTGAAGAGAAGTAGTTTAAAATGTTTACCTCAGAGTTTCTCGGCACAAGAAGGACACAATGATGTATATTGAAATAGTCTAGATTTTTGAATGTTCTAATTAAGATGCTGTCATTGTTATTTTCTTCACATTATATTTTTGTAAGAATATTATTCTTGTGTATTTACTCTCTGACAATACTGTTAAGTACTGCTGATATGTATTTCTTTATTTGACAATGTCTCACATATTTTAAAGGAGGATACTGGGAAAAAGCAGACAAACTTCAATATAGTAATACAAATTGTTTTTCCTATTTTAATAACATTTCATTCAAAGTATTTTGCCAAAAATTTGATTGTAGTGAGAAATTAAGTAATTTACTAGACTTTATTAAAAATAATTTAGGATGTGTAACATGGCATGCCATCCTATATACCAATGTGTCACTGTTAATTTGTTGCATATATATTGGTTCTATCATTCCTCTTTCCGCACTGTAATTCTTAAGGTTATTTGGGCTCACAGAGAGCTTGTCTAATGCTCAAAATTGCATATAACCCCCCCTATATATATAATTTGCTGATATTAAACAGTAAATAATGATTAAAAGCATTCTACAAATGTAATGGAAAGTAAGAATAGTTGATTGAAGTCCTTTCTGAATAATCCGAAGATAATGGGTAAAGAAGTTGTGATTCAGTTGATGAATTGATTCATAAAAAACTGTTTCACTTTTCATTTTAGTCACTGCAACTTTAAATAAAATCTCTATCAGTGAACAAGCATAGCA
This sequence comes from Acomys percivali, assembly GCA_907169655.1. Lineage (NCBI taxonomy): Eukaryota > Metazoa > Chordata > Mammalia > Rodentia > Muridae > Acomys > Acomys percivali. Next base: position 52,699,970 of record OU015749.1, read on the forward strand.
CTATATAAGGACATAGTGATAATTTTAATATGGAAATAAGAAGAAATTTATCTTAAGGATCCATGAAATTTCTAAGAAGAGATCTGAGCTTAGATAGGCAGTAAATAGAGAAATTATTCTACAAAACAATGTAGTTCATCTAATACTTTATATCACATCTATAGTTTATGACTTTTAAATATGAAATACAGAAAATTTGAATAGGTATGTTTATTAATGTTTAAAACTGTGAATTCAGATGTGATGGTGCACAACTTTAATCTCAACACTCAGGAGGCTGTGGCAGGAAGATAACAAAAACGAATAAGTATATTAGTTATAGTATATATTATACTATATAATATAATCATATTTATGTATATATTATATATTACATACATATAAATATATTATATGTTTATGTTTATTATACTATATATTATATATGTAATTATTATAACAGTATCTAGTAATTAGCTCTGCTAAACTAAGACTCACACTGTAAATCAAAAAGGCCCCGAGTTTGTGATAATCCTCCTACATCTTCTACCTGAGACCTAGAATACACATCTTCATCACTCATCCCAAGTCACACTCTATACTAGAACACTCCAATACTATGAACAATGAGTGAATAGTTACATTAAGAAAAAGTTGTATCTAATATCCTAAATTTTAAAATAATAGGCAACAAGTATTGACTAAATGTGAGTTAAAATTTTATATGTACTATGATAAGGAAGGACAAAATAAAATGAATATTCAAATGATTAAGTTAATTACAACCATGGACCTTATGTAAGATTCACTAGAAAATAGTGGTCATGGAATTCATTTTGAAAATATCAATAATTATTCATCAAATATTTTATAATATATTAAGTGATAGATTCCTTTTTCTGATTTCTTGTTAACATGTTTTTACTGCCATTTTATCTAAATGTACCTATTAATTCTGACTTTGAGGGAAATGTAGTTTAGTTTCTAATTCTAGATATATTTTAAGAATGTACAGTTAAATTTTTCCCTCAGAACTATTCCTTCCTCTCATTAAAATTTATTTTGAAAGAACTTTTATAAGGATATTAAATTATATCAGATCTTTCAAAATATAACACATCACACAATCAATATTTCTTGTCTTTTTCATATGAGTTTTCTTGGTCATAAGATGTTTGTCTATTATAGCCTATATATGGTGGTGTAATTTGAAAAGAAAATTTAAGTTGTTTCTCTTTTACTGAAGTATAATTTCCTTCAATGCAAATAGTGTTATTTCATATTTCATTAAGTCTAATGTATGTTCATTCTTTTCTTGCTAAAGCTGAATTGCATAATTTTCATGTTCTTTATACCAACAGTCTTTGTGGCCATCATCATGAGGTAGTTTATTTAGTTGTTTTTACCTGTACTGAACGATGCTTTACTTGTCATGGCACCAGATCTCTGGTTGTCCTTTGCCTCAGTGAGCTTTGGTCTATTTCAGTTGTGCGGAGATTATTAGTAACACTTCTAGAAGGACTCTGGAAAATTCCAGCATTTCATATTCTCCCTTTGTAGTAATCTAGAACATCAAAATCTCAAATTATGCTATTTCTGAAGTGGAAAATTTTAATTCAACCTTAGTTAAATTAACACATAAATCTTTTGTAACCTAGCACTCCATGTTCAGAACACCCCTTGATTTGAACATATTATCTTTCTACCTGTCTATTTAATTTGTTACAACTCTTTTTTCTTTTGAGTTCTCACCACTTTATGAAAAAAATATTACTAAATCCTTTGTTGAATTTCTAATATTGATGTCTGCCTTGAAAATTTTTATTATCTGAAAACCAACATATTTAAATGATGGTTAGAGAGAAGAGTCATTTGATACGTTATCTCCCATGTAGTCATCAGAAACTCAGTTTGCATCACTAGCATTCACAAAGATGGGCATGTTAGGTTGCCAGTAATAGCAGTACTTGTCAGTGTTGGCAAAAAGGGTGTTACCAGCACCCATTACGTAGCCCAATCAATGGATATAAGTTCAGTGAGCTACTGTGGCTCCAAAAATATGATCAATTTACCCAGAATAATACCTGAGATAAAATTCTAGTCTCTATGTGCATACAAGCATGGAAAATGCACACACACACAGACACACGCACACACACACACACACACACACACACACACACACACACACACACTCAAGGAGCAAACATATGCAAAATTTAATTTTGTCCTGTTACTAATAAAAGAACAACTGTATACGGGGCCTAGGTCCAGTCCATGCCAGGTCCTTGGTTAGTGCTTCAGTTTCAGCAGTCCTCTCTGGGCCCTGGTTAGCCATCTTTGTTGGTTTGTGAAGCTCCTGTCACCTCCAGATCCTCTCCCTTGCCCCCTACCCCCTTCTCCAGATGGCTTCCTTGGTTGTGAGCCTCAACATCTGTTTAGTGGCAATGCAAGGTGGACCCTCTCAGAGGGCAACTCTGCTTGACTAATGTAGCTGATGGGCAGTTCAGGATTCATGTGGGTCCTCTAATAAATGGAGCAGGGTTCTATCTGACATAGACTCTTGCCATATTTTCAATTATTTCCCCTGGAAGGACTGCCTTGTCATGCCAAAGAGGAAAAATATGCACTCAGTCCTGATAGGATTCAATGAGCTGGGCTGGAAAGGAAGGGTAAATCCCTCTTCTGAGGAATAGGGGAGGTGAATGTGGCACAGTGAGGAAGGTTGGTGTTGGGAGGTGTGGAGGGATGGTGTTATGACCAGAGTATAACGTGAGCAAATAAATAAATTTAAAATAAATAATAAGAGAACAAATAGAGAAGAACAAATGAGAACAATTTGAATTACTTCTCTATAAAAATTGGCAAGTTTATTGACAGTGTTTTCGATGTACATTTATTTTAAATGAAAATCACTAGATTTTTCTTATGATTCTATTATTAAGCTAAGTCTCCTATTGTTACTTGAAATGCTTCTGGAAATTATACGTTGAATAAGTGTTTAGGTTTAAAATTAATTTGTTATCTTGCCAACTTTTTCAGAGTATTTGGTACATAGAGTATTCAGAAAAATCATCTCATTTTGATTTTAAAGGAGGACTTTCCTGATAATACTTTTGTACCCTTCCTACTTTTGCGTTAGCCTTTTCTATAGCCATAATTCACGTGGCCTGCATGAAGCTATTACATCATAGGTTAACAGGAACCATATATTTACTATTCCCTAATTAATATAACTGTGTGTAGCAGGGCTGATTTGATATTCTTTTTCTAAAATCCCATTTTGACGAGATTTATAGTTTCCTCTTGGAATTGAATTAATTTCCACAGATGCCAGAGTCTTGCTGCTGTTTTTGACAGCAAATATAGATGACTCTTATCCAGGTTACTAACCAAATGCAAGCTTGCTTATACGTCATAAATGACATAACTGCTGAAAGATGAAAGTAAAATTGATGGTGAAGTACTAAGTGATGAAGAATATAATCCATTTTCCAAGAAAAATATTTAAATTGAAAACATATTAAATAGAATTTACTACATAGCCATCAAGTGGGTATATATTAATTTAGTTTTTGGAAAATTCATTCTGAATCTAGCAGTATATATTCAAAACAAAAAGTTCCAATGTGAAAATATTTAAATGCTCAAAAGTAGGTTAATAAAGTTTTGTGAAAATTTCTTAAAACTTCTGGAAAGAGATACTAATTAGGGGGCTGGAGAGAGGGTTCAGTGGCTAAGGAGACTGTCTATCATTCCAAACATCCTGAGTTCAATTCCTAGAAATCACATGGTGGCTCATAACAATCTATGTTGAGATCTGGTGTCCTCTTTTGGTGTGCAGGTGTGCATTTGGGCAGAATACTCAGTGAATAACAAATAAATATATCTTAAAAGAATACGAAAATTATGCTTCATAGTGACACTTCAATATAAGCACAGTTGTGACCAATACCATGAAGTTTACTTTCAGTTTTAGGTTTTGATATAAAATATACACATGAGATTGACAATCTTCTCATTGTGATAGTCCTTCTTCTAAAACAAAAAAATTTAGAAGAATAATTTTCTGTCATAGTCAGATGTTTTAATCTTTTAAAATATTTTATTGTTTTTGAGAATATAATTTCAATATTCACTACTTCTCATTTTCCATCAAAACTGTCCCATTTACACTCCTCTACTCTCTTTCAAATTTATAGTCTGTTTCCCTAGTGGGGTGTGTATGTGTGTATGTGTGTGTGTGTGTATGTGTGTGTGTGTGTGTGTGTGTTTGTGTGTTTGTTTTTCACAAAGTCCTATACTACTGTATTTTAGTTTGAAAGCCATCCACCATATAATAGTAACACTGATATAAAAAGGGGATGTTTGATAGAGAAGAAATATGTAAAGTTTTACATATCCTTGAACAAGTTAGAATCTCATCAGAAAAAGAGGACTGTTTCAGGATTAGGGCAGGGGCAACACAAAAATAGAACAAGCCCAGAAATGATGACCATCAAGGAAAAAGTGAAAGATCAATAGGTGAGGGGAATAAGGGGAAAATGGGAGGGAAGGAAGAATGGGAGGATACAAGGGATGAGATAACCATTTAGATGTAACAAGAATAAATTAATAAAAAAATTTTAAAAAAACTGAATGATATAGATCCGAAAAGTCAATAAACATATGCTTGATAACAGTGTGCGAAAAAAATTTAAAAAAAAATAAAAAAAATAAAATTCATTGATGTTTGTATAACAAAATAAACTTCTATATGTATTGATCTCAAATCTCGGTTTTCATCTTGACTACACATAGGATTAACTAAGATCTAAGTTGCTGTGTAGACCTGTGAGGGAATTTTCCTTAATATAATCATTTGAAGTGCAAAGAACCGCTTTAGCCTGAATCTTCTGCTGTTGAATGATATACCATTAATGTAGATGGTTTGAGACAAGAGATCCACCTTTAATCTGGGCTAGATTATATTTAAACCAAACATCTGCTAGTGGTCTATGTAAAGGGTTTAGAAGAAAAACAATTATTCTTATTTTCCTGCTTGCATTCACTGCCACTAGTAAGTCCATTCCTTCAGTGGTATTACAGCCTACCTGTGGATTCAGGCACATCCTGAAAACAAGCTTAGACAACGAGCCTAGTAAACAGAAGTACTACTGGATTTGGGGGCCTTCTTTTGGCCAGTCTTTATTGGACTAGCTGGACGACAGCCTGGAAGTCATTAACAAATCTTCTTTATATATATATTATTGCTATATTTTGCTAGAGGATTGCTAGAGAGGTGATTGATTATTGATAGCTAGCTAGCTAGCTAGCTAGATGATAGATAGGTAGATAGATTTATTTTAGGTGTTTTGTCCTCTAGAGAATCCTGACATCTAAAATATATATAATTAAAGTTTTCCTAGTGATAAGGAGATACTTTAGTACTGTTAATATTATTTTGAAAGTGATATTGAAAGTACAGATGATCAGACAGGCATAGAAAAGAGTAAGGAAAAACAATGGGAAACCTGTGAGAGCAGACAAAGAAAATTTATCAAAACAAAACCAGACAATTTTCATAATAAATGAGCTAATCATAAAGAATAAACAGAAAATACTAATATAAATAAATAAACTTCCTGAAATAAAAGAGACAAGGAATCTAGTTTCATAAAATTTTGCAAAATTTGATGTTCTATAATGAGAATCAGTCCTTGGTAAAAAAAATGATCCTTTTGAAAAGTTCCATTGACATCATTACATTATAATTTATAAATATAAAGAAAAATGGGATATTCTTACATGAAGTAGATGTTAAAAAGATCATTGTATTAAAATAATATAATTGCAGAAGCATGATGTTTTGAATAAATCAATTGCACCCAAGAATTCTTCAGCAGAAGTGATTCAGTATTATGATTCATAAATTGTATTATACACACAAAATTATATGTTTAACCTCAATCGCAGAATGTGTTATTAAAATAATTTCAATTACTAACATGTTCACATGCTTTAGACATTGTGTACATAAGTCAATATATGTGTACATAGTATTCAATGCAAAAGAGATGTCAATGTATAGTTATGTGTGATTAAAATAATGAAATCTTAGAGCTTATATAATAACTTAATTTAAATTTTGCATGATAAAATCATTGTAACTCCTAAGTAAAAAATAAGATAAAACAGAACTAAATTATGATTTAGTTTGGAGCTGTGAAATGAGTATAATTATATAAGGTCTATTATTTATTTATTTATTTATTTTAATTAATTTATTCTTGTTATATCTCAATGGTTATCCCATCCCTTGTATCCTCCCATTCTTCCCTCCCTCCCATTTTCCCCTTATTCCCCTCCTCTATGACTGTGCCTGAGGGGGATTACCTCCCCCTGTATATGCTCATAGGGTATCAAGTCTCTTCTTGGTAACCTGTTGTTCTTCCTCTGAGTGCCACCAGGTCTCCCCCTCCAGGGGACATGGTCAAATGTGAGGCACCAGAGTACATGAGAACGTCATATCCCACTCTCCACTCAAGTGTGGAGACTGTTCTGACCATTGGCTAGATCTGGGTAGGGGTTTAAAGTTTACCGCCTGTATTGTCCTTGGTTGGTGCCTTAGTTTGAGCGGGACCCCTGGGCCCAAATCTGCCTATCATAATGTTCTACTTGTAGGTTTCTAGGACTCTCTGGATACTTGTACTTTGCTATTCTCCCATGCTTCTCTCATCTAGAGTCCCAATAGGATTTCCTCCCCTCTGTCCCAGTTTCCTGGTAAGTGAAGGCTTTCATGGGATATGCCCCTTGGGCTAGTATGCAGATATAAGTGAGTATATACCATTTGAGTCTTTCTGCTTCTGGGTTAACTCACTCATTATGATCATTTCTAGCTAAATCCATTTGTCCACAAATTTTGGGAATTCCTTGTTTTTAATAGCTGAGTAGTATTCCATAGTGTATATGTACCACAGTTTCTTTATCCATTCTTCTACTGCGGGACACTTAGGCTGTTTCCATGATCTGGCTATTATAAATAAGGCTGCCATGAACATGGTTGAGCAAATTTTCTTGTTGAGGCCATAGTCACATTGATACCTAAACCTCACAAAGACTAAACAAAGAAAGAGAATATAATGCCTATTTAATTTGTAGTAAATGTATACTGATATACATTTATCTAAGGCTTAGAACTATTTCACACTTATCAGTTTCATGGAGTATTTCAATAACATGAAATTTCTGGGAGGTGTGAATTAGGTAAAACACCTTCTTTTTCAATATCTCTTATTTATATAATATAGCCTTGCACAGTATTGGTCCCAGAGCCCTGACTATGGGAAATGACAAAATGGCAGACATACATTCAGAGAAAGGCTGGGATCCATTGGAATGAGTTATTGGATGGAGGAGCTGCACACACTTTGCCTGTATCTACTCCACACACCTCACACCTCTGGGCCAGAAACTCATAAGTTCTGTGAGTTTATTGTATAAAGCTGAAGAGGAAAGCAAGGTTATTGACTTAGTACATAAAATAGGACAAGATGTCAGATTTTATGCTCTACAGCTAGGAAGTTAGTTTCATAAGTCATGGTAGAAGGTAAAGGGGAACAGATTCTAGGCCATAAATATCCAAGGATATAATGCTATGGTGGAAAATTCTGCCCACACAGTCAACATTTGCTCCTGGGCAAGAGGAAGGCATTTCTGTCCATCTGAGCCTGACTTCTGCTTTACCACTCTCTTGGACTTTAGCAGTTAGTCCTTGGCAAGGCTGTTTGTATGTAAAAAATACACATTTTCTCAGATGTACACACTAGAGAAAACATTCAGATCCTTCTTCTATGGGCTGAATTGTTAGTTTGACAGTTAAGAGAGGAAACTGATCTTTCAAATGACCTTGGTTTGGTTCAAAACATCAATATGTGGTGCCTCACAACTATCCATAACTTCAGATTCAGAAAGATCTAATGCCTCTGGCCTCTCTGGGCATCTGCACTCATGTGCACATAACTAAAGACAGATAAAACAATACATAGATGTGTAATTAAAAATAATAAATATTTACCTATGCCACACTGAAAAAAATGTATAATATCAAAAGAAAAATTGCTGTTACTAGATTGAATAAAATGTTCATATACAGAACAAATTATAACTAGTTAAGTATTGGATAAATTTTACTGTAAAGCAGAAAAGATTTATTTATAATGTGGGTGTGTGATGTCAGAAAAAATAAATCAAGATTGAATCTCAAGTTTTTGGCTAGAAAAAGTAGATGAGTAATGTTGCCATTTACCATCTTGTGGAAGTGTAGAACAGGATATTTGGTGATGAGTTGATGAAGGAGAAAGCAAAAAATCTTTTTTGCACATGCTAAGTTAAAAATAAATGCTAGACATATGGATAAGATATCAAAAATGTGCCTTTCTAAGAGTACAGATCAGACAAGGTCATCCACTGAAAATTTGAAGAAATTATATTAGATACAAACTTAAAGGAACATATCACTCTTTAATTTGGACATTTACATTAAATTTGTAATGTAATAAATGGGAAATCTAATAGGTTAAACCAAGTGTCACTACATTAATTTAGTCACAAGATTTATATAATTATCATTGCCATGCACTTTGGAAAAAACTAGCCATGATAGACCTTTATTAAATTTAACAAAAAATATTAAAATTCGATTTTGCTAAGTTTTACTGGATATATGCACTATTTCATATATATTATATACATATATATTAGGCTTATATACTAAATTTTGTTTATAGAAACTTTGATATATGTACAAAACTATAGAAAATTAGTGTTAATATTTAGTAGTAAAAATTCCTAATAGCCTAAATCTAATCTATGCTGTAGTATTAATCATAAAATAATAAAGTTAAATTATCAATGAACTAAAATCATTCAAAATTGCTCCTAGACTGTTAGTAACATTATGAAAAATTGATCTTTCTTACGACTGAAATATTGATGTTATTAATGTTGCCCTGGGATAGATTCTATAATTATATATCACAATATTGTTTTTCAAGTTGTTATGCCCAACACCAATATTGGGCATGGTACAGAGCTTTCCTCATCAGTTTATATGTGTACATTTCTAATCTTCATTAAAGAATTATATATTATATATAAAAATATATAGGGCAGTTGGGCCAAAAGTAGATTATTGAATCTATTCCTGAAATTAAGGCCATAATTGTTTCTCGCAAGGTTATTTTTAATTCATTACTATAGAATTTTGTATGTTGATGAAAAATAAATTTAATTATGATACATTGATATAGAATTCAAATATAATATTATTCTTCATACAAATTACATATATTTATACTCTAATATGAGGTACTGTACCCATACAACTCAAGTAGAATACAATGTTTACCTCCAATATTTTTAAAGTACTATTGAAGGTTCTTTAGGATAATTACATGATACAATTTAATTGTTAGTTGATCAACTCATGGTCATGTCAAATACTAGTCTATTTTATCACAGGAAACACATCCTAAATTTAACTGATAGATATGATTCTATAACTAGATAAGGTAAAACAGTTAGATAAGTTCTTTAAAAAAACCTCAGAGACCTAAGCATATGGCATTTAAAGATGTTTTTTACTATTTTAAGGATGCATTTGACAATTAGTTGAGTCACGTTAGTGGTGCAATGAGGTCTACACCTGCCTTGCATGATTCATTTTCTTCTTGAAACCATATTCTATCTGCTTCACATTTGTTATTTTTCTATTGCTGTGATAGAAACATAATTAAAGCTACCAATGGGAGAAAAAGTTTAATTAGCTTCTGCTTTCAGAGGGCTAAGTGTGTGTCATAGTTGAAGAGCATGGCAGCAAGTGACATATGTAGCTTGAACACAAACTGAGGACTCACCTCGGACCAGAGGGTGAACTGGGATGGGCAGTACTTTTGCTCTCAAAGTCCACTTCCAGTGGTATGTTTTCTCCAACTAAGCCCCACTTTCTGATCCTCCTGAAATACTGCTGTGCAATCCATTTAAATCACCACTGACCAACTCTTCTTTTTATAAAGACAGGGAAGAAGACAGGCATGGGGTTTTCATACTAGTAACCTCAACACTTGGAAAGCTAAGGCAGGAGTATATAGAAAATATGGGCTTGGTGTAAGTTCCTTAAAAAAGCAAACAAACTAACTAACAAGGAAGGAAGGAAAGGAAAGAAAAAATGTACGTAAACCCTCACCTACTATCAAAAGAAAGCGTAAAGAAAAATACTGACTAGAGCAAATACTGGAGAAAAGTTTAAAAACATTCTGCAACATTAACCAAAAATGAGGTAGAGAGATTCGTTATGTAAACTTATACAAGTGACCATTGATTGATAGTTTTGATCGCAGATCCATTTCCTGGAAAGTAAAGATGCAAGTCCATATATATTTCTCCACGTAATTTATATAAATATCCAAAAGGAAAACAGTTTGTGGGAGAAGTTTGCTTGAAACTATACTTTGAACCAACATACATTTGATTTTTAACTAACTGTGTGACATTTAAAAAGGGGTCTGTGGTGAATAATAACCAAAAACCCTTATGATTCCATTGAAATTTAAGATATTTTTCTACTTTGATAATTTTGTCAAAAGAACAATTAATATAAAATATATAACTATATTTAAGTATCTTTATAATTATTGATTAATTTGAGCATGACTCTCACTATGATCAAAAATAAAATAATCCATACTTCTTAAATCATAAAAATTAAGTTTTACAATTTGAAATTTCAGTAAAACTCTTTTCAGTGAAGTTGGTAACTATACAAACAATCATGAATCAGAAAAATATATCCCAGATTGTGTATGTAAATTGAAAGTGAACTGTGAGGACTATATTAACAATGATCAGAGGTAGATGTAAATAATGTAAGTAGTGTTTATATTTTATATTAAAACACAACTGAAAAGAACAAATAATACATTTATTGTTCAATCTTATTTTAATTTTTCTTCTAAAACTACTTAAAAACATTATTTTCCACTATATAAAAGTTTATAGTCAAATGACAGTAAGAATTTCCTTATATAAATATACTTTTGTATGTATCACTAATCTATGAATATGGTCTTGCTCTTTATGTTTATTTATGGTCTAAATAAAAACATGTACATTGGTGACTCAAATTTCTGATGAATTTCATACAATTATGGAAATAAAATTATCAAAGCATGTTGTTTTTTGTTTATCTTTCTGAATTCTTTCTATTTAATGTTGATTTTTATATGATTCTTTTATATTTTGAGGTTTAAAGTACTTTTTGCTTATATATCATTGTAATAGATGTACGCAATACCCTAGAAACTAAGACCTATCTAGCCATAGTTTCTTATTAAAAAATATATTTTATAAACTTATTAGTATTATATCTCAATTGTTATCCCATCCCTTGAAGCCTCCCATTCCTCTCTCCCTCCCATTTTCCCTTTATTCCCCTCTCCTATGACTGTAACTGAGGGAGACATCCTCCCTCTGCATATGCTCATAGGGTATCAAGTCTCCTCTTGGTAGCCTGCTATCCTTCCTCTGAGTGCCACAAGGCCTCCTCATCAAGGGGATATGGTCAAATATGGGGCACCAGCATTGGTGTGAAAGTCAGACCCCACTCTCCACTCAATTTGAGAATATTCCTCAACAGAGGAATATCGAATGGCTGAGAAACAAAGAAATGCTCAACATCCTCAATCATCAGGGAAATGCAAATCAAAACAACTCTGAGATTCCATCTTACACCCATCAGAATGACTAAGATAAAAAACTCAGGTGATACCACATGCTGGTGAGGATGTGGAGAAACAGGAACACTCCTTTATTGCTGGTGGGAATGCAAACTAATACACCACTTTGGAAATCTATCTGGTGTTATCTCAGAAAATTGGGAACCAGGCTTCCTCAAAACCCAGCAATTCCGCTCCTTGGAATATACCCAGAAAATTCTCCACCACACAACAGGGACATTTGCTCAAACATGTTCATAGCAGCCCTATTTATAATAACCAGAACATGGAAACAGCTTAAGCGTCCCTCAGTAGAAGAATGGATAAAAAACTGTGGTACAATTTACACTATGGAATACTACGCAGCTACTGAAAACAAGGAATTCTCGAATTTTGTGGATAAATGAATTGAACTATAAATGATCATAATGAGTGAGTTAATCCAGAAGCAGAAAGACTCAAATGGTTTATACTCACTTATATTTGGACACTAGCCCAAGGGGCATGTCCTATGAAAGTCTTCACTTAACAGGAAAGTGGGACAGAATGGAAGACATCCTATTAGGACTCTAGGTGAGAGAAACAAGGGAGAATAGGGAAACAGAAGATCCAGATGGTCCTAGAAACCTCCAAGTAGAACATTATGATGAGTAGATCTGGGCCCAGATGTCCTGCTCAAACTATGGCACCAGCCAAGGATAATACGTGCAGTAAACTTCAATCCACTACCCAGAACTAGTCAATGGACATGATATAACCATAGGTTCTTAATATGACTTTGAGTTGAATGAGCTTCATACTGTAGATCAAAACTTAAATATAATCAGAAAATATCCTTCTTGTGCCATTGCATCAGTGGGTATGGTTTCTCAGGCTATACATTATTGTATTTCCTATGTGGGTAGACAGGCGATCAATGCTTTTTCTTTGGTAACTTCCATGGCACCTTCTAGCTATGTGTTTTTGGACTCCTAAAACAAAGTATGTGGAAACAACTAAAGTTAGGGGTATTTGAGAGGTAATATGGAAAACAAATACATTAGAATCTTGCTAAAATATATACAAATATTTGAAGGGACTTGAAAGATAATAGCCAAATAATGAATGAAACAGAGCCACAACTGGAAATTTTTTGTCACCAAATGAAGTTCATAATTCTAAGAATTCTTTACATCTAATTGAGTTGTAGATGAAAATGGTCCCATGTGAATCCCTAAACAATGCAAACTGCTACCAAGACTATACCATGCTCTCCACAAACAAACAGTAATGACCCATGCCTGAAGAAAATGCACACACAACTTATAAAACATGGAGAAGTTGAACTGGTGCATACACAGAGCTTTCATCTTTATGTTCTAGCTTCTTTGGTACAGAAAGTTACTCCATATGGTAACAAATGGAAAAACATCCAAGCCTACCTGCAAGACATGTTAGTACACTATTCCCACAAACTTTATGGAAATAACCAAACAATAATTCCATGAGAAGGACTTGATAGTTGGCATTACCTTGATCACAAAATAAATAAATAAATAAATAAATAAATAAATAAATAAATTTTAAAAAGGGAGACTAGATAGCCAAGACATCTAGGATAAAACTAAATGCTAAGTAATTTTATGAACTCTAGTATTTTTTAATAAGCTTTACACTTTTAATGAAAGGAATAGAGACACAGCCTACTTTCTGATAGTAGATCTTCAAAGGTCAGTGACAAATCTGAAGTTGTAGAAATATAAAAAAATAGTAAACAATAAATGTAAATGACAAATCAAAAACTACAGTAAATGATAAAAGATGTGAAATGGTAATGCAACAATAAAATAGAGCACATGCTCAAAATACTGACTGAATATTTTTCTAGAATCTTTAAAAACATGTCAGTCAAAATTTAACAATGAGCTGGGCACAGTGGCACACATCTGTAATTACGGAGGCAAAAAGAAGCAAGTGAAACTCTGTGAGTTCAAGGCCAGCCTGGTCTACAAAGTGAGTTCAGCACAATCAGGGCTTCTCAGAAAAACCTTGTCTTGAATAACAACCCCTCCCATCAACTGCAACAATGAAAAGTTCCATAAAATCTCAATACTCAATTGTTTAAGACCATCATTTAAACTGTGGTCCAAATTACTTAAAACAAGACATACATGTGTAAGAGCTGGATGTATTCTCTTAAAAAGGCAATGAATATGAAAGATTCAAAATTACTTCTTATTATTCTATTTATGGTATACCCTTAGAAGTATGTATCAGTCATCTTTCAAATCTGAAAGTTTAAAATATGTCCTGAAGGGCTCAGACAGATTTTAAGGTGCTGGCTATAGAATTACAAAACAAATTTCTTAGTAGGTACCAATTTAACATTTTGTTTTTAACAAGCTACTCATTGACTGTAAAGTCTATCATTTTAACTACAACTTCAATTTTCCCATGGTCTCTGCTGTTTAGTGGCTGTTAACCCATAACACCTAAATGGATTGGGTACATCAAAAGTATTGATTGAGTTAATTGACGCTCCAATGAGCAATTAAACTGTCTTTTTTTCCTCTGTAAATTTGAGACTTTATTCACTAAGTACTTTCTGTACATGATATGTTTTATAATTAACTTAAAATTTTAACAACAGCCATTTCTGAGCAAGGGTTCAGTAAAATGTAAACTGGATGACTTGTAAAATCACTAGGCATTTTTTCTTTCTTAAAAAATGAATTTCATTCAAGGTGCAATACTGAGGTCAACATGGTACAGCTACATCACTATGTGCAAAGCCTCCTGAATTTCTCAGGGTACAGGGAGGAAACCCTGTATGCTAGCTACAGTGTTTATGTCAGCTTGACACTAGCTATAGTCATTTTGGAAGAGGGAACCTCAAATGAGTAACTGTCCAAACCAGATTTCATAGAATGTATTTTTATTATAACCATGACTTTTACTAAATACCTCCCATATCAGCTCCATTCTCAACACAATACAGTTCATGTAGCTCATAACTCATTATTTTAAGTTGTCATTCAAATAAAATATAATGATAATTCCCATTATTGTTATTGGTGTTATTTTAAATTAATCAACAAGAAAAATTAAAAAATAAGTAGCCTATACTTTACATTTTTAAGATATGATGTTTCTCCCAACCTTTTTCCCCTACTAACTTCCATACTGACTTTTATAGAAACTGGAATACTTTTAGCATATCCAATACTTGTGTTAGCTCATTTTATTACCAGACGTCCATGTTGGCATCTCTAGCTAAATGCATGTATCTTGTCTCCCCATTGTCTTTGTAGTTCTATGAAACTAGCACCAACAAGCAGAAATAAAACAGGAATTGGAATTAGTCTTCTTTTGCTCTTGTATGTCTAAATCACAGTCATTTCTGTGTCAATCACAGAATCTGAGTTGGTAAGATGTTTCAAATGGATGAAGATGAGGCTCCTATGCAAACAGTAGCTGTGATCAAAATTATTTCTATGTAGAACTGGATCAAACTCAGTATGGCATTGTCAGAAAATGGGGTTATTCATTTCCACAAGAAAGGGAACGGATTTTAGCAAAATAGATTTTAAATGAGTCATTTAAATGAATAAATTTACTACTGACACCCCAACAAAGCTATCAATAGATACAGGCAGATTCTGGAAAAATTCTCAGAACCCTACTAGCTCAGAAATAAAAAATAATCATCAGGTATACATGTGATATATGGTATAAAAACTGTGACTTGGTTAGTAGACATACTTTGTAAATTCTATGTTTGATTTTAAAATATATTTAATGAGAAGATATTAAATTCTAACAATAACTGCTTGTAACAATTCACCTTCCTACCTTCCTATACTTCACGTTTTATGGAGCTTTTTTTTTAATTTTATTAATTTATTCTTGTTACATCTCAATGGTTATCCCATCCCATGTATCCTCCCATTCTTCCCTCCCTCCCATTTTCCCCTTATTCCCCTCCCCTATGACTGTTCCTCAGAGGGATTACCTCCCCCTGTATATGCTCATAGGTTATCAAGTCTCTTCTTGGTGACCTGCTGTCATTCCTCTGAGTGCCACCAGGTCTTGGGCCAAGGGGTCCCGCTCAAACTAAGGCTCAAACTCAAGGCCAAGGACAATACAGGTGGTAAAATTTAAACCCCTACCCAGATCTAGCCAATGGAAAGGACAGTCTCCACACTTGAGTGGAGACTGGGATATGACTTTCTCACGTACTCTGGTGCCTTACATTTGTTTATGGAGCTTTTGGAGGTTAGTACTTTGATGGTTTATGACCACAATGAGCCTTTGTGTCCTCATCTAACCTGCTCCAAGTGATTCTGTATAGATTCCATCTCCTTAATACTGTCTTGTAAATCCTTCAAAGATTTTCTTTCAGTGCTGCAACTTTGGGCTTCAATGTTGAAAAACAAACAGAAGGTTTTTATGTATGAATAGTCAACATGTAGGAAATAAACTATTAAAGTTCATTTAATGTATTTGTTATTGTTTAACAACTGTTAAAGACAGTGTATAGAACAAGACATCTTAGCAGATTTGGTTCATTGCACAGTTTTTATGTGAGTCCCAAATTATTAATATGTGGCATGCTAATTATTTTTATACTACTCTTAGTGAGTTATAAGAAAGAAAGTTATTATTCCAGGTGGATAGTTTCCCTTAACTGATCTGTTTCCTTTAGCACTCAAAATCCAAGTATGTTGGGGACAGATGAAAGCCCCTTCATCTTTCATAGACTGGTTATTAATTCTAACTCTGACTCACCTCCGTCACCAATGAAGGAAAACTGCTGCTTGAATGTTTAGGATACTGCTGTTGTTGCTATGATCAGAATTGGGTATCATATGAGCATACCTTTATTCATTCCAATGGATATCCTTTGTGAATGTACATAAATTCCCACCATGTAAAGAGGAGACTCTTCCCCTGCTTAGAAAAGTATTAATTACATATTTTGAATGTTAAATGAAGACAATAATGGTCAATGAAGGAAGATACTAACGTATTTGATGTCTCCCTCGTTCATAGCTGCCTTTGCATGCCTCTCTTCATTCCCATGCATCCCAACAAAGGGCTAAGATCTGTGCGGTGTATAGCCATTAAAATGCTATTAAAATGCTAGCGTTGTACTCTTTTGAATTAAAAAAGTTCCTCAAACTATCCAAAGAACTCACCAAGACCCACTATATCAATCCAAGGCCATGGTCATATGGATGATGCCAGTTAAACTCAATGTATTCCAAAGCAAATCAAGTATAGATTAAAGAGAGACTTGAAAGGAAGTTGCATGTAAAGGGTAGAATTGATAGAGATGTTAAGTGGGCAAATAGTTAATATGGATTATGAATAAGAAACAAAACACCCTTTTTAAAAAAGATTTTATTTATTTATTATGTATGAGTGCTCTATTTCCATGTACACCTGTATGTCAGAACAGGGCATTATATCACATTATAGATGGTTGTGAACCACCATGTGATTGCTGGTAATTGAACTCACACCTTTGGAAGAGCAGACAGTGCTCTTAACTGCTGAACCATCTCTCTAGCCCCCAAACAAAACATCTCAATACTGCAAAAATCATACCTTCTAGAAATAAACTGAGTTCCAGGCCACTCCAAGTGTGTTCCTAGTTTCCAATATGGTATGTGTAGTACTTCCAATGAGAATGACCCATAAACTTGGTTGGTTTTTTTCGGAGGTGTCATTTTTTGTGTTTTGTTTGTTTTTGTTCTGAATGCTTGGTCCCAAGGTGGTAGAACTTTAAAAAAAATTTAATTTATGCACTCTACCTCATGATTATAGCCCCCTCCCTCATCACCTCAGTGTTCTACTCTTTCTCCCTCATCCTTCCTCCCTACCTCACCTAGCCCTCAGACAAGGAAGCCCACCATATAACCTGACCCTAGCCTATCAAGTCTCATCTGGACTGCTTGCATTCTCTTCCTCTGTGGCCTGCCAAGGCTGCCCCACCAGGGGAAATTGATCAATGAGTCAACACTAGGGTCCATGTCAGAGGTAGCCCTTTCTCCTAATATTATTGTATTATAAGGATACTGTGCTGCATATTGACTACATCAACTGGTCCTTGCTTGGTGCATCAGGCTCTCCTACCCAGCCCCACCGTCAACCCCAAGCCCAGACTTGTTGGCTCCATTGGTCTCCATGTGGTGTTCCTGTCTCCTACAGTTCCTTTTATTCCCATTCTCTTTGGAGAATAAATAAAGAAACTATGGTACATTCACCCAATGAAATGATACTCAGCCATTAAAAACAAGGAAATCTTGAAATTTGCAGGAAAATGGATGGAACTAGCAAAGATCATCATGAATAAGGTGACCCAGACACAGAAGGACAGGCATACATATGTCCGTGCCCTTCCTGGCCAGCAGGAATAAGACTCAAGACAACTAGGTTCCTTCTCAAGGCAGTTTACTCAGGAATGAATTTACAGCAGTTTAGCAAAGCAGAGAATGGCCCCCTCCCTAGGAGGGGCAGAGGCTTATATCCCGGCAAGAGCCAATCAGGAGGCGCCACGTGTGAACTCCTCGTAGGTCAAAGAGACTGCGGAGCTAAACGCCTGAGCTTGTTAGCCATATAAGGACTTGTTTACTGGAGAGAGCGCTCACTGCCTGGAGGGTGACTAGCGAAAGCCAGTGCCATCTTTAGGTGTGGCTACATCGCAGCTCTCAACATACATATATATGCAGATATTATCACATAATAGAATAACCACACTACAGTACACAGACATAAAGAAGCTAAATAACAAGGAAGACCCTAGAGAGGATGCTCAATTCTCATTCAGAGGAGCAAATAGAAATGACACCAAAGCAGTTGAAGAGAAGGATCAGGAAGGGAGTCTAACATAGAGGTTATATGAAAGACTCTACTCAGTGAGGGATTGTGGCAGACACTGAGACTTAGAGCCAAACTTTGGGGTGGAGCACAGGAAATCTTCTGGTGAGCATTTTAAGGGAGGATTACAAAAGAACAGCTTTGACAAAAATGTTTCACTGGAAATGGGCTTTGAGGTTTCAAAAGCCCATACCAAGCTGCAGTCTCCTTTTTTCTGCTCATTATGGATAAGAAACAAACTCTCAGATAGTGCCCCATTGCCAAGCCTCCTTGATTGCTGCCCTATTACATTCTATGATGGTTGTGGTGTGGTTTTGTGAAAGTGGGAGCCCCATTTAAATGTTTATTTTCTAAACATTTTCTAAACATGATGTCTCTTCACAGAATTAGGACAGTAATTAAGACAGTGGGTATGTGGAAATGATACATTAGGTAGCTGATGAGAACTTCAGGAGCAAGAACAATTGTGTCTGTGTGTGTGTGTGTGTGTGTGTGTGTGTGTGTGTGTGTGTGTTTGTGTGTGTGTGTGTGTTTGTGTGTGTGTGTGTGAAAATATATGTAATGTTTTCCAAGTGTGCATTTTAATTGGTAGAGTGCTCTCCTGGCATGTGCAAAGCCCTAGGCTAAATTATTAACATTATATCAAGAAGAAATGGTAGCACATGCCCATAATACCAACATTTGAGAAGCAGTAGTGGGGCAATTAGATATTCAATACCATTCTCAACCTAAGGCTTATGAGATCATATCTTAAGTGAAAGGGATGTATTGGGGTGGGAGGGTTTCTTACATTTTCATTAGTTAACAAAATAGAAAACAACTGCTTATAAACCAGAAAACAATTTCACTAGAGGCAAATATTTTAATATCAGCTTTAGGGTTGTGAGAAATAAACTCCAATTCCTTAATATCTAGTATTTCATGACATTTTATAGACATCTGGACAGATTTGGATATCTATTAAATTCTGGTTTTCTTAGTTTTTTATTGTAATACTTATTTTCTACATAGATAAAATAAGAAACAGTAATTTTTGCCAGGAATTACTGGAAAACAAGTGTTTTCATGAGTCTTTAAAAAATATCTTGTACAAATGATGTTCATTAAAATATCATATGTGTTCTATGGTACTAATATCCCAATTCCTTTGGCCAACAGTAGTAGTATTGTCTAAATTCCTTTGGTCAACTGTATAAAACTAATCCTTCATAACTTTAATGAGGACAATTGGCAGACGATGTATACATTTAAGCGATTTGCATTTATTATTAAGCATTTTATAGGCTTTGATTATCAAGCTATCTGCAGGCTTGATAACAGCTTGATTCAAACAGCTATTTGAATATTTCCTTGGTGTTATCTATTCCATGTTACATAATAGTGACTTTGTATTGGAAATGTAAGTTTCAATTTGGGTGTCAAAACAGATACATGTGACCAGTACTACAGCTGATTAAGCTACTAGTCTACCTGACCCCACTGAAACCCCTTCTGAACTTGGAAGCTAGAAGCTGTAGTTCAGATTTTAGATCACAATTCATGTGCAGTATTGTTGATATGAAGCCAACCATCTGACCAACGCAATTAAGCATATATATGTATATATGTATATACATATATAACATTTATTTATTTATTTTGTATGCATATGTTTAATACACTTATTAGGATGAAAAGACAAAGGCAGGTTTAGCAACCAGCTTTCTTACTTACTGAGCCATCTTTCTGGTCAGTTTTTTAAGTCACCAGGTACATATGAATTTAAATTTGCCATCAGTGTTTTTCACTTCTGTCTTTCTTTTCTCCTCTTTCTCTTTTCCTTTACTTTCACTGTATACTGTTATGGATTTATTCAAAACTACATTTTGGCAAAAGAAAATATTGCTCTATTGAATTCTTCTCAAACAACAATGATTTAAAAAATGGCAGATATTGTGTTTTTTTTTTTCCCTTCTGGCTTTGTTTGTTTTGACTAGTAACAAGCTATCACGAAGTTGTGATGTTTCTAGTCTAATCATTTTAGTATTAAGTCAGGATATCAATTAATGTAATCACAATCAATGTTTACAGTTTACAATAATATATAAGTAAACATCCTTGTCAAAAGCCACCATTGATCTATTTATAATGTTAGCCAATGAAAATAATATCCTCTATGAGAACTTGTAAACTAGTCATGAGCTGGAGTTTTTTCAAGGCATCCTGATCTTTTGCATACCTTGGTTGTGGTTATAATCCTTTCCCAATATTGTTCACAGCATAATCAAAGGTGGACAGGCGGACATATATATCTTGTAGGCCATGTAGTGTCCATAACATCAGTCATGATTCTTTAAGGCATCCAGTTTTAATGTTAAGGCTCAAATATGAGGAATATTGGTTCACGATGCAGAGTAAATAACCATAGTATTAAAAAGAATGAAGTGAAATTGGCTTGTATCTTATGTTTGCAAAGGATTTGATTCGATTACATAAATTCATAAGAAAACAGACAGATCTTTACAGGCCCAGACAACCCTGGACACTACTTATTTCCCTGTCCCTGACTTATGGGTTGAAAAGAAAGAAGGGAGAAATAGAAATATATAGGGAAGATAGAACCAAAAGTAAATTAATGAATCTTCTCCTCAACTTAATGTCTTAATTGTTACTCACAAGGTTATTTTTAATTCAGTGTTAGAGAATTTGTATATAGATGCAAATTAAGTTTAATTTTAGATACATTGGTGTAGAATTAAAATTTAAGATTATTCTTCACACACACACACACTATATATATATATATATATATATATATATATATATATATATATACTCTAATATGTGGTTGTATCATATAACTCAATTATAATATAAGGTTTTCTACCAATACTTTGAAAGTGCTATTGCAGGCTCTTTAGGGTAAATAAGTTATAGAAGTTAAATTTTAGTTAATAAAATCATGATCATATGAATTACTAGTCTATTTTTATCACAAGAATATAACTCTTGCATGCCAGAGATAGATATAATGTATAGAAAGATAAGGTAAAATAGATAAGTTCTTTAAAAACCTCAGAAACATATAGAGTATGTCATTTAAATATGTTTTTATTATTTTAAATATTAATTGATAATGAGACAGGTTAACTCCTGGCACACTGAGCCTACCTCAAAGTGGATGATGAGCATCAAAGAACCTCCTTATGGAGATGGCTCCAAATGTGGCAAACAAGCCACTGGGCAAAAGGACCTCATTTCTACCACATACAGAATTCAGCCTAAAAATGGGCAAGCTTGCATACAGGCAGAGTCGACTGCCAAACTCTGCGAAGACAGGGGTAATCAAGACCTCAATAGTTCTTGCCTCACATATATGTCTATCAGATATATTGGTCCACAAGGCTGAAGATGGTACTGCAATAGTATAAAATGTTTTGGATAACTGCTCAGGCAACCAACTGTCTCTGTCATCTCATTTGGGAAGCTGCTAACCTGCACTTCTTGTTCACTTAGGTAATTAAGTTTTATTCCTTCTCAAGTCTCTGATGGAGTTGAAGACCAAATAGTTTAGTCTTACAGTTAAGCTTAGTTGTTTAGGGGAAAATATTTTTAGATCTAGATAGCTGTTTTATGTTAATAGATACGATATAAGATAGATATTGATTTTCATTCAGAATTTTAGACTCAACAAGTTAAGAAGGATGGTTACTTCAAGTTTGCCAAATACTAATGGCCTAATCATTGTGAATGTAACATTTATATAATTCTTGATTGTATCATCATTCTTCCTGCTGTATGTAGTTTATTTTATTTATGTGTAATATCATAAATGCATATATTAAAAAAGAAACATAAAATGGAAAAAGAAAAAATGAAGAAAACATTTAATTGTCAGTTTGCTCATAGTTTCACAGGGTCAATCCATTATCATTAAGGTGGGGATCTTTGTGTTATGCCTGGCACTGGAACAGTATCTGAGAGATACATGCTGATATGTATGTCTGCCCTGAGACTGACTCTGAGGTGGGTTTTTGAAACCTCAAAGCCCACCCTTAGTGACATACTTCCTCAAACAAGTCACATCTACTTCAACAAAGTCACACCTCCTAATCATTCTAATTCTTCACAAATAAAGTCATCCCCTGGGGGACCAAACATTAAAATATATAAGCCTAAAATGGACAATATTACTCATACCACAAGATAGAAGTAAGTTTTATAATATAGTATATTGGTATCTTTTTTCCTTAAGAAACACAGAAGAGCAAATCATTTTTAAGTCTATAAAATTCTGTTGAACTTGAAAAAACTCAAATGATTCTTTTTGTGTATGATAGTTTTTCAACACAAGATACTTTTATTTTCCCTCATACTGTATCATAAAATTTGTCCAAATAGAAGTGTTTTTCCTTTAAAGTTGTGGCATGTTTGTATGACCTGTGTGAACCTAAGATAGTCATTGGTATTCACTCCTCATTTCATAACTTATGAAATTCCTATCATTCCTAAGATCACTCTCCTCTATAATCACCACATTAAGAATTTGATAATGATATTGTTACAACTTAATCGTGATTTGTAAAATTATGAACATTATTTTAGGAAGTTATTTTAAAATCGATATTAAATTAGTTATATTGTTTCTTTGTTTTCTGTCAAGGATTAGAATTTATATTTGTTTAGAAAACCTAATGTTACTAAATATGTATGAAAATTATGTACATAAAAATTAAATAGGTGTGTCACATTACGCATAATTTACATTTGCTTCTATTTATTAAGTTTGTATATATGGAGGGCACAGAAAAAATGACCATTTTAAATAAGATTCCATTTTAGGATACAAGCTATAAAATAATATTTACCTAATATACCCACATATGAATATTATTTTGTTTCCAAATTTCACTCTGGATTTGCAAATTGCTTCCTTTTTATTAGCTGTCTAAATTTTACCTAGCATAATTTTGTTTTCTAGCTGGTTTGCCCTCATCAGTGAAAGTACCATGCATAAAATTCCTGAATTCATTTCCCCTTGCATCGTATGATATATTATTTTGTTTCTTGGACTGTTTCTAACACCAAAAAATGAAAGCAACCAATCACTTCCAGACAACCTTCATCAAAATGCCACCGTTACAGGTGCTGTTGAGTGATGATGCTGGGAAACCAGGCTTGCTCATGAATGCAAAATTGCTAGCACTCTCAGTCTTAATACCACAGAATTTAATTTATCTTCTTACTTAATGTTAATATTTGTGTTTGTGTGATTCTTTGCAGCACAGAGGCCAAAATATAACCCTGGTATGGCAGTGTTAGATTGCACTCATAACTTACACCTATCTGTATTAAAGGCGATATTAACTGTTCTAACAGCACTCCTACATCATTCCAACTTGGTTGCCTTCCCTACTTACAGAAGGTGCATATGCCACTGAAATAGCGGCATAAGAGAACTGGAAAAAGAGAACTGTCTAAAAGAATTACTAGAATAGCATTTTTAAATGGTATTCTCCTATGTTGTAAACTATGGCAAGATCTTTAGACATAATGAAACATAAAAAAGAGAGAAAATGTAGTGTGAGTGTTAGATGAATTATAATAATTGAAGATATGGAAGCAGCTAAGTGATTTATATGCATAAGCTTTGTAATTGCCTTCTTGTCTGCTGAGTGTATGTTTCATAGATTGCAGCTACTTAGCATCTTACTTTTGGAAAGATTTAGTAACATGAATTAGATGTTAAGTGACAAAAACATAATTTTTGCATTTATAAATTATAACATGCAAATGGCTGTTAGTGAATACTTCTATGAACATTTATAGTACCCTTAACTATGTTTAATTTTTGATGATTCAGTATATTTCATAGAAATTAACATAAGCCAGTGCCAATGTTTTAAATTGTATATTACCATATTTTTATATTATTTTTATTAAATATTTATTATGAAGAACTCACAAATCAAAGCATCATTCAGACAAATACCCATACCAAAAGTATATACATCTCAATGGATTCTCTATAGCTAAAATAACCATTCTGAAGAAGTGGAGCCAATATTAAATTTTATACCTTGACAATTTTATATATATATATATATATCCTTGAAGATATAAAATAAATGCATTCAAGTTTTAAAAGTTGTCGTTTTACTAGAATAGTCTAAGATTTTGTTTAATATATTTTATTAATTTATTCATATTACATATCAATTGTTACCCCATCCCTTGTATCCTCCCATTCCTCCCTCCCTCCCATTTTTCTCTTACTCCCCTCTCCTAACGCTGTGACTGAGGGGGACCTCCGCCCCCTGTATATGCTCATAGAGTATAAAGTCTCTTCGTGGTAGCCTGCTATCCTTCCTCTGAGTGCCACCAGGTCTCCCCA
Source organism: Acomys percivali (assembly GCA_907169655.1). Lineage (NCBI taxonomy): Eukaryota > Metazoa > Chordata > Mammalia > Rodentia > Muridae > Acomys > Acomys percivali. The sequence continues at coordinate 52,724,936 of OU015749.1, forward strand.
CACATGGGACATGGTCAAATATATTTTTAGCAATTTGTTCATTACATTCAGTAATCATCTGACATACACTATTTATTATCATATACATAAGAACCTAAGTGAATATATTCTGGAAAATAAAACTAACGTGATATACAAGAAATGTTAAAGTAGTAAATGATACCATTGTAATACATTTTGTAATGAGAATGTCTGGAAGATATGCTGAAAGGTCCCTTACCAGTGTAGATTTCATGCTTTGTACTTATTTCATATCAGTAAAATATGATATGTTTACATATACATATCAAATATTGAGAGTGCATTATCAAATGTAGCCAGTAGGTGTTTTCAATGAATTTGTCTCAGCAAATACAGATGTCTGAAATCATTTGAAATATTATTACGTTTCAGATTTTAATTTTCTCTTTCTTTGAATTCATATTATCTGATCATATTCATGCTCCACTAAATTTTAAAGATTATCTTCTTTAAATTTATTATTCCTAAAATATTAAAAATGTATCCAATAAATAATTTAATCTCTTGATTTTATTCAGTTCAAGAATCTAAACTGTGTCAAATCTCTTTTTTAATGAGCTCATTTATGTACATCTTCTTATTATTTTCGTGGTGCTCTGTCTTTTCAATAAAGTTAAACATTCCCAGTTTCTAACAGCCAATATCAAACAATTATCATAAATTAAGACTGAAGATGAATAAATGAGGGAATTATACCTGCAGAAAACTTTAACTAAGAAGACTTCATGTCATATAAATAATTATCTTCAATAAATTTGGCCTGTTATTATAAAAATCTATAATATTTCATTATTAAAAATCAGCACAATTTACTTTTTATATAACCATTTATGTTGGTAAAATTGCCTTGTATTTTCATCAATATATATATATATATATATATATATATATATATATATATATACACACTTTATAATTTCTAAAAATTGCTAGCATTACAGAATTAAAAATATATATGTTAAAAATGTCTTCATTTATAATTTAAGTAAAATATAATTATATTATCTCAACCCTCAGTCTACTCTTTCCCACCACTCCCACATTTGACTGCACCTAAAAGCCATAGACTCTTCTTTAACTTTTTTATTATTAATTGATATAAACAAATAAACATACCAATACAGTCATGTTACATACACTCTTTATGTGTAACTACTGGAGTGTTTTAGAAATCACAATCCCACAGAAAACCCCTTGCTCTTCTGGCATTGACAGTCTTTCCAACTTCTCTTTCAAAATTGTCCCTGTGCTGTATGTGTGAGAGGTGTATTTATAACCATTGACAGGTTGAACCACAACTCTACAATTTGATTGGCTCTGGCTAAATAAACTGTAAGTTGTAGATTCTCCTTTAAAGTCTAAAACTTCACATGGCCAAGGCCCAGAAACTATTCTCAACAAAATCATAGAAGAAAATTTCCCCAACCTAAAGAAAGAGATACGTATAAACATACAAGAGGCCTACAGAACATCAAATAGAATTGACCAGAAAAGGAAAACTGCCTGTCACATAATAATCAAAACACAAAACATACAGAACAAGGAAAAAATATTAAAAGCTGCAAGGGAAAAGGGCCAAATAACATTCAATGGCAAATCTATCAGAATTACACCAGACTTCTCAGCAGAGACCATAAAAGCCAGAAGAGCCTGGACAAAGACACTGCAAACCCTGAGAGACCACAGATGCCAGGCCAAACTATTTTACCCAGCAAAACTATCAATAACCATCGATGGAGAAAACAAAATATTCCATGACAAAAACAAATTCAAACAGTACCTATCCATAAACCCAGGTTTGCAGAAGGTACTAGAAGGAAAACTACATCCCAAAGGGTCAAGCTACAACCAAAACTACTCAGGAAATAGGAAACTATACCATGGCAAAAACACAGCTACACAAACACTCAATTGGAAACAACATCAAAATTAAGACTCTTAACAGTCACTGGTCGTTAATATCTCTCAACATCAATGGTCTCAATTCCCCAATAAAAAGACATAGACTAACTAAATGGGTGCATAAACAAGATCCAACATTCTTCTGCATTCAAGAAACACATCTCACCTCTAATGATAGGCATTGCCTCAGGGTAAAAGGTTGGAAAAAAATATTCCAAGCAAATGGTCACAAGAAGCAAGCAGGCGTAGCCATTTTAATATCAAACAAGATAGACTTTCAACCAAAATTAATCCAAAGGGATGCAGAAGGACACTTTATACCCATCAAAGGTAAAGTCAACCAAGATGACATCACAATTCTGAACATCTATGCTCCCAATACAAGGGCACCCACATTTGTAAAAGATCTGCTAAAAAAACTTAAACCACACATTGATCACCACACAATAATAGTGGTAGACTTCAACACCCCACTCTCACTGAAGAATAAGTCATTGAAACAGAAACTAAGCCGAGAAATAACATCATTAACCAATGCCATGGGTCAAATGGATCTAACAGATATCTATAGAATCTTTCACCCAAACAAGAAAGAATATACCTTCTTCTCTGCACCCCATGGAACCTTCCTCAAAATTGATCACATCGTAGGTAACAAAGCAGGCCTGAACAGATACAAGAGGATTGAAATAATACCTTGTATCCTATCAGATCACCATGCTCTTAGGCTGCAATTCAACAACAACAGAAACAACAAAAAGCCTACACGTACGTGGAAACTAAACAACTTTCTGCTAAATGACACATGGGTCAGGGAAGAAAGAAAGAAAGAAATCAAGGAGTTTCTGAAATTCAATAAAAATGAAGGAACTACATACCCAAATTTGTGGGATACATTGAAAGCAGTGTTAAGAGGAAAATTCATAGCACTAAGTGCCTTTAAAAAGAAATTGGAAACATCGCACATAAGCAACTTAACAAAACAGCTGGAAGCCCTAGAAAAAAAAAAAAGTAGAAACACCCAAGAGAAGTAGACGTCTGGAAATAATCAAACTCAGGGCTGAAATTAACAAATTAGAAACTAAAAAAACAATCCAAAGAATAAACAAAACCAAGAGCTGGTTCTTTGAGAAAATCAATAAGATATACAGACCGTTAGCCAAACTAACTAAAAGGCAGAGAGACAGTATTGAAATCAACAAAATCAGAAATGAAAAGGGAGACATAACAACAGACACTGAAGAAATACAAAAAATCATAAGATCCTACTTTGAAGGCATATAAGCCACAAAATTTGAAAATCTAAGTGAAATGGACAATTTTCTTGATCAATTTCACTTGCCAAAGTTGAGTGAAGAACAGACAAACAAGCTAAATAGTCCCATTTCCCCTACAGAAATAGAGGCAATAATTGATAGTCTCCCAAACGAAAAAAATCCCAGGGCCAGATGGTTTCAGTGCAGAATTCTACCAGACCTTCAAAGACGAGCTAATACCGATACTCTTCAAGCTACTCCAAAACATAGAATTGAATGGAACATTACCAAATTCATTCTATGAGGCCATAGTCACGTTGATACCTAAACCTCACAAAGACTCAACAAAGAAAGAGAATTTCAGACCAATTTCTCTTATGAACATCGAAGCGAAAAATACTAAATAAAATACTTGCAAAATGAATACAAGAAGGCATCAAAGATATCATTCATCATGACCAAGTAGGCTTCATTCCAGGCATGCAGGGATGGTTTAATATACAAAAATCCATCAATGTAATTCACCATATAAACAAACTGAAAATAAAAAACCAAATGATCACCTCTTTAGATGCAGAGAAAGCATTTGATCAAATCCAACACCCATTCATGTTTAAAGTTTTAGAGAGATCGGGGATACAAGGCACTTTCCTCAACATAATAAAGGCTATATACAGCATGCCAATAGCCAAAATCAAAGTAAATGGTGAGATACTCAAGGAAATTCATCTAAAATCGGGAACAAGGCAAGGCTGCCCACTCTCTTCAGATCTCTTCAATATAGTACTCGAAGTTCTAGCCAGAGCAATAAGACAACAAAAGGAGATCAAGGGGATCCAAATAGGAAAGGAGGAAGTCAAACTATCCCTATTTGCAGATGATATGATAGTGTACATAAGTGACCCTCAAAATTCTACCAGAGAACTCCTACAGCTGATAAATACTTTCAGCAATTTGGCTGGATACAAAATTAACTCAAAAAAGTCTGTAGCATTCCTATACACAAATGACAAGCTTGCCGAGGAAGAAATTAGGAAAGCCATACCCTTCACATTAGCCACAAGCAATATAAAATATCTAGGAGTTACTTTAACTAAGCAAGTGAAGGACTTGTTTCAAAAAAATTTCAAAACTCTGAAGAAGGAGATTGAAGATGACATGAGAAGATGGAAGGATCTTCCTTGCTCATGGATAGGGAGAATTAACATAGTAAAAATGGCCATCCTACCAAAAGTAATCTACAGAACCAATGCAATCCCTATCAAAATACCTACACAGTTTTTTAAAGACATTGAAAGTTCAATTCTGAACTTCATATGATAAAACAAAAAACCCAGAATAGCAAAAACGATCTTGTACAATAAAAGGTGCTGCGGAGGAATCTCCATACCTGATTTCAAATTGTACTACAAAGCAATTGTAATTAAAACAGCATGGTACTAGCACAGCAACAGGCTGGTTGATCAGTGGAATCGAATTGAAGAACCAGATATGAATCCACACACATATGGTCACTTGATTTTTGACAAAGAAGCCAAATACATTCAATGGAAAAAGGATAGCATCTTCAACAAATGGTGCTGGTCTAACTGGATGTCTATGCGTAAAAAAATGCAACTGGACCCATATTTGTCACCTTGCACAAAACTCAAATCCAAGTGGATTAAAGACCTCAACATAAAACCAGAGACACTAAGTCAGTTAGAAGAAAAAGTGGGGAAGAGCCTGGAACATATTGGCACAAGAGACAACTTCCTGAACAGAACACCAACAGCCCAGGCCTTAATGTCAACAATTAATAAATGGGACCTCATGAGGCTGAGAAGCTTCTGTAAGGCTAGAGACACTGTCAAGAGAACAAAGCGACAGCCTACAGACTGGGAAAAGATCTTCACCAACCCTACATCTGACAAAGGTCTAATATCCAAAATATATAAAGAACTCAAGAAATTAAACACCACCAAACCAAATAACCCAATTGAGAAATGGGGCTTGGAACTAAACAGAGAATTCTCAACAGAAGAATGTCAAATGGCTGAGAAACACTTAAAGAAATGCTCAACCTCCTTAGTCATCAGGGAAATGCAAATCAAAACAACTCTGAGATTCCATCTTACACCCATCAGAATGGCTAAGATCAAAAACTCAAGTGACACCTCATGCTGGAGAGGATGTGGGGAGAGAGGAACACTTCTTCATTGCTGGTGGGAATGCAAACTAGTACAACCACTTTCGACAGCTATCTGGTGCTATCTCAGAAAACTGGGAATAGGGCTTCCTCAAGACCCAGCTATTCCACTCCTTGGAATATACCCAGAAGATGCACCAGCACACAACAAGAAAATTTGCTCAACCATGTTCATAGCAGCCTTACTCATAATAGCCAGATCATGGAAACAGCCTAAATGTCCCTCAGTAGAAGAATGGATAAAGAAACTGTGGTACATATACACTATGGAATACTACTCAGCTATTAAAAACAAGGAATTCCCGAAATTTGTGGACAAATGGATTGAGCTAGAGATGATCATAAAACCCAGAGGCAGAAAGACCCCAATGGTATATACTCACTTATATCTGCATACTAGCCCAATGGGCATGTCCCACGAAAGCCTTCCCTTACCAGGAAACTGGGACTGAGGGGAGGACAACCTATTGGGACTCTAGATGAGAGAACCATGTGAGAATAGCAATGTAGAAGGATCCAGTGGGTCCTAGAAACCTACAAGTAGAACATTATGATAGGCAGATTTTGGCCAAGGGGTCCCGCTCAAACTAAGGCACTAGCCAAGGACAATATAGGTGGTAAAATTTAAACCCCTACCCTGATCTAGCCCATGGACAGAACAGTCTCCACACTTGAGTGGAGAGAGGGATTTGACTTTCTCATGTACTCTGGTGCCTCACATTTGACCATGTCCCCTGGAGGGGGAGACCTGGTGGCACTTAGAGGAAGGACAGCAGGTCACCTAGAAGAGACTTGATACCCAATGAGCATATACAGGGGGAGGTAATCCCTCTGAGGAACAGTCATAGGGGAGGGGAATAAGGGGAAAATGGGAGGGAGGGGAAAATGGGAGGATACAAGGGATGGGATAACCATAGAGATGTAACAAGAATAAATTAAAAAAATAAATAAATAAAATAAAACTTCACTTGGCCTGAGTATTCAGCTATTTTGTAGATACGATACAAAGTTTTCCTGCTGTTGAGAAGGACTTTGTCACAGTATAGAGTTGTTGAGTACCTCCACCGCTGCACACTTGGGCTTATTGTGCAATGCTGATTGTTGTAGCTCACAAACATCATAACCAGGTAGGACTGTCTTTTGGAAGGTTGTGTGATATATTCTAACATAATTGCCTAAACATGAAATAGGTAACAACAAGAATAGAGATGCTAATCTACATGAGGAAAGTTCAGAAGTTCTCTATTCTGTACATACTAACATGTACATACACACACACACACACACACACACAGAGAGAGAGAGAGAGAGAGAGAGAGAGAGAGAGAGAGAGAGAGAGAGAGAGAGAGAGAATGTAAGATGAAGTGGGCTATGCACTCTGGTAGAGACCACCAGCACCAACTCAGAAACTCATCAAATTTATTATATACATCATGAATAAAGGGGATGGTGGGGATTAGCTAATTTCAGTAAAAGTTCTTTGTAATAGATAATTCTCAAATTGCAGTCTTCCCAGTGAAGGGAGTTGCAGTTGATAATTTCTACATACACTATTCTTAGATAAGGGCAAGTAATTCATAAGCATTTACATTTCGACCAACGAAACACTTTGCAATTGCCATGGGCAAGACACTGGTCATTGCCAAGACCATGCTCTCACATCAATTATATATAATACCTCAAAATTTCATGTGCTCTCAACAAGGTAGCATGTTATATAACATTACATAAATGGCAAACAGGACTAGTGATTCTAGCACATTCTCTGAACATAATAAAACTAAGGACCACCTCAATGAATGGTGGGAAATTATAAGATCAATAGAATTTTACTAAACCTTTTACCATCAATTTTTTTGGACCTTCAAGGTCTCTTTTCACTCTTCTAAAGAAAAATAACATTTTAAAAATCATCCTTACCATCTTTTTATCTCATACACATGTGTCCATTGCTGCAAAATAATAAAAAATTGGCAGGTATATGAAAATTTTACAAAATATGCATATCTCCTTATCAATTGACTTAAATGAAATAGTCATTAATGTATTTTAGTTTAGTAAGATAAAGGCTACATTAGCCACAGTCTAAATTAAATTAAAAAACTCATAATATCACATTTCCATTTTAAACAAAGTGTAACAGATTAACTAAAAGTTGCAGAGAGACAAGTAGTTATCCTCTTGATACTGTTATTGTAATAGAAATGTGTTGATCATTTCCGCTTAAAGATTATACTTTTCAAGTGTATGAATATTTGAAATAATTAATTTTAAATAGTTAAAGACTACATACCAATGTTTTCTCCAGGAAAAAATCCCTCTAAATTACCCTTAAATGGCACTTACTTAAAGCAAAAGGAGATTTCACACTAAAAATTATAAAATGGAAAATTTTGTGCTTCAGTTGGCATCACATAAAATAAAATTGTATAGTTGTTCATATTGGATTTCTGGGTGACCTGAGGTCAGATCTATATTGGCAGCATTTTATAAATTATAAAATATTCAACCAAGTACAATATATTCTGAGTAGATATGATCCCAAAGTTAAAATATCACTGATGTTGAGAATTTTAGGCAACTCTAAAGAGTTTTTAAGAGAAGCGATAACTTCTTTATTTCCTTTTAAATTTGAAACTCTGCCTTCAGAAAAGCTTTTTACAATACTACAAAAATATTTTTTTCACAATTAAGCAACAGTTCTTTCTTTCCTTATTGATACTAGATTTCATCTATAGTCCAATATCATTGTTGTTATTTATATGTAAGTATTAAGAATATGTGCAAAATGTTTTGCTTATAGTCTATCCTGATGTTTTAAAAGGCTCCTAAGTTGCCCACTGCCTAAAAATTACAAGAAAAATAACCATTTATTTTAACTATTCACAAATATTTCAGAATTTTATTAGCCAGTTTCTTAAATGGACTGCGAAATATTTTCTGTTTCTTCTGCCCCATTTCCACCTTGTTCAAAGTAAAAAAGACTTAGTGGATGCTGAACTTATTTCAGGCTCAGTGTATGTTTAGAGCTAAGACAATTTTACAATCACTACTGATTGGCTTCTGTGTGACAGAGCTCAGAGGGAAATCAATGCTAAATGACTGGAGAACTTAGACCAAGCTGGCAACAGCAATCTAGTGGGCTGCTATGTAGACAGCATGAGCTCTTTCAGACCAGTGCTGGCCAACTGTGAGGAAGCTCACTGCATGCAGTTCACTGTTATCCCAAAAGCCTTTTAAGAGTACGAATATAGGGCTACAATGAGTTGAAACTTTCTCTTTGAACTGATGTCCTGGCAAGTTGTCTTTACTGAATCTGGGTTGGATTCCTTCTAGCTTTCAAAAAATAGCAAACTAAGCCAAAGACATTTTATTCTATTCATGCAATGTTGCCATTATTTGTAGTGGCATGGTTTCTCAGTACAGATCCTATAGAAGCATTTTCTCTAAATTATTAGAGGAATATTTTCATCAAAGAGGACAGAATGTGATGAGATTTTAGCTGAATCTCTTGTATTTGAAATCCCCAAATACCCACTGCTATGCTACCTAATAGCAGCATAAAAGCCTAAACATTAGGTGCCAGCTGGGCTGTTATTCTGAGAGTTCTTAGAATTCTTGAATGTAACTAAATAATCTTTATTTTTCTCATAAGTACTGACACTACAGTTTGGTAATCAAGAAAATTTAAGAGTAAAATCATTTTATACATACTATCCAAGCCATATTCACAAATATTTACATATCTTAACAATTATTGGTGACCAACCTATGAATATTTTTAGTACACAAGCACAGAAAAATGAGAATTAAGTGTTCGTACAATTTAGATTAAGAAAATTTGGCTTTCTGAGTTTACCATGAAATATAAATAATTGTCAAGTTTGCTTATTCAAAACCCATATTTTTCTTCCAACAGCATGTGATCTTTGGCAGAAATTATACTTGCTATTCTTGATTTAAAAACTATCATGTGATGCAGAGTGGACACATACAAGAGTAATAAATGGCTGTAAGTAATCAATCTCAGGGCTGAAATTGATAAATTAGAAATAAGGAGAACAATTCAGAATACCAACAAAGAGTTGGTTCTTTGAGCAAATTGACAATATAAACCAACCTTTAGCCTAACTAATTAAAAGGCAGAGAGATAATATTCAAATCATCAAAATCAGAAATGAAAAAAAAAGATAAACACCGAGGAAATATAAAGAATCATTACATCTTACATCAAAAGCCCATTTGACACAAAATTTGAAATCTAAATGAAATGGAAATTTTTGTTGATACATTCCACTTATCGAAGTTGAATCAATATCAGGTAAAAAAATTAAATAATCGTATATTTCTTGATGAGATACAAGTAGACATTGGAATTCTACAAACTAAAAAAGGCCCAGGGCCAGATGGTTTTAGCACAGAGTTCTATCAGGCCTTCAAAGAAGAGCTAAAACTAATACTCTTTAAATTATTCCACAAAATATAAATGAAAAGAACATTACCAAACTCCTTTTGTGAGTTCACAGTCACCTTGATACCTAAAACACACAAAGACACAACGAAGACAGGGAATTTCAGACCAATTTCCCTGATGAATACTGGTGAAAAATATCCAATAAAGTACCTTCAAGCTGAATCCAAGAGCACATCAAAGATATCATACACCATGACCAAGTAAGCTTCATCCTAGGCATGTAGGCATAGTTCAATATATGGAAATCAATAATGAAATAAACCATATAAATAAGCCTACATGATAATCTCCTTAGATGCTGAAAAATCATTTGACAAAATCCAACACACATTCATGTTTAAAGTCTTGGCAAGATCAGGGATACATATTTCATACCTAAACATAATAAAGGCTATATACTACAAGCCAATAGCCAGCATCAAATTAAATGGAGAGAAACTCAAAGAAATTCCACTAAAATAAGGAACCCGACAAGGCTTCCCACTCTCTCCATATCTCTTCAATATAGTACATGAAGTTCTAGCTAAAGCAATAAAACAACAAAAGGAAATCAAGGAGATCCACATCGGTAATAAAGAAGTCAAAGTATCACTATTTGCAGATGATAAGATTGTGAATACAAGTGATCCCCAAATTCATCAGAAAACTCCTATAGCTGATAAATACTTTCAGGAAAGATTAATTTTAAAAAATATCAGTAGCCCTCCTATATACAAATGACAAACTGGCTGATAAAAAGTTAGGGAAACTACACCAGTTACATTCAAATCGTTGCAAATGTGAAGTATCATGGTGTAACTCAAAGCCCAAGTGAAAGACATGTATGAAAAACTTCCAGTCACTGAAGAAAGAAATTGAAGATGTCAGAAGATGGAAAGGTCTCCCATGCTTTTGGGTAAGGAGGATCATCATAATAAAAATGACCATCTTACCAAAAGCATTGACAGATTCAAAATACTTACACAATTTTTTACAGACCTTGAAAGATCAATTCTCAACTTCATGTGGAAAACCAAAAAACTCATAATAGATGTAATAATCCTGTACAATAAAGGATCTTCCAGAGGAATCTTTGTTTTTGAACTCAAGCTGTACTACAGAGCACCAGTAATAAAAATGGCATGGTACCAGCATAGATGTAGGCTAGATGATCAATGGATTCATATCAAAGTCCCCGAAATAAACCCATATACCTATGAACACTTTGTTTTGACAAAGAAGCCAAACCCTTACAATGAAAAAAATAATATCTAGAACAAATGGTGATGGTCTAAGTGGATGTCAACATGTAGAAAAATGCAAATATATCAATTTTTATCATCCTGCACAAAACTAAAGTCAAGGTGGGTTAAGAACCTCAACATAAAACCAAACACTAAATCTGTTAGAAAAAAGTAGGGAAAAGCTTTGACCTTATTGGCACAGGAGACAACTCCTTGAACAGATCAGCAAGAGCTCAGGCTCTAAGATCAACAATTAATAAGTAGGACCTCATGAGTAAGGCAAAGGACACTGTCAACAGAACAAAACAACAGAGCACAAACTGGGAGAAGATATTCCTGCCTACATCTGGCAATGCGCTTATATCAAATATATTAAGAACTCAGGATATTAGACAGACCAAAAATGGGGTACAGAAGAAAACAGAACATTCTCAATGGAGGAACATTGAATAGCTGAGAAACACCTAAAGAAAGTCTCAATGTCTATAGTTATCAAGGAAATGTAAATAAAAAAGACTCTGAGATTTTATCTAAGATCAAAAAATTCAACTGACAATACATGCTGCCAAGCGTGTGAAGAAACGGCAGCACTCTTGAATTGCTGGTAGTAGTGCAAACTTGTACAACTACTTTGGAAGTCAATCTGGCACGATCTTATAAAATTGAATGGTGCTACTGCAAGGACCCAGCAATACCACTCCTGGGCATATACCTGAAAGTTGCTTCACCATACAACATGCTCAATTATGTTCATAGCAGCTTTTTTGGTAATTGACAGAATCTGAATTTAATCAATTCTCTTGGTGGGGAGGTTGGAAGGGCACACAGATGAGGGTAAATTAGCAGTCTGGATGAGACCTGACAGGCTGTGATCATATGGTGTGGGAAGAAGTCAACTTTGTCAGAGTTCTAGAGGAGGGGAACAGGGTGAGAGAGGGAGGGACGGTGGGAAGAGGAAGGTACAAGCAAGAGGATAACAATTGGGAAGTAATCTGAATAAACTATAGTAAATTAAATTTAAAAACACATAGCATAGAAAGAGGCTATATGAATATATACGGTATGTGTTTGGTTATGAGAATATATATATATACTGCATATCTACATAGACATGATAAAATTGCAAATAAAAAAGTCATAGCCCAACATTGTGAGAAAGAGGACCTCCAAATAAACTAAAGAGTTCATTTTGTGTTGGTCATCCAGTGCTGGTTATGTATCCTGTCCTTAAGAGTAGTTTGATTTCTGAGTGAGGAAACTCAATTTTCTGGTGGTAGAGATGGAGGCACATGATCACTTGCCATTTCAGCTGTAAGACCCCACCTGCTGTAGACCTCTGTAGGCCCTCTGCTTCAGCCTCTGTCTCTGTTAGTTCACTTGTGCATTGATCATTTTGCTTTAGAAGGTCTAGTTTTCTTTGTGTCCTCCTTTGTTTAGACTCTACCTCTATTTTTTAAATTACAGTGGGGGAGAGGGCATGAACATTGAACTAGGAAGAGACTGGTATCAGGGTATAACTTATTAAACAAATAAAAGTTTAAGTTATTTGCAGACATATTTTACAAATATATGCCTCCAAGGACTAGCCATGGTGGCACACATCTTCAATCCTAGCACTCAACAGGAAAAGGTAGAGAAAATGTCTTAAGTTCCAGTCAAGCAAAGTATACATGATGAGATCTGCAAAAGAAACTAAAATAATGAAATGAAGTAAACAAACAAACAAAAAACAATATCCTTTAAAACGGACAAATATAAATACAATAAAAACTGGATATCACTAGAACTTCTATAGAAAATTATACTCAGAAGTTTTATAGAGTATGAATTTATTCTTTCATAATTTCTAGTTTAATGGACATAAATTAGGGTTCTGGAAACATTTATGATTATTTCTAACAACTGCATGGAAATTTATCGCATACTTTTTCCTAGGTTCAAAATTTTTCTTTCTTTGTACCCAATCACACAAACTTTGCCTATTTTTACACTTGATATTCCTCTTCCTACATTCCTGAAATTTTCATATATACACACATAAATATATATCTGTATATACATTTATGTATACACACATATATGTATTTACATGAATGTATTTAAACACCCCCACAAATATAGAATTATTTTCTTCTAATTATTTTTAATTTAATTATTTTTGGGAAAAGTTTTATTTATAAATAAGTGCAAATGTATAGTTGGCACAGGATAGCACTGTGTTACTTTATATGAGACCACTATTTAGTACATTACACTTGTGAGTAATATATAATCAGTCTTCATTGAAACAGCAAAAGAATCCATTGTTCTCACTAAATCTAAATTTTCAGATATAAATTCCTTTTATATTCAAAAATACCTTCTTAGGTTTAAAGATATACAGATACAATGTGATCACAAGTTGCTCTTATCCGTGGTTCTACTTTTATTCTGAGAGTACTTTTATAAATTTTTAAGGTGACATTTTAATCATTCATTATTACCTTCTCATTATAAAATACAATAATTTAAGTTATTGTTTATAAAGTGCTAAATGAATTCTTGAAAGTGTGGTGAATGCTATATGATTATAAAAAAATTCTATTTTTCTTACAAATATTGATGTTTCAGAAGAGAGAGGGCCAGTAAGTTGTGAAACATCAGACAAGTATAATGAGGAGACAAGATGAGATGGATGTCTCGTCTAAGTGCAATTGCATCACAATTGCTTTCTGTTCATTATCTCCGGGGCATAGACAGTGTTTCAGACGAGTGTTAGGATCTAATGAAGAAGTAACTATATTAAATATATTTTAAATATTATGGAAAATATTAGGCATAATCAATGGTATAAAACAATGTTCATTTTTCTATCTTAAACCTAGTTGAAGTATTTTCTTTAGTTTCTCCAAATTATCTTGTATACCCCTTCTAAAACACAATTTAACAGTGATCTGCATTACAGGTATGAAAAAACTGGCATGGCTATGCCTGCTGGAGTTGTAGGGTTAGTAAGAAGGCCATACAAATAAAAAATATGCAAGAAACAACTTACATATCTTTCATCAGACTGAACTTCAGCACAGTTGCAATTACCTGTATCTAATGGTCTAGCCAATTATGGAAAACTCAGGGGAAGGCATAATATAACAACACATGGCTGCATTTTTATTACATTATTTAAGTTTATCCAATTAATGAACCAAGCGGACTATATAAAATTTTAAATAATATGCTTGCAATTGTTGCACAGAGCATGAGAGCGCCATTATAAGCATTTCCCCCAATGTATATATCTTTTCACTTCATACATAGAGGATCAAGAAAAATGCTTACAGCCCTAAGTTGCACTGTCTTGCAGTATCTTAAAAAATAGCATTGAACATGTTTATATGGTTTATTTTATACTATTTGCTTATTTTAATGTGTGTGTGTGCGGGTGTTTGTGTGGGTAAGTATGTATACATATAGATTAGGAGGAAGACAACCTGAAGAAGATGGCTGCTGTCTATGTGTTCATGAGATAAAAATGAGGTAATGCAACTTGCTGGTAACCGACATTCCCTGCTGAGACATCGTGCCAGCTCACTCACGTATTTTACAATATTCAGCTTGGCATATATATGTATATATGTTTTCATTTGCATAGAATATTCTTTGATGTTTATTGCTTCTTGTTTAAAATATATCCTTAATCTCTATTGATGTTGGTTATACTGATTTATTTACATTTTACTCTTATGTATTTTTGCACTGTTTTATTTAGATTAAGGTAGATGAGGTGTATACTCTCTAAAACTTCCAAGGTACATAATTCTACCATTACCTCTTTGCAGGGGGGAAGAATCTACAGAATGAAGGAAATATGAAGGCCATTGGCTCCTGTTTCTCTTGCAATACTGTTCCCATGCCATGAAAATCTGGAGAGTGTCCCTCGATTGCAACTCAAATCCATTTCTCAGAAAAGTACAGACATTCTCCTAGATCCACCTTGTAAAATAAAGATAATTCAACACTACAGTTTTAGCCATAAGGTTCTGGCAAGAAATCCACTCTTATGATAGAGCCTGTGTAAAAATTAAGTGTTTTTACATTAATATGATATACACAAGTCTGCAGGGCAGTGCTAAAGTAAGGATAGGATACTTGTTAGCCCAACATCAAGTTGAAGATACTTTTGTGTCTGTCCTATTTAGAAATGGAATGTGGAATTGTCATATGTGCTAAGTGGATCTTTTTGTTTCTTACTTGTTTGTATAATATATACTTTCATGTATTTCTTTGTATGATTGTACAATTGCCATGGACAACATTAAGCTTCTTTTTGTGTGTGTTCTGTAAATTTCATTTCATCTGTCCAGGATTAATGAATGTACAAAAATAACCATACTAATCTTTCTATACAAAATCTTTTATGATTCAAAACAAAACATTATGTTGGGTTGGTTACTGTGTCTGTGTGGTAGTATAGGTGTCACTAGGCCCTTTTAAACATTACTTTCTCAATAATAGCTGATTCTGTACTTTCAAGAACATAAATTGTTATAAATCTATCTGTATATCTTGTATTAATATAATTATGTATTTCCCTTTTCTTCTTTTCACCCAAAACTCATTCTTGAAGTTGAAATTCATAAATTCTAGAAAAATACTAGCAAAAATATTATCACAGATTAATATAAGAAACATTGTTATTCTTATATATTCCTTATTGAAGATTAATATCACATACTGTTTGTATTGCTTTAAAAACACTGAAGCACTTTATATATAGTAAGTATAGGAATAGACAGCTGAGTTTAAGACTCTCATTCTTACTTCAAAATAGAGACATTGAACTTGAAATACTCACTTTAAATCAACATGCAATTATACTATTTTAATATTCTATTTAAGCTAATGACAACATAACATCAAATGATCACTCTATTATATACTTTCAAACAGAGTATAAGTTTTTTTTATTAATTTATTCTTGTTACATCTCAATGGTTATCCCATCCCTTGTATCCTCCCATTCTTCCCTCCTTCCCATTTTCCCCTTATTCCCCCCCCTATGACTGTTCCTGAGGTGGATTACCTCCCCCTGTATATGCTCATAGGGTATCAAGTCTCTTCTTGGTAACCTGCTGTCCTTCCTTTGAGTGCCACCAGGTCTCCCCCTCCAGGGGACATGGTCAAATGTGAGGCACCGGAGTATGTGAGAAAGTCATATCCCACTCTCCACTCAAGTGTGGAGACTGTTCTGACCTTTGGCTAGATTTGGGTAGGGGTTTAAAGTTTACCACCTGTTGTCTGAAATTTGTGGACAAATGGATTGAGCTAGAAATGATCATAATGAGTGAGTTAACCCAGAAGCAGAAAGACTCAAATGGTATATACTCACTTATATCTGAATACTAGCCCAAGGGGCATGTCCCATGAAAGCCTTCACTTACCAGGAAACTGGGTCAGAGGGGAGGACATCCTATTAGGACTCTAGATGAGAGAAGCATGGGAGAATAGCAAAGTAGAAGGATCCAGAGGGTCCTAGAAACCTACAAGTAGAACATTATGATAGGCAGATTTGGGCCAAGGGGTCCCACTCAAACTAAGGAACCAGCCAGAGTGTAGTTTTAAATATTTTTTTCAGAATCATTACTTGTATACATAGAAATACCAGTCTTTTAACTCAGAAGATAATTATTTCAGTTAAGGAAGTTATTATTTTATCTTGAGTTAATCATGTAGATTAAGGGTTCTCATACTTGCATTTGCACTTCTGTATCCAAATATACTCTTCCCTGAAGCAGGAGGCCTTGGTCTTCCTTCTCTCCTACTGCCTATTATTCACTCTTCTTTTTTAATGTATATTTCATTTATCATAATTTATTCATATTACATCTTGATTGTTATCCCCTCACTCTTATGCTCCCACTTCTGCCCTATTGCCCTCCCCTAGACCCCACTGTAAGGCCATAGCCTATTGTGTCTCATCAGCATAAAGTACTTTCACTTTCTCTGTGTGTCTGCAAAGCCACCTTGCCAGTGGGCAATGAGCAAATCACGGGCACCAGAGTGCATGTCAAAGGTTCAGCAGAAGTCTCCTTCCCAAAATGAATAATAAGCTACCCATAGGCTACATCAGAATAGAGAGTCTTAGCTCTCTGCCTGCTTTGTGCTTGGTTGGTGCATCAGTTTGTCCAGGCCTTCATGTGTCCAGATCCACAGGCCTTCATGTCTTCCAGTGGAGTTCCTGCTCCCTCCTAGATCTTCCATCACTGCCCCCTCCTCAACTCTTCCCTACAACTCTTAGCACTCTTCCAGAGTCCAACTTCCAGTACTGGTTTCTCTCCCAATTCCCTGCTGGGTGTAATCTCTCTGAGAAGATATATTTGGGGCTAATATCTCTTATAAGTGAGCATATACTATGCATGTCTTTCTGAGTATAGGTTACCTCATACAAGATGATCATTTCTAGTTACATCCATTTACCTGCAATTTTCAAGATTTCCTTGTTTTTAATACCTGAGTAGTATTCCATTGAGTAAGTGTACCACACAGTTCCGTTATCCAATCTTTGGTTGAGGGACATCTACATTGTTTTCAGATTCTGGTTATTATGAATAAAGCTGCTATGAACATAGTTGAGAAAATATCCTTGTTGTATGGTGGAGCATCTTTTGGGTATATGCCCAGAAGTGGCATAGCTGGCTCTTGAGGGAGCACTAGTCTCAATCCGAGAAACAATCAGATTGATTTTCAAAGTGACTGTACATGTTTCCTCTCCCACCAGCAGTGGAGGTGCATTCCCCTTTCCTTACATGTGCTGTCACTTGAGCTTTGGATCTTAGCAATTCTGATAGGTGTAAGATGGACTCTCAGAGTTATTTTTATTTGCATTTCACTGATAACTATGAGTACTGAACATTTAAGTGTTTGTAGGCAATTCAGTATTCTCAAGAACCATAAGTCTGGATATTTCTGTGTTGTACACTGAATCCATTTCATTAAAATACTCACTGGAAGGTAAAGGTAAATATCTTTACTGATTCATATAGTAATTTTATATCTAGCTCATTCTTGTACCTCCATACAAATTTCCATAGTAAGCATTAAAAAATTATTTTATATATTATAATTGATTTTTATCTCTGAATAATTTGGTAGCATTCTGTTTCATCATTTCAGAATAAAAATTTACATGGTAATCATTTCCCTAATATGTAATAATTTACCTGAGACAAAGGCTTTTTAAATTAGAGGAATTGAGCCAGGGGTACACCTGTAATCCAGCAATAGAGGAGGCAGAAGCAAGTGGATCTGTTTGAGGGCAGCCTGGTCTACAAAGCAAGTCCAGGATAGCCAAGGCTACACAGAGAAACCCTGTCTTGAAGTACCAAAAATAAATAAATATACAATTGGTCTGAAATTGACTTTTTTTTGTTGGGTCTTTATGGGGTTTAGGTTTAAACATGACTATGGCCTCATAGAAAGAATTTAGTAATGTGTCATCCATTTCTATCTTTTGGAGTAACTTGAAGAGAATCGGTATTGGCTCCTCTTTGAAGGTCTGGTAGAATTCTGCGCTGAAGCCATCTGACCGCGGGCTTTTAGTGGTTGGGAGACTATTAAATGATTGCTTCTATTTCTACAGGCGAAATAGGGCTATTTAATTTGTTTATCTGATCGTGATTCAATTTTGGCAAATGGAATCAGTTGAGAAAATTGTCGATTTCTCTTAGATTTTCAAATTTTGTGGCATAAATGCCTTTGAAGTAGGTTCTTATTATTCTTTGCATTTCTTCAGTGTCTGTTATGTCTTACATTTTATTTCTGAGTTTGTTAGTTTGGATAGTGTTTCTCTGTCTTTTAGTTAATTGGGCTAGCAGTTTGTCTATCTTGTTGATTTTCTCAATAAACATCTCCTGATTATTTCAGTCTTTGAATTGTTCCCTTTGTTTCTAACTTATTGATTTCATCCCTGAGTTTGATTATTTCCAGACGTCTACTCCTCTTGGGTGTTTCTGCTTCTTTTTTTTCTAGGTTTTCCAGATGTGTCAGTAAGTTGTTTATGTGGGCTGTCTCCACTTTCTTTCTGAAGGTGCTTAGTGCTATGAACTTTCCTCATAGCACTGCTGTCATTGTGTCTCACAAATTTGAGTATGTTTTTCTCTCATATTCATTGAATTTCAAGAAGACCTTTATTTCTTTCTTTATTTCTTCCCTGACCCAGGTGTCAGTAAGTAGAGAGTTGTTTAGTTTCCATGTGTGTGTAGGTTTTTGTTATTTCTGTTGTTGTTGAAGTCTAGTCTTAGACCATGGTGATCTGATAGGATATAAGGTATAATTTCTATCTTCTTGTATCTATTGAGGCTTGCTTTGTGACCTACCATGTGATCAATTTTAGAGAATGTTCTGCTGAGAAGAAGGTATAATCCTTTGCCTTTGGGTGAAAAGTTCTGTAGATGTCTGTTAGATCTATTTGATTCATGATGTTGGTTCAAGAAGTTATTTTCTGGCTTAGTTTGTGTTTCAAAGACCTATCTTTCATTGAAAGTGGGGTGTTGAGGTCTACCACTATTAATGTGTGGGGATGAATGAGTGATTTAAGCTTTGTTAATAGTTCTTTTACAAATGTGGGTGTCCTTGTATTAGGAGCATAGGTGTTCAAAATTATGATATTTTCTTGGTTGAATTTCCCTTTGATGAGTATGAAGTGTCCTTCCTCATCCCTTCTTAATAATTTTGTTTGAAAGTCTATTTATTAGATATTAGAATGGCTCCAAGGGCTTGCTTCTTATGACCATTTGCATGGAAAATTTTCCCCAACCTTTTACTCTGAGGTAATGTATGTTCTTGTGAGTGAGATATGTTTCCAGAATGCAGAATAATGTTGGGTCATGTTTATACATCCATTCAGTTAGTCTCTGTCTTTTTATTGTAGAATTGATACCATTGATGTTGAGAGATAGTAATGACCAGTGACTGTTAAGTCCCTTCAATTTTTGCTCTTTGTTACAGTCAAGAGTTTGTGAGGTTGTGATTTTGTGATGGTGTAGTTATCTATTTTCTATGTGGTTTTGGTTGTAATTTGACCCTTTGGCTTGGAGTTTTCCTTCTAGTAATTTCTGTAAAGCTGAGTTTGTGGATAGGTACTGCTTGAATTTGTTTTTGTCATGGAATATCTTGTTCTCTCCATCAATAGCTTTTGATTGTTTCGCTGGGTATAGTAGTCTGGCCTGGCATCTGTGTTCTCTTAGGGTTTGCAGGACCTCTGTCCAGGCCCTTCTGGCTTTCATGGTCACTGCTGAAAAGTCAGGTGTAATTCTGATAGGTTGCCATCGTATGTTACCCAGCCTTTTTCTCTTGCTGCTTTTATTATTTTTTTCTTGTTCTGTATAGTTTGTGTTTTTATAATAATGTGGAGGGAAGATTTTTTTATGGTCTGTTCTATTTGGTGTTCTGTAGGCCTCTTGTATGCTCATATGCATCTCTCTCTTCAGATTGGGGAAATTTTCTTCTATGATTTGTGATAGATATTTTCTTTTTTTCTTTTTTTTTTAAATTTTTTTTTTATTTTTAATTAATTTATGCTTGTTACATCTCTATGGTTATCCCATCCCTTGTATCCTGCCATTCTTCCCTCCCTCTCATTTTCCCCTTATTCCCCTCCCCTATGACTGTTCCTCAGAGGGATTACCTCCCTCTGTATATGCTCATAGGGTATCAAGTCTCTTCTCTGTGACCTGCTGTCCTTCCTCTGAGTGCCACTAGGTCTTCCCCGCCAGGGGACATAGTCCAATGTGAGGCACCAGAGTACTTGAGAAAGTCAAATCCCTCTCTCCACTCAAGTGTGGAGACTGTTCTGTCCATGGGCTAGATCAAGGTAGGGGTTTAAATTTTACCGCCTGTATTGTCCTTGGCTAGGTCCTTAGTTTAAGTGGGACCCCATGACCCAAATCAGCCTATCATAATGTTCTATTTGTAGGTTTCTAGGACCCACTGGATCCTTCTACATTGCTATTCTCCCATTGTTCTCTCATCTAGAGTCCCAATAGGATGTCTTCCCCTCAGTCCCAGTTACCTGGTAAGGGAAGGCTTTCATGAGATATGCCCATTGGGCTAGTATGCAGATATAAGTGAGTATATACCATTTGAGTGTTTCTGCTTCTGGGTTAACTCACTCATTATGATCATCTCTAGCTCAATCTATTTGTCCACAAATTTCGAGAATTCCTTGTTTTTAATAGCTGAGTAGTATTCCATAGTGTATATGTAC
>OU015749.1:52746639-52789139 GCA_907169655.1 Acomys percivali
TATATTAAACCATCCCTGCATGCCTGGAATGAAGCCTACTTGGTCATGATGAATGATATCCTTTATGTGTTCTTGCATTCGTTTTGCAAGAATTTTATTTAGTATTTTTGCATCGATGTTCATAAGAGAAATTGGTCTGAAATTCTCTTTCTTTGATGAATCTTTGTGAGGCTTAGGTATCAACGTGACTATGGCCTCATAGAATGAATTTGGTAATGTTCCATCCAATTCTATGTTTTGGAGTAGCTTGAAGAGTATCGGTATTAGCTCGCCTTTGAAGGTCTGGTAGAATTCTGCACTGAAACCATCTGGCCCTGGGATTTTTTTGCTTGGGAGACTATCAATGATTGCTTCTATTTCTGTACGGGAAATGGGACTACTTAGCTTGTTTATCTGTTCTTCACTCAACTTAGGCAAGTGAAATTGATCAAGAAAGTCATCCATTTCCCTTAGATTTTCAAATTTTGTGGCATATATGCCTTCAAAGTAGGATCTTATGATTCTTTGTATTTCTTCAGTGTCTGTTGTTATGTCTCCCTTTTCATTTCTGATTTTGTTGATTTCAATACTGTCTCTCTGCCTTTTAGTTAGTTTGGCTAACGGTCTGTCTATCTTATTGATTTTCTCAAAGAACCAGCTCTTGGTTTTGTTGATTCTTTGGACTGTTTTCTTAGTTTCTAATTTGTTAATTTCAGCCCTGAGTTTGATTATTTCCAGACGTCTACTCCTTTTGGGTGTTTCTTCTTCTTTTTTTTCTAGGGCTTCCAGCTGTTTTGTTAAGTTGCTTTTGTGTGATGTTTCCAATTTCTTTTTAAAGGCACTTAGTGCTATGAGTTTTCCTCTTAACACTGCTTTCAATGTATCCCACAAATTTGGGTATGTTGTTCCCTCATTTTCATTGAATTTCAGAAACTCCTTGATTTCTTTCTTTATTTCTTCCCTGACCCATGTGTCATTTAGCAGAGAGTTGTTTAGTTTCCACGTATGTGTAGGCTTTTTGTTGTTTCTGTTGTTGTTGAATTGCAGCCTAAGAGCATGGTGATCTGATAGGATACAAGGTATTATTTCAATCCTCTTGGATCTGTTGAGGCCTGCTTTGTGACCTACGATGTGATCAATTTTGGAGAAGGTTCCATGGGGTGCAGAGAAGAAGGTATATTCTTTCTTGTTTGTGTGAAAGGTTCTATAGATATCTGTTAGATCCATTTGACCCATGGCATTGGTTAATGATGTTATTTCTCGGCTTAGTTTCTGTTTCAATGACTTATCCTTCAGTGAGAGTGGGGTGTTGAAGTCTCCCACTATTATTGTGTGGTGATCGATGTGTGGTTTAAGTTTTTTTTAGCAGATCTTTTACAAATGTGGGTGCCCTTGTATTGGGAGCATAGATGTTTAGAATTGTGATGTCATCTTGGTTGACTTTACCTTTGATGAGTATGAAGTGTCCTTCTGCATCCCTTTTGATTAATTTTGGTTGAAAGTCTATCTTGTTTGATATTAAAATTGCTACGCCTGCTTGCTTCTTGTGACCATTTGCTTGGAATATTTTTTTCCATCCTTTTACCCTGAGGTAATGCCTATCGTTATAGGTGAGATGTGTTTCTTGAATGCAGAAGAATGTTGGATCTTTTTTATGCACCCATTCAGTTAGTCTATGTCTTTTTATTGGAGAATTAAGCCCATTGATGTTGAGAGATATTAATGACCAGTGACTGTTAAGAGTCTTAATTTTGATGTTGTTTCCAATCGAGTGTTTGTGTAGCTGTGTTTTTGCCATGGTATAGTTACCTATTTCCTGAGTAGTTTTGGTTGTAGCTTGACCCTTTGGGATGGAGTTTTCCTTCTAGTACCTTCTGCAAACCTGGGTTTATAGATAGGTACTGTTTGAATTTGTTTTTGTCATGGAATATTTTGTTTTCTCCATCGATGGTTATTGATAGTTTTTCTGGGTAAAATAGTCTGGCCTGGCATCTGTGGTCTCTAAGGGTTTGCAGTGTCTCTGTCCAGGCTTTTCTGGCTTTTATGGTCTCTGCTGAGAAGTCTGGCGTAATTCTGATAGATTTGCCATTGAATGTTATTTGGCCCTTTTCCCTTGCTGCTTTTAATATTTTTTCCTTTTTCTGTATGTTTTGTGTTTTGATTATTATGTGACGGGCAGTTTTCCTTTTCTGGTCAATTCTATTTGGTGTTCTGTAGGCCTCTTGTATGTTTATAGGTATCTCTTTCTTTAGGTTGGGGAAATTTTCTTCTATGATTTTGTTGAGAATAGTTTCTGGGCCTTGGAGTCTGATATCTTCTCTTTCTTCAATGCCTATTATCCTCAGATTTTTTCTTTTCATGGTGTCCTGAATTTCTTGGATGTTTTGTGTCAGGAGTTTTCCAGATTTGGTATTATCTTTAATAGTTGCTTCAAGATCTGTGATTGTATCTTCTAGACCTGAGATTCGTTCTTCCGTCTCTTGGATTCTGTTAGAAAAGCTCACCTCTGTGTTGCTCGCCTTCCTCTCTGAGGTCTCACGTTCTTGTTTTTCTTCTGTCTGTGTGTTTATCATTGAATCCATTTTCGTCTTCAGATCTTGAACTGATTTTTTTATTTCTTTCACCTCATTTTTTGTATATTCCTGAATTTCTTCCATTGCCTCTTTATAGGTCTACAGAGCTTGAACCGTTTTATTTATTTCTTCCATTTGATTATTTGCATTTTCCTTAAATTTTTCCAGTTCCACTCTATGTGCTTCTTTTATATCTCTCACCTGTTTGCCTGCGTCTTCCTGTATTTGATTACGAATTTTATTTGTTCTCTCCATTAATATGCTCCTTATTAAGGATTTGAGGTCATTTTCTTGTATTTCCGTTGTATTTGAGCTCTCTGTGTTGTTTTCTTTGGGATAGCTGGAAACTGGAGATGCCATGTTGTTTTGGGTTTTTTTGCGTATGCTTTTACGCTGTCCTTTAGACATCTTGCTGGCTTTGTTTTTGTTGGGTAGATTCCCGAGTTGGATGGAGGGAGTCTGATGATCGATTCACTTGTTTTCTCACGGTTTCCGTAGGTTGGAAGCTCTTATGTTTCACTGTTGTGGATGGCAGGAGGTTCGCCCTGGCATTTTGGGCTCTCACAGCCAGTGATCCTCAGCTCTCCTGTGCTGTGGGTCCTGCAATCTTTCTGAGTCTCTGGATGAGCGTTTGGTCAGGCCAAGGTATCCACAGCCTTCTGGTTTCCCTGCCAAGACCAGCCAGGGACACTAGTCCCAAACCACTGTCCGAGCTCAGCTAGTATCTCAGGGCCTGAACCGTCTGCCGAGCTTAGCTAGGAATTCTGGGCTCAAAATGCCCACAGGGTCCAGCCAGAGTTTTCAGGTTAGGACTGCGTTTGGTATTTGGCCAAACTGCTTGCTGTGGTCAGTTATTAACTCATGCCTGAAACATCTGCGCAGCTCAGCCAGGAATTCTGGATTCAAACTGCCCACTGTGTTCAACCAGAGTCTTAGAGCCGGGACTGTGCCAAAGGTTCTACTAGAGACTCTGGGCCCAATCTGTCTGCCAAGCACGGTTCAGGACTGTGGCCCTAAGCTGCACACCGAGCTCCACCCGAGTCTCTGGGGCAGAATTGTGCTCCGAGCTCAGCCAGGGACTATGGACCCACACTGCACGCTGAATTCAGCCCGGGCCTCCAGGCCTATACTGCGTGCATAGTCCAGCCAAAGTCTTGGGGCCGCCGAGCCTGTGTGCACAGCTCAGGAAGAATCCCTGGGCCTAATCCGCCCGGCAAGTCCAGCTAGGGCCTCTGGGCTGAATCTGCGTGCTGACCTCAGCCTGCGTCAGCGCCCTAAAACTGCCCTCTGAGGAGAGCTAATGTCTTGAGCAGAACTGCTCGTTGATGTGTGCTAGCGCCTCCGGTGGGACTGAGCACTCCGCCCAGCCTGAGTCACAGCAGGTGAACTGGCTGTGCTGAGAAGCTGCCTAGGGTAGAACTGAGCGCTCCGCCCAGCCTGCGTCCCAGTGGGTGAACTGCGGATGCGCTGAGGTGGTGCCTTCGGTGGACCTGAGCGCTCCGCCCAGCCTGCGTCACAGTAGGTGAACTGCAGCTGCGCGGAGAAGGGCCTAGGGTTGGACTGAGCGCTCCGCCCAGCCTGCGTCACAGCAGGTAAACTGCGGCTGCGTGGAGATGGGCCTAGGGTGGAACTGAGCGCTCCTCCCAGCGTGTGTCACAGCAGGGGAATCATGGCTCCACTAAGCTGTTGCCTTGGGCAGAATTGCCCGCTGCGCTGAGTCAGTGTCTCCTGCGCACTGAGGTGTACCCGGGACTCTGGGGCTGAACTGTCCGCCGTGTCTAGCTTGGGTCACAAAGCACCACGCGACCCAAATTCTGTCCAGTGTCCCCTCTCCCGCAGCAACTCCCACCAGCCACCACACTAACCGCCTCCACTGGATGGCTCTGAGCTGCAAACCTCAGTCGCTGCTGCTGGTGTTGCTGATGCCGCCCGTGCCGCCGCTGCTCTGATCCGAGAAGATCCGCACTCCTCCCGTGTGTAGGGGCACGCAGGTCCTCCGCACCCTGGTCCTTCCGAACCGTGGAGCACTCCTGCTGCCGTGGTGTCACGATCCTGGTGTTCCTGGCTCAGAAATCTGTGCAATTCCCCGAACTGTTCACTGGAGCTTCCAAACACGGTCCACACTGCTCGCCGCCATCTTGGCTCCCTTTCACGACCACATTCCCAGTACTGCTGGCACTTCCGAAATGGTTAGTGGCTATACAGGTGTAGCTTCCAGTGTCAGATTTAGTCACATTGATGATTCTGAGGTTTCCATCTTCAGAAATGGTAATTCTTCCGGTATCCGTTCCACGGGATGAGTCCTTAGGTGTCTCTCTGGCCCGTGTGATATTCCAGCCTGTTCGCTTTCTCCACACACCGTGATAGATATTTTCTGTGCTGCAGAGTCAGATGTCCTCTCTTTCCTCAGTACCTATTATTCTCAAGTTTCATCTTTTCATGGTGTCCTTGATTTCTTGGATGTTCTGTGTCAGGAACTTTTCAGATATAGCCTCTTCTTTGATGGTTGTTTCGAGTTCTACAATTTTATCTTCAAGTCCTGATATTCATTCTTCCATTTCTTGGATTCTGTTAGATAAGATCACCTCTGTGATGCTTGCTTTCTTCTCTGAGGCCTCTAGATCTCGTTTTTCTTCTGTGTGTTCCTTTATCATAGCTTCCATTTTTATCTTCAGATCTTGAACTGTTTTAATGATTTCCTTCATTTGTTTGTTTGTATTTTTCTGAAATAATTCCAGTGCCTCTCTATATGACTCTTTTATGTCTACAACCTGCTTGGTTGCATCTTCCTGCAATTGTTTACACATTGTATTCATTTCTTCCATTATCATCTTCCTTATTAAGGACTTGAGGTCATTTTTTTTTTTTTTTTTTTTTTTTTGTATTTCGATTGTGTTTGGCTTCTCAGGGTTGCTTTCATTGGGATTGCTGGGATCTGGAGATGCCAAATTGTTTTGGTTTTTGTTTGCGTTCTTTTGCTGTCCTCTGGTCATGTTGGTGTCTCTGATGTTGGGAGGTAGCTTCTGATGTCCTTCACTGGTTGAGAGTGGATAGTTGGTGAATAATTATAGGTTGTGTGTCCTTGCCTGTGAGGATCATGGAGTATTTCCCTGGAACAGGCAGAAGATCTGGTTTCTACTCCTGGAGATTTTGCTCTACACCTTAGGTTCTGGACTGAGTAGGCAGAAGTAGGTTTCTGTCTGGACCCTTTCACTTTACTGCTGTAATTTAGATCAGCTGTTTTGGAATTGAGAACAAGGTCAGCAAACAAGCACTCTGGTTGGGTAGGTTGGTCCCCGCTGTCAGTCTTTCCTGCCACTTTGTAGCTAAGACCCCAGCTGGATCAGACTTTCTGAGCTGTAAGTGCGTTTTAGCTCTGCCTCCAAGGTGCCTGCACTTCCAAGACCCTGTAGCCCAGACTGCTCACAGATCCTCTGAGCTGTAGTCACCATTTAGGTCAGCGATTAGACACTGCAGGGTTGTCCAGCCTCTCTCAAGAATGTGGGAGATCCTGCTGGGCCTGTGGGAGCTGATCCAGTTAGGTTCTGTCTGTTGGAGAGTGTAGGATCAGTATGTGGTGGCCCAGAGACAGAACCATTTCAGATCACGGGCAGGCTCCAAGGTGCCTGCACTTTCATGACCCTGTAGCCCAGGCCCCTCGCAGGTCCTCTCAGCTGTAGTCACCATTTAGGTCAGCGATTAGACACTGCAGGGTTGCCTAGCCTCTCCTGAGAATGTGGGAAATCCTGCTGGACCTGTGGAAGCAGACCAAGCTGAGTTCTAACGGCCCCTGTTTGGAGACTCAGTCCATTGTATCTGGTTCTAGATTGGGCCCAGGTTGGCCTGGATCAGCCCTCAATCTACACACCTACTCTAGCTGTTTTTGGTGGGCCCCACTGCCTGTGTTTCCACTCAGCATGGGGAACCTCCACAATTTGGTGGGGGTGGGTGGGTGAAAGGATCCAAGGGCAGTTTTACTCTATTACCTGAGACTCCTCAGGCCTGGGCCTCCTGTGTAGCACTGCCCCACACAGTGAGTTTGTGCTTTATAGGCCAGCTGTGGCCCACAGGTCAGTTCTGTTCCAGCATCTGGGGAGTGAGTTTAAGACCTCCGGGTTATCGCTTGTCCCAGGACCAGGCCCACTGGTGGTCTGGGGAGTTTGGGACCCAACTCACCTACAGTTCTCTAGATCCAGCTGTCTGTGGCTCCCACGCAAGTCCCTGGTCTCCATGGAGTAGATCAGATACGGTATATACTGGTCGATGCCATCTTGGAACCACTCATAAGACTTCTATAATACATGTAATTTTTAAAGATGTTTAATATTGTTTGAAAAAAATCACAAAATTTGATAAGTTTTGAATGATTTCACTAAATTGTCATCATAATAAAGATATTTATAATATATCAACATTTCCATAAGCTTATTTGTATATTAAATATTCAATTAATTTTTGTAATATGGATAATAAATATGTTTATAAACTTCTCCATCTTAAGGAAATCTAGCAAGTCAGATGTAGATGATAGTTGGATAGCTTTCTGATGAAATATTGTAAATTATAAAGAAAATATTTTATTTTAACTTGAGTAAGCCATTCAATATGGGATTTCCATGGTTTTTGTTATAGTGACACCATGCTGCAATCTAAAATTTTATCCTTGAAAACTGCATAATCAGAACTCAAGGAAAGTTCATAATTCATTCAACACATTTATGAATGGAATGAAATAAATATCCTGAGCTACACTTAGCCTGGGAGAAGCGAATTTAACAGCCTTGAATCAAATATTGGGTATAAAGAATAAAGTCCTTCACAGCAATAACATTTCATTCTGTACAGTCTGGCAACAAATATCCATTTAAACTTTCTCTCTTCAATCACAAATTATTTCAACATGGGGTGGAAAATCAAATGTATTTTAGACAAGGTCTTTATTTTGGTATAAATCATTCAGTTCTGTTAAGATTTGATTTCTTTTCACTAAGTTCACAGTGGGAAGATAGAAATGTGAAACTGGTACATGCAGTAGCAGGCATAGTCCATAATATTAAATTAGGTTCATTCTCTGTGTAGAGACATAAAAAGTTCCCATTATAAACAAAACAGAAAGAGTTCTAATCAATAGAAATCTTCTGCATTACATACTAGTCATAAATAAAAGCACTGTTTCTTTTAATAGTAACATATTCATACAAAATATAATTTAACTACTACAATTATTTTGTGATGCAAAGAATAAAGGGAGACATGATATATTTGCCTAATTTGTGATTGTCTGAAGCATTGAATGGATTTCAGACTTTCTGGAAGAGGTAATAAACTGTGTGCACCTTGCAGAATTGCTACAGGTGTCTTTTCACAACTATTTTAACAGATAATTATTAAACAAAAGAGAATGGAAGTATGTTCTTTGGTAATTAATTGGAAAACACATTTCTCTGGTGCCAGATAAATATGTGCCATGAAAGAGTCAAGCTCAGAATGGCACTGACCTTTCCCTATGGAAGTTGAATTCTCTTTCTTGCCACAATATGTACCTGAAAAAAGTATTTCTAACACTTGAAATATGTGTCCTGGGATGAGTGCTTGTACCCAGGATAATATTTGCTGCAGCATTGTTTTCAACACATGTGGGTGGAAGACTATGAATCAAAACTTTTTGACAGCAATCATAGTCAAAATACTTACCAGGAGAATTTTAAACCACCTATAATTGTATAGCTACCCACTTACTAATATATATATATATATATATATATATATATATATATATATATATATTATACTATATATATACTATATATATAGTATAGTATACATATAGTAGTATATGATATACTACTATAAATACAATTTTCTTACAAAACTTTTTCTCATAAAATGTGCAACACTATTATTGTCTTTGTTCAGATCATTTTCTAAAGCAAGTGAATTTTTAAAATGTATTTATTTAGTTATTCACATTACATCCCAATCCTGGCCCCCTCTCTCCACTCTTTGGGGTCCCAACCTCTCCTATATGTCAGATAAGTGAAGCCACCACACATACTAACCCAATCCAGCACATCGAGTGGCATCAGGACTGAGCACATACTATTCCATGGCAGCCTGGCAAGGCAGCCCGACCAGGGAGAAGTGATACAAAAGCATGCAAAAGAGTGGATGTCAGAGATAGCCCATTACCAATAGACCCACATGGAGAGAAATTGGCCCATAGGGACATACGTATAAGGGGCCTATGTCCAGTTCATATATGGTACTTAGTTGAAGTTCTCCCAAGCCCCCCTGGGTCCAGGTTAGTTTGCTCTATTGGTCTTTTGTGGAACACCCTCCAGGTCCTTCCATTCCCTCCCTCTACTGCTGCACAAGGTGGCACTCAGAGGAAGGATAGCAGGCTACCAAGATGAGACTTGATACCCTATGAGAATATAAAGGGGGGGGAAGTCCCCCTCAGGCACAGTCATAGGGGAGGGGAGTAAGGGGAAAATGGGAGGGGGGAGGAATGGGAGGATACAAGGGAGGGGATAACCATTGAAATGTAATATGAATAAATTAATAAAAATTATAAAAAAACAAAAACAAAAAATGATTCTGAAAATACTTTCAGTAGGCCCAGAAGAAGTGCATGTACTTTTAAGCTTCAGTAGATACACTCTATGTTGCAACATCTCACCTCTGGGATTTTTGAGCAAAGTATCCATGGTTTTATATGAATGAATGTTCATGGATGTATGCCAAGAAGGCTTTATTTATAAAAAACAGAAAGTGAAAAAAGAAAAAGAGACATTGTAGCTTCAGAATGTCATGATGTGAAGATTATTTCAATGATCATTCATGTACTCTTGAAGGATTAGATATTTATAAAGTAAAACTTATACCATATATCAAGCTGAATTTAACACTTTATATGTACCTAAAGTTGAGAAGAAAAAGTAAAATATTTATAAGCTAAAATAGGAAAGCAATATTGTGAATTCAAAGCATATAAGTATTTAATAATCAGGACTCGACAGTTCATAGTCATGATATTAGCTGTGATTATGTTTTGGTTTTGTTTTGTTTTTGGATTTGCAAGGCAGGGTTTCTTTGTAGCCTTGGCTGTCCTGGACTCACTTGTAGACCAGGCTGGCCTTGAACTCACAAAGATCCACCAGCCTCTGCCTCCCAAGTGCTGGGATTCAAGGCGTGAGCCACCATGCTCAGCTATTCAGACATTCCTAATAGAGGTAGATCATCAACAAGGAGATAATGGGGCATGATGTATTGCTACATACTTGAAAAACTATGAACTACCAGTGATCTACGACCTCATATGTAGAGATTAAGATAATAGACCAAGTCTTCCAGAAAAATAGAACAAACCGAAAACACATAAATGCACAGTGCAGATTCAGATAGCAATTGATGCTAGGAGAAAACATTAGGTTATTAGTGAGTGACATGGAAAGGGAGGAACTACATTTGCATTATCTGATCAGATCTCTGAAATAGGACACTTAAATTAGGACATACCTGAGCAACATTAATGCCTTTTCAGAAATAAGGAAGACATGGCCTTGTAGGATCCCTATTGAGGAGTCTCATTCATGGCCTATCTGTGATATCCTTTTATACATCCTGATGTTTGTTTTTCTAGTTTTTGTTAATATAATATTGCATTGAGGATGTTTCATAGATGACTGCAAATAAAATTGCACAAATTATTTTATAAAAAAGTAACTATGTGCTATATATATATCAGCGGATATTAAAATTAAGTAGGATTGTTCAATCATGCAAAACCTAATTTATATGAGAGTATGAGTCAACAATAGACAATTTTAATTCTTTTAATACTTAGTCAATATTTCTAGATGTTATTTGTCATATTTTACAATGCCCTCCATTGGTCTTTATCGATGTTCACATTGCAAGGCCTAAATCCTTAATGATTTTATGTACTTATTGATGCTTATTATTTATGATTTTATGCACACAGAATAAATTCTGTTTTTAGCAATAATTGGCTACTTTAACAACTTATGACTACATAAATTGATCATCTTAAGACCATACATGTAGATAGTTTAGTAGATAAATCTTTGGCTCATTTTCATGAAAGCTAAGATGATTGGATGTTTGTTTCTCACCTTTATCAACTTAAAACATCTACTGAGACCTAATAATATCTTAACCTTTATACAATGAAGCTCAGTTTAAAACTAAACTATCTGGTCTTCTACCTCATAAGAGGCTTGAGAAAGAATAAAATTAATTATCTGAGTATACAGGAGATGCATGTTATCAGCTTCCCAGATGAGAAGATAACAGAAACAGTTTGCTGCCTGAGCAGTCACCCAAAACTCTCTATAATTTTGGAGCATTATCTTCAATCTTCTGACACAATCTATCTGACAGAAGACATATTTGTGAGTCAGGAATTATTGAGAACTTGCTTACCCTGTATTGTGAGAGTTTGGTAATCGACTCTGCCTGTATCCAAGCTTGCCAATTTTTAGGCAGAATTCTGTCTGTGGTATAAATGAGGACATTTTCCCCTGTGGCTTGTTTATCATATATGAAGCCATCTCCAAAGGAAAGTTTTTTGATGCTCATCATCCTCTTTAAGGTAAGATTTGTTTGCTTGTAGTTAATCTGCCTTATTGTCTAGGAATTTTTATAATAATAAAAACATTTTAAAATGCCATATTCTGTATTTCTCTGAGGTTTTTGAATACCTTATCAATTATTTTACCTTATCTTTCTATAGAATTGTATATTTCTGTTGCACTTAATATTTGTATTTTTATGATAAAAATAGACTAGTAATTGAAATGACCACAATATAATCAAATAACAATTGTGACAATTCTATTTTAATTATTTTAATAGTCATATTTCAAGTTTCCCCAAGAAAAATGTACAAGATATAAATATTAGTAGAACTCTATGGAGAGGATCAAATTAGAAAGATTTTTTTTAATAGCTGAAACATTGAAGTAATAAATTGCCTACATGGAATTAGATTTTGCACACAAAAAATTTTTTTTAGAGAATATGTTTATTTTTGGCAGGAAAATGTATCCATTCATATAGAAAAGATTTCTAAATTGATTCTGAAATGAAAAATGAGACTTTGTCACTTTGCAGGAATAACCAAGCTGAAACTGTGGTACCCTTTACTAATGCTTACTTTGCTTTATTATGGGCAAAAAAAAAAATATTGGAAAAGCACTTGCAGTAATTTTTGGAAGAGATTAACAAGAATTATTCCAAAAGCAAGAGACAAGTTTATTTAAAAAATTTTGTGTCTCCTCCTTTTAGTAAGAATCATATTCTATACTGATGCAAATAAATCAGGAAAGACAGGTTATAAATCGGGAAAGTATGTAAAGTATCTCAGAGCCCTTATGATCAAGTTCAAAAATCAGTGCTGTATGTCATTCTTATTGTATTATTAGATTTTCCTTGACCACTTGCGTCTTTGTACGGGGCCTAGGTCCAGTCCATGCATGACCCTTGTTTGGTGCTTCAGTCTCAGCAAGGCCCTACCAGCCTTAGTAAGTTGACTCTGTTGATCTTCTTGTAGAGTTCCTGCTTCTTCAAGGTCCTTTTCTCCTCCTTGCTTTCACACAAGACTTGCTACCCTTTTCCCAGTGTTTGGCTGTAAGTCTCAGTATTTGCAAGACAGCGCCTCTCAGGGAAAAACTCTGCTATAATCTGGTCTGCAAACATAGCAGAGTTTCTGCTGTTTACCTGGTCTTGATTTAACTTTGGCAAATGAAATCTATCAAGAAATCATCCATTTGCAGATTATCTGATCACACTGTGAACTTCAAGATAGTGTACTGGAAAAAATGTTTCTACTTGTTGTATGATTCAACCCTAGCACACACCTTTAATAAAGGAACTTTCTGCTTACTGAAAACAGGTAGGTATGTGACTCATCTTAGAACACACCTTTAAGCAAAGAACTTTCTGTAAGACAAATTAAATAAAGTCAACCATTGGTCAACAGGTAGAGGAAGCAACCAGCCAGCTGATGAGAAGGGAACATAGAAAAAAAGCATAGAGAGTGAGAGAAATTCTGAAGGATAAATAGAAAGACACACAAGAAGTAGAAAGGAGGGACATTCAGTTTGAAGGCTTTTTAAGACTGCATGCAGAAAGAGAAGGGACTTTTCCTTTCTGGGGAATTGGCTGAGTAGGAAGGTCAGCTGGGTGCTTTCTCTCCCTATCTAAGCTACTAGACTTTCACACCTGCATCTGGCTCCTGAGTATTTATTAGTAAAATAGAAAGTCTGGGATTTTGTTTTAAAACAACAAGATTTATCATATTTTCTGTATTAGCAAGATGGCCACAAATCTCTTCTTCATGGTATTGCAAGATATCCTCAATAGGTGGTATCTATATCTTTTGATAACCAATGACTATTGCATTTGACTTAAGGCACACTCAGTAGAAGATATTTTATATCTGCCACTGTGAATGTATCCTACTCTCCATGGGTGGTTTAGTTACGGGTCCTAGGAAACAACATATTACTGTTATTTTCCTATGCCAGTATAATTTCTTATTGCATTCTAAATTCTTATACATATAGACAATGCAATTGATGGTAACTCTCACTCTTCGTTAGAAATGTTTCTTTAAGAAAAATAGAGAAATCATTACAATAAGCCACAACTAGTCAAAATGCAGAAAGTAGTTAATTCTGGAGTGCCTGATCCCTACTGATGGATCAATAACTGTATGCCTAAAGATTAGAAAACACCCTTTGTGGGGGGCCAGGATAATTATACGAGCAAGAGAACCAGTATTTATGTCATGAGATAGTATTTTCAATATATGACAGGGAGATGTGCCAAGTAAATTGCAACATGTTTCCCTAAAATTGACTGGCAAAATGAAAACACTTTTTTTTTCTTGCTAGTGTGGATTGGTGAAATTTCAAAATACTCCATTCCTTGATCATAGCAGAGCTACATGCAATTATTTGCTGCCAAAAAAAAAAAAAAAAAAAAAAAGGAGTATGTTTCCCCAACTATAAGAATTCTGATAGCTCATGCATTAATACTGGTCATCCCTAAACACACACACACACACACACACACACACACACACTACACACACACACACATACACACACACACTACACACACACACATACACACACACACACAAACCATAAATTAACTCAATGTATATGTGTATGCAAATAAGTACACGCAGGTGTAACAATAAGATAAAGGAATAATAAAAATGAGTCAGAATTTGACAGTAGATGGTAGGGTTAAAGGACAATTTACCGAAAGAAGAGAGAAGGTTGGCCACAATGTAAATATAGTATGTATGTATGAAACTCTTGAGTAATAAAAGTTTAAAAAGGTCCATTATCTACAGAGTGAGTCAAGGAAAGCCAAGACTACACAGAAAAACTCTATCTTGAAAAACAACAAGAAAGATAAATTATTTCTGATATATACCTTGATTTCTATAGAGAATTTTGTTATTATTATATTCAAATAAGATTGCTTTATTATGCAACACAAGCTGCTGAACATATATTGCAAATTATTTTGTATCTCTCTTTATTGTAATTTGCAAAGGTCTAATGAAAGGATACAATAGAAAGTGTTGGATTGCCTTTGTTATTATGTTTCCCTATCAGTCTCTAGAGAAAGTACTGTGATCAATAGTAGTTATTGTTCTTGAAACGATATTACCTTTCTAATAAAATCTAATCCAGAAGCCTAGTATTATTTCAAAAGTATCCAGAAAATAGCTATAATAATATAAAATATATCTGCTTTTCAGCCAGTCTATGAAGTAATTACAGGCTTAATGTTCATGCTAAGTCCCTGATGCTTTCACTCAGTGATATTTTTTTCTAGACTGTGAAGTGATTTGTCATTTTATCAGTTGGATAATATATGAGCAGTCTTGATTTCATAGATCTAAAAATTTTCTATACATACAACAAGTGTAACAGTTTATAATATATATTTTAGTAACTAGTTAAAATATGTGGTCCAGTCTTTCTTAATTGTTGAGTTACTTCCCAAAATATTCAAGAGGACAAGTTATATTCCACATTTCTGGTGGGTCATTCTTTTTTATGTCTTTGAGGTTATAATATAATTACATTTCTTCTTTTTATTCTTTCCAAATCCTCCGATATATAACTTTCTGCTGTCCTTCATTTCCTCCTTATATCACTACTTGTTATTCCATGCATGTGCACGTATATTTGCATGAGCGTTTGTGTATTCTTGATGTCACTGTTTCTCTAGAAAGAGGGACTTCTGTGCTAGAATTATAAAATATATTACTGTTTTCAGATCATCTAACTCACTTAGCAAAATATTCTAATAAATTAAATTAATGGAATTTTGTGGTAGGAATATATAAATGGGAAATATGCATGCTATGTATATGGTGCATCATTTTTTATGTCTTTCTTGTATTTGAGGACATTTTACCATAATGTAAGAGATTTTCAACATCTTGGTCAAGAAAAATATTACTGTTTAAAGATGAATGTAATCAACATTTATCTTTAGATGAAAAAATAGACTATCTTGAAATTTCA
Source organism: Acomys percivali (assembly GCA_907169655.1). Taxonomy (NCBI): domain Eukaryota; kingdom Metazoa; phylum Chordata; class Mammalia; order Rodentia; family Muridae; genus Acomys; species Acomys percivali. The sequence continues at coordinate 52,761,770 of OU015749.1, forward strand.
TAGCTAATACTAGTGTTTTCCTTCAGAGGGCATCTGAAGAAATATTGAAATATATTCTGTTTAAGCACAAGTAACCAAAAGATGTAATGCAGGTTTGCACAAAATGCTTGATGTAGCCAGAGAATGAAGTGAAGTGTTCTTGTTGATTCAGAATTTATTTTTCTGAATTTAATACTTGCAAACAGATGCTAAATAAAAACGTTTAAAACATAAAAAATCCATTTGATTAATATAATGTGGTCACAGAATTTGAGCATTTTTATATTCATAGCTAAATTCAATACTGAATTTCCTATGAACAATTAAAATTATAGTAGAAACATTGAGTTTAGTATGCAAAAATATTAATTGTAGGAATGGAAAATAAAATTCCAATTTCTCACCTAATTTCTTGAACTGACATATTTTATATATGTTTATATAGTCTCACACTGTATTAGTTGAAACACACTTAGTTAGTATTATTCAAGAATAATATGTAGGAGATATATTCTTTTTTTTTTTGTCTAACCTATCTTTTGAGCATTGGGCTTAGTATTGTGAACAAGTAGTGTGTGTTTGTGTACTTGTGTGCACATGCATGCATGTGCATTGTGTATTTTTATGTATGTTTGTGTGTCTATGTTTCTGGGCCTGTCTCTTTGTATGTCCTTGTATGTGTATTTGTGTTTATATATGTGTGTTTACATGTTATCTCTGATGTATATGCATGTGTGTGTCTACATGTGTTTGTGTGTGTGTGTGTGTGTGTGCAAGTGTTTAAGTGTGTCTTTCTGTATCTGCATGTTGTTTCTGTGTGGAGGAGTTGTATGTTTGTAAGAGCATGAGTTGTGTCTTTCTGTATTTTTTGTGTGCGTGTGTCAATGTGTCAGGTATGTGGGTAATATTTCCTTCCCTGAATGGACAGAGCTTCTAGACTCTTCATATTACAATGAGGTAAAGAAAAATACTTAACATTACAAAATATTTTGCATTCTATAAAAAGTAATAATGGAGATTAAATATAGAAGCACATCTAGGAGAGCAGCATAATTTACATGAAAGTTAGAAAAATATCTACTCTAAAATTAAATACAGTTTTATATAAAATGCCAAGAATTTGTATTTTAAAAGAAACAGTATATTTCTGTCTAGTTTTGGAAAACATGAAAATACAAGAGAAGTATCCATATTGATTTCAGGCTATTGGATGAAAACAAGATGTCCCAGATTTAAGATGTCACCACATACAGAACCCCTAAATTTACATATTGCCACTCTAGTTAACATATGTTTTCTATTTATGATGCATCCAGTTAAAAATTCTACACGTGAATAAAACAAAAACAATAGAAAATACAACAAAATAACACTCAATATTCTGAAATACAAGAGCCTGGAAAGCATATGTAATCTTTGTAAGGAAAATGCCTCAGTAAAAAAAAAAAAAAAAAAAAATTGACTAAAACAGAAGAAAGTAAACAAGAGATATTTTAGCTCTTTTGGGATCAAAAGTTACTGAAAGTCTAATAAATGTGTGAGTTTTGAATAAATTGATTTAAAATTGAATGTAGTTCCTCTTTTATTGGTACTAGTACATGACGACAAAAGTATGTGCCAAGACAAAGAATTTGGCAGAGCATAAAAAGATATTGAATACTTAGATGTGGCTGCTGATAGTATCTAAAAATAAAAATGTTGCTAAAGTATTTGAGAGCAGCAGACAGGATCTTAATGAAAAGACCATATCAGCTTTCATCTTAAACACATCTATCTAATCCATTCAGAAGGCATCCATAATCAGAAGTCATTGTACATTTTCAGAACACTAAAATGACTATGTAAGCACACATTATTCAAAAAGTCATTGACTGGGGAAAGTAAGAATGCTTATTAAAGTGTTGGAACATGAAGGCATATAAAATGGTTAGCTTAATGCAGCAGTAAACAAGTTTGAGATTGTAGCGGTGTGGGCTTGCTGGAAGAAGTATGTCATTGGAGTCAGACTTTAAGAGTATAAACATTAGCACACAATTGATCCATTATTGTTCAGATAGTACTTACATTATTGTAAGGATGTAATTTCTAACAAATAGACCAGAAAAGAAAATCTTCCCACCACATATTAATTACAACACAAAATATGCAGAACAAAGAAAAATATTAAAAGTGGCAAGGGAAAAAGGCAGAGCAACATAGGTCACGAAGCAAGCCTCAAGAGATAAAAGAAGAATGAAATAATACCTTGTATCCTATCAGATAACCACGGTCTAAAGCAGGACTTCAACAGAAACAGAAATACAACAGAAATAACAAAAAGCCTACACAAACATGGAAACCAAACAATTCTCTACTTAATGACACCTGTGTCAGGGAAGAAATAAAAGACTTCCTGAAACTCAATGAAAATAAAGGAACAACACACTCATATTTGTGAGAAACATTAAAAGCAGTGCTAGGAGGAAAATTCATAGCACTAAGTGCCTTTATAAAGAATTTGGAAACATCACACATAAGCAACTTAACGACACATCTGGAAGCCCCAGGGGAAAAAAAAAGAAGCAGAAAAACCAAAGAGGAGCATATTTCTGGAAATAATCAAACTCAAGGCTGAAATCAATAAATTAGCAATGATAGAACAATTCAAGAATCAACATAATCACTAGCTGGTTCCTTGAGAAAATCAGCAAGATAGACAAACCATTAGCTAACAACCTGAAACACAGGGAGATAAACTAACCAAATCAACAATATCAGAAATGAAAGGGGAGACATAACAACAGACACTGAAGAAATACAAGGAATCATAAGATCCTACTTCAAAGGCATGTATGCCAAAAATTTTGGGAATCTAAGGGAAATGGACCATTTTCTTGATTGATTCCACTTGTCAAAATTGAATCAAGATAAGATCAATTAAATAGCTCTATTTCTCCTATAGAAACAGAAGCAATTATTGATAGTCTCCCAAGAAAAAAAAGACCAGGGTCAGATAGTTTCAGCACAGAATTCTACCAGACCTTCAAGGAGGAGCGAATACCGATACTCTTCAAGCTACTCCAAAAGATAGAAATGGATGAAACATTACCAAATTCTTTCTGTGAGGCCACAATCATGTTGATACCTAAACGTCACAAAGACCCAACAAAAAGGAGAATTTCAGACCAATTTCTCTTATGAACATAGACACACGCAATAACATACTCGCAAAACAAACACAAGAACATATCAAAGATATCATTACCATGACATGTAGGCTTCATTCCAGGAATACAAGGATGGTTAAATATATTGAAATTCATAAATGTAATCCACCATATAAACAAACTGAAGGAGAAAAACCACATGATCATCTCCTTATGCAAACAAAGCATGTGACAAAATCCTACAGCCATTCATTTTTAAAGTTTGGGGAGATTGGGGCTAGAAAGCACATAACTAAATAATAAATAATAAATAATAAAGGCTATATATAACAAGCCAATAGCCAACATCAAATTAAATGGGGAGATACTCAAAGAAATTGCTCTAAACGTGGGAACCAGACAAGGCTGCCAACTATCTCTATATATCTTCAATATAATTCATGAAGTTCTAGCCAAAGCAATAAGACAATACAAGGAGATCAAGGGCATCCAAATGGGAAAGGAAGAAGTCAAATTATCCCTATTTGCAGATGATATGATAGTATATATAAGTGAGCCCCAAAATTCACCCGAGAACTCCTACAGGTGATAAACACCTTCAGCAGCCTGTAGCCTTCCTATATACAAATGACAATCATTCAGAAAAAGAAATTAGGAAAACTACAATCTTCATATTAGCCACAAGCAATATAAAAAATCTAGGAGTTACTCTGACCAAGCAAGTAAAGGACTTGTTTGAAAAAGTCTTAAATCCCTGGAAGAAAGAGATTGAAGACAATATGAGAGGTTGGAAGGATCTCCCTTGTTCATGGATCAGGAGAATTAACATAGTAAAAATGGCCATCTTACTAAAAGCAATTTACAGATTCAATGCAATCCCTATCAAAATACCTACACAATTTTTAAAAGACTTTGAGAGGTTAATTCTCAACTTCATATGAAAAACCAAAAACCCAGAATAGCTAAAACTATCCTATACAATTAAAGATCCTCTGGAGAAATCTCCATACCTGATCTCAATCTGTACTATAGAGCAACTTTAGTTAAAACAGCATGATACTGGCACAGAAATAGGCTGGTTGATCAATGGAATCAAATCAAAACCCAGAAATGAATCCACACACATGGTCACTTGATATTTGACAAAGAAGCCAAATGTAGTCAATGGAAAGAGGATAGCATCTTCAACAAATGGTGCTGGTAAAACTGGATGTCTACATGTAGATAACTGCAATTAGAACCATATTTGTCACCATGCACAAAACTCAAGTCCAAGTGGATTAAAGACCTCAATATAAAACCAGAGACACTAAATTGGTTAGAAGAAAAAGTGGGGAAGAGACTGGAGCACATTGTCACAGGAGACAAGTTCCTGAACAGAACACCAACAGCCCAAGCCTTAAGGTCAACAATTAATAAATGGGACCTTATGAGGTTGAGAAGCTTCTGTAAGGCAGGAGACACTGTCAACAGATTATAGTAATAGCCCACAGACTGGGAAAAGATTTTCACCAACTCTACATCTGATAAAGGTCTAACATCCAAAATATATAAAGAACTCAAGAAATTAAACACCACCAACCCAAACAACCCAGGGCTGTCTAAGCAAGGACAATAGAAGTACTAAAAATCGAAGACCTATTCTGATCTAGCCAATGGACAGCACATTCTCCTCAGATATGTGGAGAGCAGAGAATAACTCTGACATGAACTCTGGTGCTCCATATTTGACTTGGTGGGGAGCCATGGTGGCACTCAAAGAAAGAATAAGCAGGCTACCAAGATGAGATTTGATAGCCTGTGACCATAAAGTGGGGGAGGAGATCCCCTCGATCATGGAGCTAGGGGAGGGGAATAGTGTGGGGGTGGGAGAGAGAGAGAAATGGGAGGATACAAGTGATGGGAGAACAACTGAGTTGTAATCTGAATAAAATAATTAATAAAAAATAAGTTAAAAAAGTGAGTATATACCATGTGAGTCTTTGTGTTTCTGGGTTATCTCACTCAATATGACCATTTCTATTTCTATCTATTTGTCCATGAATTTTGGGATTTCCTTGTTTTTGATAGCCAAGTAATATTCCATGGTACAAATGTACCATGGTTTCTTAATCTATTCTACAACTGAGGGAAATTAAGGCTGTGCCCAAGTTCTGCCTATTATGAATAAGGCTTCTATGAACATGGTTGAGCATATGACGTTGTTCTGTGGAGGAGCATCTTCCAGGTATATTCCAAGGAGTGGGATAGCTGGGTCTTGAGGCAGCCCTACTCTCAATTTTTTTGGGTTGTGCCATATAAATTTCCAAAGTGGTTGTACAAGTTTGCATTCTCACCAGCAATGAAGGAGTGTTCCTCTTTCTCCACATCCTTGCCAGCATGTGTTGTCACTTGTGTTTTTAATCCTAGATATTCTGAACCATCCTGTTCTTTAATTTCCTGGTATCTGATGCTATCTTATTAACTCCATGGTCACCAAGCACATGTCTGATTCACATTAAAGTATGCAAAAATAATCATGCAGAAAAAATCATTTTGTAAGATTTAAAAATGATAATTTTGGTTAACTATAAATTGCTTAAAAAGTGCATATATTTAACCATAATTTTTGCATGTGGTCTTAGGAAATGTATGGACATAAACTTTTATGGTATTCATATTATAAATTCTTTATTCCTTGTATTTAAAAATTAACATATAATAATTTTACATATTAACTGATTATGATATAAGATGGCATAATAATTTCTTCAATTGTGACATTTTACTACTCTGATTCATTCACACAATTATATTTATTTATTAAACTAAAATATAACGACATCATTTTGCTCTTCCTTGGCTTGTATCCAGTCCTTCCCATGACATTATACCTGGCTTATACTTTCTCTTAGTTCATTGCCTTTTTTTTTTCATTAAATGTCTTTAATTGTTTCATGTATTTTATCTATTATCAACCATCTATCTTGTATCTATCTATATATCTATCTGGATGTGTTTTAGATAGATAGAAATAGATAGAAATGAAAAAATATGACTAAAACCTGCTGAGTTTTAGTGTTGTTTATTGTATGTGATTTCAGGGGTAACCACCTAGTATAGGATAACCAACTAGGCATTGTATCCCTGGGAAGAACTAATGCTGTATCTCTCAACTGTCATTAGTCACCAGTAGTTGTCTTTATTGGCCTGAGTTCCAATGAGGTTTCTGCCTTTTACGTTGTCATAGCATGCCTATTGGTGATGTCACTATTGAGTCTTGTTTAGGGAGCCATACTATTGCCCTGTCCTGTGGATAGCCTCCCTGTCATTACCAGGATATACAACCTCACAGAAGAAGACCTTGTTTTATTTCTTACAGTCCTTCTTTCCCTTCTTTTGTCATCTTCCTTGCCCTTACTTGATGGAGTTACATTATAGATGTATCCATTTTCTGGATACCCTCTGATCAGCTACCTTCTGCATTTTGACATGGTGTTGTTTCTGTTTCACTTTTATGTGCTGCAAATGAAGCTTCTTGGATTAGGTAAGAGAGCTGCACTTAACTGTGGGTATAAAGACAAGAATTTAGATTGCAGATAGAATTTGTGCAGGTCTATTATTGCACTGCTAGTAAGTTCTCATCTAAGATTCATTACCTCACTGACCCCAGGTAGTTGGATGGATTTCCAGTAACAGGATGCTTTCTTTCCTGCTGGTCTGGCCTGAAGTACAATTAATTAAGTGTTAGTTATTCCCAAGGTATGTGTGTTGCTTTGCATTATGTCATCTTGACATTAAATAGAGTCATTTGAGAATAGGAGCTCTCAGTTGAAAATATGAATGTATAAGATATGGGACAGTCTGTTAGGCACTTTTTTAAAAAAGTTACAATTGGTATTTAAGGACGCAGTCCCTTTGCACGTGGTGCAAAACTTGGGCAGGTAGTACAGAGTTATATAACAGACATGCTGACTAAGGCATGAGGAACAAGGTAGTAAGCAGTGTTCCTCCATGGCTTCTGCTTCAGTTTCCTCCACGCGTTGCCACAGTGGTGGACTAATATCTGGAAGTATATGATGAACTAAATCCTTTCCTTTTGCACATGCTTTTGTTCATGGAATTTTATTATGGTGATTTCAGCCCTAACTAAGACCATATGACATATTATGTAATAGTTTTCTCTGTCTGAGATTGAAACTTTGCACCCTACAGGAAAGCTCCTTGATGAGGAAGGTAAACAATTCAAGATATTTTCAGAAAGTCCCTGACTGGCCAGATTTATTAAGTCCCTCCCTACTAGAATAAGCAACAAAAGCTGAGAGTCCCCTTTAGACATGCCAGGATTTCAGAAGTAACTCTCAGACAAACAAGGATGTGAAGATCTGAGATCAACCAGGTGTCTGGAAGAAACAGACACCAGATGAGCTGCCGGCACAGGTTTAGACCAGCTGAATCAGCTGGAAAGCACACTCTCCACATGTCAAGCTGTCTGCAGGTGGTACCCTGTGCTCCATGATATGAGCTGTGAGATGTCACTCATACTGGGGATGGGATTTGGTAAAGCACCTGTCTTTCAGTAATTTCTGTTCTTGTAAGTAACCCCACACTCATTTTTGTGTGAGCAAACCAAATAAAACTCACCGTTTCTATAAATTGGACTTCAATAGTATTCATACTTTGGTCTGTTAGGAAATCCCTATCTGGGATGAATAGACATCTACAATTTCCCATAGAAAGGTTTGTCACACAATAGAGTGCTACTATGGCACCTTTAAGAATATCTTACCATACTATTCATTATTTGCTTCACAGGTGTTGGATCTGGGTAGGGCTACGGCTTGTTTTTCTCTATTGGTAGCTCCCACAATATGGTCTGGTACTACGAAACAGTTTTCAGGGGAAAGGATTTCTTGTTAGAATCAGCTTGAAATTTCCAAGTCCTGTTTCTGAAGTACATTGTCTTCCTAACAATAAGATTTACCTTCAACTGCAGGTAGACAGGCAAAGGCAATAGCACATATGATTTTGTACTTGTACTCTGTTCAAAAACTTGAAAATTAAATGCAAGATTTTTTCACGCCTCATGTTGGGATTTTTATAGAAAGTCTATGGATCTTGGGGTGGGTGATATTGTCAACTGAAAATGCCTATTTATGTATAAATAATATATAATATAATAAAATATTTTATTGTATATATTACATGTATATTATATCCTTATAGGTAGTAACTAATTTTCATAAACATAAAAATCATTACTTAAAGGTTTTCAGCCTATGTTGATGTTCCTATTATATGTCCACATTTATGTTTATATTCATCATTTCATATAAAGTCCTAATGTTTTTTTAAATGGTCTGAAGTACAAAAGATTCTCACTGCCTCTAGGTGCAAGAAAGATGTCTTGTCAGATGAGAGTGTATACTGAAATTGCACTCGTCTGTAGTTCTGTTGGCCATAGTCATGCCTCGTGTCACACAGTGCATGTGGCTCTTGCTCTAAGGGACCCAAGGATTTGACCTCTCTGGCTTCCAAAAGGACCTACACTTGTGTGCAATATTCAAATCTAAAAACATATAGATATGGCCAAATCACTATGAATTAACATATATTTAATTCCTGATTGTCTCATGGTTCTTCCTGCTGTATGTTGTTATACTTATGTGTAATAATATAAATATACATGATAAAGAAGAAACAAAATAAAAAATTTCAAAATAAAATAAAATCTTTAAAATAAAGAATACTGCTTCTCTAGTAAAATTGAGATAAAAAAAATCCTCCCCAAAATATTCATCTAGTGGTTAAATTTGTAATCTAGTCTGGTGGAGTGATGTCTTTGTGCTGTGTGTAAAGACTGACCTTATATTATTCAAATGCTGCTTGGTGCACTCAGATATTTCCGTTCAGTTCAGGCCAGACTTTGATATTATTAAGCATCAGCTGTCTGAGTATTTTCTAAACATTGTTTTCCATCACTTTCTGATTGGTTGAACAAAACACTGCACAGAAAATAGCTGAGGCAAAACAGGATATCAGAGCTTCCTACAGAAACAAGTACTCTGGGAAGAAAGCTCAGACACAGCAGTCATCGGCTAGAAATAGGAAGAAGCAGGAGTGGGCACTAGAGACTAAGGCAGGGTCACATAGTGGGGCATTGGCCAGCCCAGTATCGTCAGGTTAGAATAGCTAAGAAACTGCTCAGCTATAATGCCAAAGCCTATAATCAATGAAAAAGGTTTCCATGTCATTATCCCACCCATTGGCACTCTCAAAGATACTCCAGTTAAACTGGTGCTGGCTTCCAAGAAATATTTTCTAGATGTGTTATCTTAAAATTACCAACTATACTTAGGCAATTCTTATGAAGAAAAAAAAAACAGTATTTCTCTGAAATACAGTGTTACTATTCAATTTCATGCAGACAAAGTGATGAGAAGGTTAGTATTATTGATCCTAAAATGTCAGATATTAACATATTTATATAATAGATTTATAGACTCTAAGAGGAATGAGCATTCACGTTTCCAAGTTATGTGTAATAATTAAATCTTATGACAATACGCTATCTCCAGACTGACAGACCTAAAGCGGCAAGACTGTTAGCTAACGTGTAGAATTCTAGGTAAAGTTTTCTCTTCTGTTTTAGTTCAGTAAGTACTATAAATAGCACAGGTGGATACCTGGAGAATTATTATTCTTGGAGGATGTGGCCATCCACATGACTTTCATACTTCAGAGCATGCCTCTAGATTTGTGTAGAAATAGGCAGCCTGAACTGGATTGGTGAAGTAGAGGAAAGAAGAAAAGACACACACACATACACACACACACACACACACACACACACACACACACACACACGAGAGAGAGAGAGAGAGAGAGAGAGAGAGAGAGAGAGAGAGAGAGAGAGAGAGAGAGAGTATTGATGTAACTATAAGGCAAACTGCTCAGGGTAAATGTGAATGTATGCATGATTACATTTTCCTTATATTCAGGTATGAATTCTCAATAAAGAAAGATACTAAAAAAGAATATTTAGAAAAATGAAAAACCAAATTGTGTAATTGACTAGCTTGTATAAATATAGCCCATTGTTCTAAATAGATGGCTAATACTCTATTTTTTTTATATATATTCAAAATGATTCAGTTTCTGGCTATTACAAATAAAGCTGCTATGAACATAGTTGAGCAAGTGTCTTTTGGGAGAGTGGCACGTACTTTGGGTATATTCCAAGGAGTGGTATAGTAGTGGATTGAGGTAGAGAAACCACCATGTTGATTTTCAATTTGGTTGCACATGTTTGCACTCCCACCGCTAATGGAGGAGTGTTCCACATACTGCACATCATCTCCAGCATGAGTTGTCACTTGTGTTTTGGATCTTAGCCATTCTGATGGGTGTAAGAAGGAATATCAGAACCATTTTTATTTGTATTTCTCTGATATCTAAAGATATCTTTAAGTTCTTCTTGGCCAATAGATTTTCTTCTATTGCTAATTACCCATTTATATCTGTATCCCAGTTTTTAAATTATATATATATATATATATATATATATATATATATATATATTATTTGTATTTTTTATTTGCATCCTTAGTGTAGCCATCTCCAGGTCCCATCCTTTGTCCCTCACTCCCTCTATTCCCTTCCCCTATCATCTGATCTCAGTCTCTTCCTCTTTCCCATTTCAAATATTTTATATTTGTGTAACTGGGTCTTCTTGTGAGACTCTAACAGTGGGAACAGAGGCTGTCTCTACCTCTTTTGCCAGCTTTTTGGACCTTTCTTCACATAGTAGGCTTCTTTCTGCCACCTTAATATGAGGAGAGGTGTGCAGTCTTGGTGCACATTGCTATGTTGTTAGGCTGAAATCCACTGGAGACTTGTCCTTTCTGAATGGAAATGAAGAAAGAGTAGTTAGGGATGGTTGTGCATAGGATAGATGGGAGAGGAATTTGGAGGAGAAGAGGGAAGGCTTACTGCAGTTGTGATGTAAAGCAATAATAGTAAAATGGGCAAGTTTAGATGCAGGCAAAGTTGACAGCCAAATTGCCGAGTCAGGGCAAGCAAGGTCTCAAAAATTCCTGATTCCCAAATATGTCTGTCAGATATATTGGTCTAGAAGGATGAAGATGATGCTTCAATGTTATAGAGAGTGTTGGGTGGCTGTTCAGGCAGTAAATTGTCTCAGTCATTTTTTTTCATTTTGGAAGTTGCTAATATACACTCTGTGTTGACTCAGGTATGTAAGCTTTATCCCTTCTCAAGTCTCTGATGGGTTTGAAGACCAGATAGTTTAGTCTTTCAATTAAGCTTAGTAGGTTAGGGGTTAAGATGTTTTTAGATCACGATAAATGTGTTAAGTTAATAGAGATGAGATATGATAGATATTAATCTCCATTCAGAAATTTAGACCCAACAAGATAGGAAAGATGTTTATTTCAAGTTTGACAAATACTTATTGCCAAATCACTATGAATGTAATATTCATATAATTCCTCATTGTCTTGTGGTTCTCCCTGTTGTATGTAGTTTGTTTTATTAATGTGTAATAACGTAAATTTATATGTTAAAAAGAAGCATAATAATATATTTTTTAAAAATTAAACAAAATAAAAAGTTGATGAGAAAATAGCGACTCATTTTCTTGTTTTACACTTCTCTGCAAGATGACTAAGTAAACCTATTTGAGTTTTTATATCTTCCACAATCATACAAACATAAACTTGAGTAATAAAAATATATTTCTTAATAAGGAAAGAAAGGTAATGAAAAATAAGTTTATATCAATAGTAATAGAATAGAAAACACAAGTGAAGTCAATCCTTTAAGTTAACAGTAATGAGTGTCCAATATCAAAAGGTACATTCTGAAGCAGATATTTTGAAAGTGTGCAATAGTGTTTTTAAATTTTGCTCCTTAATTATATTTTCTATTATTGGAAGTTTAAGAGAACCTATTTGTTCAGTGTGACTTTCCCTTTAATTCTAGATAATTAGAATTTCATTGAGTGACATACATTTCAAATGAGAACCCAGACACCAACTTGTCAGTATTATAACTGAACAAGAATACTACTCATGCAGGGATGAAAATTGTACAGATGATCTTTGTAATAATTTAAACACTTTCTCTTCTTGTCTCTGCTTACATGAAGTGAACAGATGCAGAGTCAGCCTCCAGGAAAGGTAAGCAATGCAGGGCTTCTTATGAGTATGAGGAAGCACAAATGGAGGCTACTCCCTTCAGAATATTCCATTTTAAGAATGGAAGCAAAGAAAGCAATATATTCAACATCCTCTGAGGAACTGCCTAAGACAGAGAGAGACACAATACATGGACTCAGTGGTTATACTTGGGACATATTTTCTATGCTCTATTCTTCAATCTGTATTTCAGAGGACAATTGTTTCTAATGATCAGCTGTAGTACTGAATGGAGAAAAGGTCTGAAGGAAATTTAATGAATAAATAGCAGAACTTGTTGACAATTTTCAAATGTCAATTGATTTTGAAACATAATTAAAAGAAAATGAAAACATTCTTTTAACATGATCAGTAATAAAAGCCTTGAACTGTATCAAATAATTTACGTTGGGATATATTAAAAAGTAAAGCTATCTTGTTTGATAACCATAGAAATGTAACAAGAATAAATTAATTAAAAAAATAAATAAATAAAATAAAATTAAAAAAAAATTAAGAAAAAAAAAAGTAAAGCTAGTGCTTGGATGCTTGGTTGTTTGGTATTGAGAACAAGTACTTAATACTTACTCCAGTTTATTTGTTATCTTGGTTAAATGTTGCTTGATTTAAAATAGAATATTAGCAGATGTTAACTGCCTTGCCTAGATACTACTGAAATCAGAAATGGTGTAGTTTTTTGTTCTATCACACACCAAGTGACTTTTTGTTTTGTGATTTTGTTGTCCTATAATATTATTTTATGTTACAATGCACAATTAATAATATATTTATATATTTATATTATTATAGTTATTTCAGTTTAGATACTAGATGGCAGTATTTGCAGGTGACATGTTCAATGTCGTTTATCCATTACAGAAGGATCAGTGCTATTATGAAAGAAAATGAATGGCCCACTTCTCTGTCTTTGCTTTTTTTTTCTCTCTACTAGGTGTGAATGAAGTAACTACAATTGTAATGTTTCCTTTACCTTTCCAGCCTCTATATTGATGAGAAAATAAAATTATATTCACTGTAAATAATGTCATACCATGTTTAGATGTTAAATGGTCCTTAATGGCATAAAGGTAGATCTTTTTTGGTTTTGTTCTGAACATGTAAAATACTGAGAGGTGCTTTTCTCTTTTTCAGAAAATAACATCCAGAGGAAGTGCCTGAGTTCATGCTCTCAGGCCGTATCATAGGAACATACATCTATCTTCTGCATAAGTAGTGTTGTAATTGATTTTGCTTTACTTTTTTCTTTTAAAAAAGGAGTATCAATTTTAAATTTTATTCTTTGAATATTCTATGCTCATTCCTACTCTACCTTGGCCATAATCATGCCCCTTCTCTCCCTCCAATTTCTTACAGGTTCTATACAGCACATCAGCCTCCCCAGAATGATGAATGTGGTCCTGATGCTCATTTCATAACTGAGGATCTATTGGTAGTAAATGGCTGCTGAGAGATGGTCTGCCATTTTTATTTGGGTGTGTGTGGACATTGACTGATTATCCATGCCAAGTGGGTGACCCACAGCAGCTGTTGTTACTTCAGTATTTTGTGCACCTGTTCTGATGTGCTGGTTCACTGCAGATTCACAGCACTTACCAGATGGACTGAAACCTCTAAAGCTATGACCAAAAATAATTTTTTCCTCTTGATACGCTGATCATCACAGCATGCTGTGGTGATGGACACAGGGCACTTCCAGCTTGTGATATTGATATAGCAGTACAAAACAAGAGAGTGAATTTAATGATGTTCTTACTTGTTTAAAAAAGAAACTGCAAAGAAAAGCATGCTTTAAAGGGAAGAAAGGACATCTCGGTAGTTAAGACCACTGGTTGCCCTTCCAAAGGGCTACCTTTGGTTCCTAGCAAATGTGTCAGGCAACTCAAACACACCTGTAATCTTAGTTAATACACACACACACACACACACACACACACATACACACACACACACACACACACACACCCGCATCCACACACATGTTTCAATATTCAAAAATCAAATTATGGTTAAAATTTGAAATACACGCTATCTGCCATATTGTAAAAACATATCATTGAAATATATTTTAACAGAGCTTGATGTATAAAGGCATGTAAAATAATAACACGTTTTCAGAATTTTCATTGTCTTATTTGTTCTGGCATTCTGAGGGAAGTTCTACATGCTCTTCTTTAGCCATGGCTTGTGCATTTGTTCATTTTCCATAACAATCAGGTAAGAATTCTGGACCAGTGAATCAGCAGGTATATACTATACTCTCTACTTCCATATAGTAACAGCAGGATGACTTAAGCCCAATTGATCAGGGTTATTTACCATAGCTCACATGGTGACTTCCCACTATTTATTGCATTCTTTTCACAAACATTCAAACAGGTCACACTGATGTGTTGATGGACATAAAATTAACTTTCATACGCCATTCTTGCAAGCATTTCCTCCTCTGGAAATTAGATTTGAGAGAGAGAGAGAGAGAGAGAGAGAGAGAGAGAGAGAGAGAGAGAGAGAGAGAGAGAGAGAAACTAACATGAAAAATAGAACATGTTTATTATATAGGGAAGTAAATATTGGTGTATTGTCTCACTTCATTTTGCAAAGCTGTGCTTAGTTTAGTAAAGATAAATTACCTCATGTAATTTACTCTACATGTGTAAATACCTTCCATATCCGTTCCTTGGAAAGCCTTTCATCAACACTGTCAGCTCTTTTGTAGCATATCACCTTAGAGAACAGTAGTCTGCGGCTGGAGAGATGGCTCGGGCATGAGAGGCTAGGTCACAACCAAAATATAGGAGAACCAAAGCCTTTACTGTAATTTCTCTCTCAAAGCTTAGCTTGAAGTTCACATAATTGTGAAAATCATGACTGCTTGAAAGGCATTTTTTAGCATTGTTTATACTAGGTAAAAACACTTATGTCCCTATTTTTGTAGCCTTACTTATCATGTATACAACATATTATAATCATTAGTCTTCATCCTTCAATACCCTATTTGAACTTGATACCACAAATTGTTTTAGAATCCATCCCCAGTGATTTGAGACCATAGGTATACTGTCATAGATACTGTAACACATAGTCTTTTTTCCTAGCTAACTAGCAAGTAATTTTGTTTCCTAACTTAGTTTAGAACAGAGTTCCACATGTCATTCCTGTTACCAATTCTCTCTTAAGCACTTTTCCATGGAGGGCAGAATAGTTAGTCACACGTGTGCAGAAAACTTCTTCTAAAAATATTGTAATCAGCATTTATTTCTAACAGCAGCCGAGAATGCAGATTTTTCCTCGTGAAAAGTCCAACATTGAGGCAATTATAAGAAGACTCATCTTGTGTGGGGGCACCGGATCTAGGACTGGCCCCAAAGTTTGTCATACAATAGGACAGCTAGGTGTGAAAAATCAGCACATCAAAGGCTTCCTTCATGATGCCTCTTTTCCTACGGAGGAGTCTGATTTGTGCAAAGAGTCCAATTTTCAGTCTGTCAAGGTCTTAACAGAACTTGACATTGCCAAACGCTAAGTGCTGGGATTGGAAAAGAAGGGACTCACTGCTGTAAAGGGTCAAAGGATGAGAGAGTATTTTCTATGGTCATGTGAAATTATGCTGCAACATTAAGAAGAGGAATAAGTATGGTAAGGCAAAGAAATAAACAAACAACAAAAACAAAAAACTTAAGCTGGGCGTGGTGGCGCACGCCTGTAATCCCAGCACTCTGGAGGCAGAGGCAGGTGGATCACTGTGAGTTCTAGGCCAGCCTGGTCTACAAAGTGAGTCCAGGATGGCCAAGGCTACACAGAGAAACCCTGTCTCGAAAAACAACAACAACAACAACAACAACAACAAAAAAAAACAAAAAACAAAAAAAAAACTTAAGTGAAATTTAAAGCAAAACAGAAAATTTAAGCCTAGTAGACATAAATATACAAAAGGATCCGGGTATCACTGATATGCAAATACAGTATATTTTACAATATCTTATTTACAATATAATTTATATACAACTAAATGTGTAATTATATACATGTATAGTTATATACAACTAAATGAATATGCAATACAATTTCTTATACCAATTCCAGTATTAAAGAAAAAGGGAACATTTAGAAGTGTTGATGTTTTCAATAGTCATCACTAGTGAAAACATACTGCTTCTGTCACAGACCTAAGGGAGAGTAATAGAGTGAAAGATGGAGGGAGGCAGAATGGCAAGATACAACGGAAGGGATAACAATTGAGATGTAATCTGAATAAGTTACTTAAAAAAACACGATATGAAGAAATACTTCAGGAAATACATGTAACATTATATAGTTACAAATATAAATGTCACTAGAAAATGAATCTATTCGTGTATTTAGACGAAACACACACATATACATTTCTATATTTGAGCATGTACAGCTTGAGAAAAACTAACCCAACTGCTAATCAGCAGGTAAATAGAAACTAAACTGGAAAGTATACAGTGAAACATGATATTCTTCAGCAACACTTTCAGTCACAAAATCACATAATAAAATGAATATATTTCATCATGTTTAATCAAATAGAGTATCTGAAAACTACATACTATGTACTATAATTATAAGAAGCTAAAGTATATGGAAATTAAACAATACACAAGGATCAGGAATGTGGTACACTGAAAAATGCACGAAGAATATAGAGTAAATATGAACTTCTCTTTTCTCAGTGAAAAACTGTAGTTTAAAGTTGTTGTAAAATCCCTGAAGTCATTAATTCATTTTTGGCCTCGAATTAAGACATTCTTTACACTCAAGGATGATTTTTCTATATTTTAATGTTTGCCATGTATACTGAATCCTTTTCATTCTTCAGTTACAATATCCTTGCTTTTTTTCCAAACCAGTAAATTAATGTATATTTACTTCTAGAATCTGATATCTCTGTAGAATACTCTGTGTGTTTGCTAGATCTTGTTAGAAATAAAGAGGTACAAATAGCATAATGCTATTTCAGAAGTGTCACGTGGTCAAGCTTTGTGGCACATAATTTTAACCCTAACAATCAGCTGACAGAGCTAGGTTGATCTCTTTGAACAGAAGGCCAGATTGTCCTACAGCACAATGTGTAAAAAACAAGCCACGGACACATAGTGAAATCCCATTTCACAGAAAATTATTTTAAACTTAACAAAAAATATTGTTTCTAGTAGGCAAATTACTTTGGGAAAAAACTATGGCAATGACATTAAAATTGAAGAGGTAGTTACATAATTTTAAGACACATCTCATGGGATATGTAAACGTGTAGTTTTTGTTTTAATTAGATATGTCAAAAAGACCTTTACTGTTGAAGTACTTATATTTAGGTTAACTGTCAAATCATAAAATGGCCTTGAAAAAAGCTGTGCCTGTTGAGAGCCAAAAGACAGATGGACTTTTATGCATTTGAAAGAGCAGCTTAACTTTGCCAGTAAAATCTACTAGGAGAGAAAATGGGCTGAGGTAATTCTTTAGTATCACTAATTAGGCATATGGTCGAAATAGTGAGATTATCTTCATATTAACAAAATTTTATTTGTTTTTCCAGTTCTCGGATACAATTAGTTACATTAAGCTGTCAAACCTATTTACAATAATAATGTTGAATATTCATAATCTATAAATATCAAAATCAAAGATATACTATTGAATTCTTCTCAGTAACATCCAAGATTTGCTAGCTGAATTTTGGTTAAAGTCGGTGTTCTGTTCAGGAAGTTGTCTCCTGTTCCAATATGTTCCAGGCTCTTCCTCACTTTTTCTTCTAACTGACTTAATATCTCTGGTTTTATGTTGAGGTCTTTAATCCACTTAGATTTGAGTTTTGTGCAAGGTGACAAATATCTGTCCAGTTGAATTTTTTTACACATAGACATTCAGTTAGACCAGCACCATTTGTTGAAGATGCTGTCCTTTTTCCATTGAATGGATTTGGCTTCTTTGTCAAAAATCAAGTGACCATATGTGTGTGGATTTATATCTGGGTCTTCGATTCGATTCCACTGATCAACCAGCCTGTTGCTGTGCTAGTACCGTGCTGTTTTAATTACTATTGCTTTATAGTACAGTTTAAGATCACGTATGGAGATTCCTCCAGAGCACCTTTTATTGTACAAGATTGTTTTAGCTATTCTGGGTTTTTTGTCTTTCCACATGAAGTTCAGAATTGAACTTTCAATGTCTTTAAAAAATTGTGTAGGTATTTTCATAGGAATTGCATTGAATCTGTAGATTGCTTTTGGTAAGATAGCCATTTTTACTATGTTAATTCTCCTTATCCATGAGCAAGGTATAAAGTCAGGTGAATTATTCCATGATTTTTAAAATGGGAAGTGATTATCTGTAGAGAAAATTACACCTACTGTACCTTCAATCCCTCTGGATAAAGTATAGCCAAGGCTTTAGTACATATCTTTAATCCCAAACAACAAAGGTTAAGTTAGTTGGTAGAAGGAAACACCCATGTTTGAACTTAATTTCCAACTGAGTTCCCCACAAAAAGCTAACCAGAGGAAGATGGGAACTCTCAGGGGACAATGAGGAAAGACAGGCCAAAGAAAAGCAGCCCTAAGAGAGGGAGGAGGCATTTATTTTTCTGGGACAATTTTTAAAAAGACAGGTGGAAGAGAGAAAAAAGTAGGTAGAGGTAATGAGGTAGAGGTAGAGAATGAGCCATAGAATTAGGATCTGGAAGATTTGAGAAGATTGCCAAAGTTAATAAGAAGCCAAGCAGAGAGAGTCAGTCAGAAACTGAGAGAAGCCAAATTGAATCAGTCAGCTTGGAGAGGAGTTTGAACCAGAACAGCTCAGTGAAGCGGCCAGCAAAGTATGAGGAAAGAACTAGAAAAGGAAAACTTTTTTTTATTGAAAAATAAGATCATTCATATTACATCTCAATTGCTATCCCTTTCTGTGCATCCTCCCATTCCTCCCTACCTCCCGCTTTCACCCCATTCCCCTTCCATATGACTGTGACTGATGGTGACCTCCTCCCCTGGAATATGATGCTAGGATATCACGTTTCTTCTTGGTAGTCTGCTATCCTTCCTCCGAGTGCCATCGGGTCTCCCCATCAAGGGGACATGGCCAAATATGGGGCACCAGAGTTCATGTGAAAGTCAGTCCCCAGTCTCCACTTAACTGTGGAGGATATCCTGTCCTTTAGCCAGGTCTGGGTAGGGGTTTGATGATGACTGCCCATATTGTCCTTGGTTGGTGCCTTAGATCGAGCAGAACCCCTGGGCCCAGATCTGCCCATCATAGTGTTCTTATTGTAGGTTTCTAGGACTCTCTGGATCCATCTATTCCCCTATCTCCTATATTTCTCTCACCTTAGTATGTCCTCACCACTATCCCACTTTCCTGGTAAGTGAAGACTTTCATGAGACATGCCCCTTGGCCTAGTGTCCAGATATAAGTGAGTATATACTAATTGAGTCTCTCTGCTTCTGGGTTATCTCACTCATTATGATCATTTCTAGTTCAATCTGAAAAGGTAAACTTATTCAGCATTAATTCTCAGAAACTGAAAACAGTCTAGATCAAGATAAGGTTGTATAGAGGCTAGAAGCTTCTAAGACTAGGCCCAGCTTAGCAGACAGAGGCAGTAAGACTCCAGGTAATATACATCAGGAGAATAAAATTACTATTACAATTCTCCACAGCTCTAAGCATCACCTTTTGTGTCATCTGATACTGCTTTTCTCACTTGAGTGGAGAGAGGGATTTGACTTTCTCATGTACTCTGGTGCCTCACATTTGACTATGTCCCCTGGAGGGGGAGACCTGGTGGCACTCAGAGGAAGGACAGCAGGTCACTGAGAAGAGACTTGATACCCTATGAGCATATACAGGGGGAGGTGATCCCTCTGAGGAACAGTCATAGGGGAGGGGAATAAGGGGAAAATGGGAGGGAAAGGAGAATGGGAGGATACAAGGGATGGGATAACCATAGAGATGTAACAAGAATAAATTAATAAAATAAATTTTTAAAAAACTAAAAAAAATTCTCAAAGGAATATGAATGAGCAGGTAAGAAAAATAACACTGACACTATGAATGTGAGGATGATTGTGAAAAGGGAAGCATTTGGGAATTCTTATCTTGTTCTGCCTGGATTTGGAGTAAAATCAAATGGAAAAAAAAAGAGTGAAAATATCTGTGAACTTCATTTTCCTTTATTAAGGGAGATAAAAACACGTCAGGAAGTATTTTCAGCAAATCAGAGCTTGTCAACACCTCTTGATATGAACTTAATGGGATGATCAATAGGGGAGGGGAGTAAGGGGAAAATGGGAGGGAGGGAAGAATGGGAGGATACAAGGGATGGGATAACCATTGAGATGTAACAAGAATAAATTAATTTAAAAAATTAAAAACAAAAGATTAAGCTGAGCAGAACTCCATTAATTAAAGTCAAATATGTAAAAATCTAAATAAATCTTTAAAACGTGTGTAAAATCCTATGAGCATAACTTGTGTTGAAACCTATGATGTAGCAAGAAAGCTTGAAGCACCTTTGACAGACTAACAAGAACAATAATAAGACTGAAAAACACTGAACAGTCTGGTCGCGCACAGTTCCTTAAACAAAAACATGACACTGTTTCTTATTGGAGTGGCATATGGTGATAAATGCCAGTATGGAGAATTTGAGAAGAAAAAAAGCATTAATCATCATTTAATGAGAACAAGGGAACAATAATAAAAAATAATAGAGTTTTAATGCCATATTTACTGAATAAATATGAAACTTCTCTCAGAAGTTTCCATAGGGTCACCACAATGCATGAGTGTGCGCACACAGATACACACCCACACATGAACACACACACACACACACACACACACACACACAGAGACAGAAGGAGAGAGAAAGAAACATTCAAACAAATATAACAGAACTAAAACCCAAAACAAAACAAAAATGAAAATCCATCTGTAATGCTGAGATCCATCTTTAGAGTGTAGTATAGACACTGGTAGGAAATCAGCTCTTTCCTCTCCAAAAAAAAAAAAAAAAAAAAAAAAAAAAATCACTGAGATTTACAAATGTGTTAGTATAGCCAAAACAATCATGAAAAAAGATGAAAAGTATTCTGCTGACCATGTTTAATGATTCAAAATACTACAAAGTTTCATTACTTAAAATTAATATTATTTTAAATATCTATGCAAAGGTATTGGAAAAGGAGAAGACATACCTTATTTACATATTTGAAATTTGATAGCTTATAGCAAATACTACTGGAACAACTATATGTTGAAAAGCAAATAAAACCAAAGCAGTATACACAAAATTCTAAATAGACCAATGACCTCTATGTATATTCTAAAATGATAAAATTTCTAGAGTACATTTTAAGGACAGTACTTGTTGCCTTCATAAATGCTTCACATTTGATATTTTGAGGCACAATTTTCAAGAAATCTTTTTTTAGTAGTCAGAAGTATTTTATTTTTAAATTCCATGAATTTAAGTGTGAAAGTTTAACATGCAACAATACTTTGTTTTACAAATTTACATTTTTAATTAAATATTTATTTTTTACTTAATATTTATATTGTTACTCATATATACAATAAACACCTACATGTGTGTACGTGAACCATGACCCAATAAGAAATTATATGAATGTTACATTCTTAGTGTTTTTGGCTATTTGTATTTGGCAGCTTTGAAGAAGACATCTTTTCTATCTTGGTACATATAAAATTCTGAAAGAAAATCAATATCTATCATATCATCATTATAAATTTAAAACATTTATCTAGACCTAAAAACATCTTAACTCCTAAACAACTAAGCTTATTTGTAAAACTAAACTACGTGTTCTTCAACCCCATCAGAGATATTGGAAATAGTGTATACTTATATCTTCTAGGAATTGCCTCTTTGTTCATATATTGCAAAATGGTCAAACTTGAAACTGTACACACACACACACACACACACACACACACACACACATACACACACACACACTCACAAAAGGAATTCAGTTGGTTGATTGTATTTTTATTTACATATACACATATTCAAAGATAAAGACACTATCAATTTGAGACTAGTGAGCAAAGGAGGAAAGATGTGTTTGGAAACAAAGAGTAAATAAAAAGGAAAATGTAATTGTATAAACATTTCTTTCAAAAATTTTATTTAATTTTTGATATTATAATATAATTATGCCATGTCTCTATCACACTCCTCCTACCCCATACATATTCTTTCTTATTCTCTCTCAAATTAATATCCTTTATTATCTTACTTTCAATTTAATTTTGTCCCTTCATTAAACATAGATTCTTTTCTTGTACTATATAATCTTAATATAGTTTCCTCTCCCTATACTCATCCTAGTTCCTTCAAACTTCTCTTCCATCCAGACCAACTCCCTTTCTGTTTCTCATTTTAAAAAATGGGACAGAATTCTAGGTGTTAAGAACAAAATATAACAAAATAAAATATAATAAGAAAAAACAAAAACTAACAACATAACTGGACAAACCAAGCTAACAGAAAAATAAAGCATCCCAAAAGATAGAACAAGAATCAGTAGCACAAGAATCAGAGACCCACTTGTTTACAATTCAGAAGTCCCATAAAAACACAAATCTGAAATCTAAATTTTATATATGTAAAAAAGACATATATATATATATATATGACATGGTGTAGACCCATGGATAACCTGTAGTTGCTGTCTCCGTCTCTGTGAGTTCCTTTGACATTTGCTCACTTGTTTTAGAGGGACTCGTGTCCTCCTTCCAATCTGTCTCCCCACTCTTTCCACCTTCTCTTTCTCAGAGTTTCCAAAGCTCTGAGGGGAGGGATTTATACAAGTCCCTCACTTAGACTTATGTATTCTAATAGCCTCTATTTTAGTAAATATATATATATATATATTTACTATATATGCAT
Source organism: Acomys percivali (assembly GCA_907169655.1). NCBI lineage: Eukaryota > Metazoa > Chordata > Mammalia > Rodentia > Muridae > Acomys > Acomys percivali. The sequence continues at coordinate 52,785,019 of OU015749.1, forward strand.
ATATATGCACAAGTTTTACAACCTGCTCAGTCTATATAATGAATATTATTCTGTCTGTATATATTCTCATCTCGTCATTTAGTATTGCATAATCTGTTGGAGTGCTCTTTCCACGCTAAGATCATTTCTCCTGCTTGAAGTATTCCTTAGCTGCCTGCAGTTCTTTGTGTAGATCTGAGGTTTTAGAGGCTAGTCCTTATGCAGTTTGGCATGTCTATTACTGGTGTCCTTGTTCAGCTCACAATTCAGTGGCCATGTTAGCAAGACTTTATAGGTGTACCTTCTGAGATTGCTAGGAAACACAATCTCACAGCAACTCACTGACCATCTGGCCCCTACAATCTATCTTCTTCCTTTTCCACAATATTCTCCAAACATTAAGGGAAAGGATTGTTTTGTTTTACTTACACTGGTACAGTATTCCACAACTCTACATTTTTCTTGTTTGTGGTTTTCTGAAATGATCTATTCCTGAGTCAAAGGAGAATTTCCTTGATAAAAAAGTGACCAAACCTATATATGAATAAAAGGATAAAAATTTGTCCTGTTGTTGGAGTTACTCTGGTTTTGGAAAGTAATGATTATAGATTTTTCTTCAAGATCAATCATTCTTTTTTTTTTCCTTTTTTTAATTAATTTATTCTTGTTACATCTCAATGATTATCCCATCCCTTGTATCCTCCCATTCTTCCCTCCTTCCCATTTTCCCCTTACTCCCCTCCCCTATGACTGTTCTTGAAGGGGATTACCTCCTCCTGTATATGCTCATAGGGTATCAAGTCTCTTCTTGGTAACCTGCTATCCTTCCTCTGAGTGCCACCAGGTTTCCCCCTCCAGGGACATGGTCAAATGTGAGGCACCAGAGTACATGAGAAAGTCATATTCCACTCTCCACTCAAGTGTGGAGACTGTTCTAACCATTGGCTAGATCTGTGTAGGAGCTTTTGGCACAGTCCCGGCTCTAAGACTCTGGTGGACACAGTGTGCAGTTTGAATCCAGAATTCCTGGCTGAGCTTGGCGGACAGTTCGGGCCCTGCGTCAATAACTGACCACAGCATGCACTTTGGGCCAAAAGCCCCTAGCTGAGCTTGGTGTTAAGTCCCAGCCCAAAAATTCTGGCTGGACCCTGTGGGCATTTTGGGTCCAGAATTCCTAGCTGAGCTCGGCAGACGGTTCAGGCCCTGAGAATCTAAGATCTATGATTCTTTAGCACTAAATAGTTGACTAACTTTCCTCTATCCAACATTGTCTCGCTCTTGCTGAGAAAAAAAAATCCAATAACAGCAACAATATTAATAATGATAATAATAACCCTACATAAATCTATCATTATATGCTGCAAAATATATTTCTATGAATTTTGTAAATTTTAGAATTTATATAACAATAAAGTAAACAGCATTATGACAAAGAAGCCTATACAAAATTTAAAAGAATAGCGACCAGAACAAAGTTACTAATCCTGATAATAAAATATGTTAGAGGGAACATCATTTCTATGTGCTTGGTACTTCTTTTATTCTATGTTTTTGAACATTGATTAGACAGGAATCAGGAATAGAGGAGCTAATAATGCACATTCAGCCAGATGGAAAGTTGAGTCATATGTCCCTGTATGATACATGCACTCAAAATACAATGCCTTGAGAGAACGGTTTCAGATTCTATTGTGTAATGTAAAAAAGAAAGCAGAAACTTTTACAGCAATTCTTTTTGTTTGTCTTCTAACCAGTATTCTTAAACTAAGACAGTGAAATAGACAAATGGTTGAGGAAAGGCATGTATTTACAAATAAGAGGCAATGAAACACTCATACAGCATACCTTAACAATTGTGTAAAATGCAATAGATCATTTGAAGAATCATTACATATCAAAATACAAAAATATTTGTATTGACTAAATAAAAAATACATAAAACTCCCCTAGTAGGTAATGTGTGTAACATGTAATATTTTCAAGGTTATAGGCATTCTTCTCCAGCTATGAGCTTTGTGGTCCATTATAGTTTCAGGATCCTCTATCTGAAACCTTCTGGTTAATGAATTTAGACAAGAGAATCTAGAGTAATGCCTTCCTGAGTAAAGGTGATCTTTACTTAATCCTTACATCTGTGTTTGTGATGGAGCTGGCCAAAAATCAAGTGTGATAAAAGTAAATATCTTCAAATATGCTACTTGTCACACATTTGCTCGTTTTCAGAGTAAGATGTCCTAGGACATGGCAATTAAAATGAGTTTACTTCTCTTAGTTAATGTGTTTTTCTCTGTCTTGGTTGTTTCTGAAGCATAACATTATCATTGTTACAATCTGGCAAATCTAATGCCAGGAAATTAGTTTTGGTTTCACAGAAGACCTAAATGCATGGTATAGGCTTAGAAAATTGAGAGTATTTGGGTTTTTGTTTTGTTTTGTTTTGTTTGTTTGTTTTGACAGTTGTTTGTTTGATTTTAATTTACTGTGCCAGACTCCTATATTCTAAAGGCTAAAGTTTGTTCTAGGATGACTGAATTTTGTGCCTCCATTTTCTAAGTACTAAAATAACAAAAATAGTATGAAACCTGGTAGAAAATGAGTTTCTAAAATAAAAATGCTCATGTAAGAGAAGTAAAATAACAATACTATTATGTACTGGCAAAATAGAGGAGTTCTTTAAAAACTGCATTCTAGGTGAGCAAGGTTGAAATCTAAGCATAATATCAAATATTTGAAAGAATACAAAGATCGTTCAAGGAAATCAAATAATGCTGGGACATTTCTAAAGAGAAAAATATCTAGAAATACATTTTTGAATCTTAAATGAGCCAAAAAAATTTTTTTTTGTTAAAAGCACCAAATATTTCTTAGAAGCTCTTCTTTTGTAGAGCAGCTGTAAATATTTTGGGGCAATATGATATTTCCCACAAATCTTATTCCCACTAGGAGGAATTGCATCAGCTGTAATATGGACAGAGAAATCAGTCATCTCTGAGAAAAAGTATCAGAATCTATTGTCTGAATAAAAAGGTATTCACAAAAATGGCAAATCAATTACAGTGTATATAAATATGTATTCTATAGAAGAACAAAAGATATACTTGTTCTTCTGTACATAATGCACCTCTTCACAATATTTACACACATCCTTTTAGCAGGCACTCAAATATCCTCTTGTAGATAAGTATTCATTTTGAGGAAATACGTTTTCACATACAGCATGTTGTTTTAGATAATTCTTTGTTCTTACTACTTTTGTTCTGTCGTATATACTGATGACTTTGTCTACAAAACCAATACTCAACTTTTCATATTAAATCTCATGTAAATAAATTTGCCTCTTATATGCTGCAGCTCCATATTTCTCTCTCTCTCTCTCTCTCTCTCTCTCTCTCTCTCTCTCTCTCTCTGTCTGTGTGTGTCTTTCTCTTTCTCTCTCTCAACTTTCATGTCACCATGATGTCTTGGAATTAAACCCAATAAAATATTTAAACTTCACTTTTAATGATAATATTTTAAACATAACTTCACTTCATCAAACTTTAAGTCTTCTGAAAGCTCAGTTCTTTGTCTAACATATTGTCTTACGTATAGTACCCAGCATTTGGCAGATGCTATGTCAGTACCTGCCAAATGGCTGAGTAAAAATAAGCAAAACAGCTACATTACTCACTCTGATTCTTGTGAAAATTTAATTTTAATGAAGTGTCATAGTAACATGAAAAATTAAGTGGCATATTTTAATCAATGATACATTTAAAATGTTTTATTTCCTTTGGGTATTCCCTGTCTACCTATAGGTCTCTTTTTTTATTGAAGCTAATTAGTGAGAGGATTGAATTTCTCTACTGGGTTGAAATCTCTCAAATACGCACCCCAATTGGAATATTTTAGTACTAATAGAATTTTATATTATGTTACACTCACCATAGAGTTCAAATTAATCACACCATCTGCTTCTACAGATAGATACTTGTTTAAAAACTACTTATTCGTGCATACTGTGTTTCCCATTGTTCTGTGAATCCTATATCAGAGCAGAGTAGTAATCAACATTCTCCAGAGCAGTAGACTAGTTCAATTGATGATACATAGCAGACAGGTAAAATATTTGTTCATTTATAGGGAGAGGTGATATTTACAAA
>OU015749.1:52790177-52818508 GCA_907169655.1 Acomys percivali
CACACACACACACACACACACACACACACACACACACACACACACACGGTGAAGAAGAATCTGCATGTAAATTGTAAGCATTATCTTGAAGGACATCCTATTGGGACTCTAGCTGAGAGAAACATGGGAGAATAGCAAAGTAGAAGGATCCAGAGGGTCCTAGAAACCTTATGATAGGCAGATTTGGGCCCGGGGGTCCCACTCAAACTAAGGCACCAGCCAAGGACAATACAGGCGGTAAATTTTAAACCCCTACCCAGATCTAGCCAATGGACAGGACATTCTCCACACTTGAGTGGAGAGTAGGGTATGACTCTCACACGTACTCTGGAGCCTCATATTTGACAATGTCCCCTCGATGGGGAGACCTGGTGGCACTCAGAGGAAGGACAGCAGGCTACCAAGAAGAGACTTGATACCCTATGAGCATATACAGGGGGAGGAAATCCCCCTCAGGAACAGTCATAGGGGAGGGGAGTAAGGGAAAAATGTGAAGGAGGGATGAATGGGAGGATACAAGGGATGGGATAACCATTAAGATGTAATAAGAATAAATTAATAAAATAAAATAAAAAAATAGAGTTTCAGAAAAATTGTTATTTCAAGTAATGTTTTTTATTTTATATCACAACTTTCTTATAGTTATCTGATATACTACAGAGTGAATGTGTATAAAATAAATTAGATTATTTTTACTTTGTAATTTATGAGCTCTAGGTAAAGTTTTAAAACATACTTAACTGTATGATGAAAGCAGTATTAGGGAAGTACATTATTTACCACATTTTCCAACATAGTGGAAAATCAAAGCAGCAGGAGTTTGGGCATCTGTTCACAATGTGTCCTCAGTCAAGAAGCATATTTGTTTATGCCTTATATGAACCTCGTTAGAAATCCGAGGCCAGAGAAGAATTCCATCCACTGTGGGTGAGTCTCCCTCCCTCAGTATACCATCCCTGACAATGTGCCACAGGTATGGTCGTTGTCACAATCCCCAGGAGATGCATGCTATCAAGTTGACAATTGTGTTCTATCATTGCAAGTAACTCATGGAAGTATTCATATTAAATATACTATTTTAAGTTATTTAAGCCATGTCTTTAGTATAATTTATTTATTATATGTGGTCAGAATCAGAGTTTTCTAGAGAATAAGACTACTTGTACCTGACCCTTAGACAACTCTTTTTCACAATTCAAATAGCTGTGTCCTGCTTTACAAATATGAATCCTCTGAATTGAAAGAGAATGTTTCATGAGGATCTTAGCTAGGAAATATTTGGAATGCGATTCAAAATTGACCTTTGCACATTCGTATTATAAACACTTATTTATCTCAAGTAAATGACAAAAATTAAAGTGAATGTTCAAATTAAATAGATGTAAAAAATTAAATGATAAAAGTTACCTGTTTCCATAAAATAAACCTTCTATTGTTTATCTCTTCAAAAATACATCACAAGTATTTTAAGACATAAGAATAAACAGTTGATCCACTGTCAGAAGCCACATAATATCTTTAAAATGATGTACATATTCTTACTACTTTGTTTTTAATTGAATTTAATTTTATTAGTTTTAATTCTGTACATTCATGTGTCTATGTGTCACGATGTGCATCTGAGTTTGGGCTCACAGAGACAAGAGGTGTTGCATTCCCTTTGAGTAACAGGTGATTGGGAGACACCAGGTATAGGTCCTAGGCATCAAGCTTTGGTACTCTGGAAGAGATGCATTGAACCATCTCCTTACCACATCTTTAATGCTTTAAAAAATAGTATATTTTTAAGTTTTGTAGTATTATTTAATCCTACAGAACTGTAGGGGAAATCACAGATTTGGATTAAAAGAAAAAGTTGATCGAATTCAGTTGGAAATGAATACTTTTTACTTTAAAAATTAATTTAAAAATACATTCATCCTTGCCTCTTTGTCATTTGCAGATAAAATTAACATAAAATGTTAATTATTTCAACCAAAATATTTGATTTTACTATTTGAGTTTGGAAAAGCTATTATAAAAATACACATTGGGTCAGAAGTTCAATTTCAAGAGGTAAACATTATTTCTGAATATTAAAGAAGAGAGGTGTGGAGAAAACTGCAATTGGAGACTCTGTTTGCATCAATGAAATTATTGTAAGTAGTTTAATGTATACACATATATTAAAATTTTGATAAGTCATACAAGTTTGGATTACATATTTCACATGAAACCATAGAAATATGTCACTTAAAACTGAACTGACACTGATGTCACCTGTAATATGGATAATGGCTATGTGAAAACATTTAAGCTACCAGCGTACACAATCTTGTATAAAATATATATTTAATCTTTTTTTTTTCCAGAGCTGAGGACCAAACCCAGGGCCTTGCACTTGCTAGGCAAGCACTCTACCACTGAGCTAAATCCCCAACCCCTATATTTAATCTTTATTTTTAAGAAAACATTGCATTATTATCAAGAAACTTTAATGCACAATTTAAATATTGAACATAATAATAAAAGATAATAAAATTGTTTTGAGGTTTTTGAAATTTTCTTATAGACTACATTTACTGATTCATATTTAAAGAATTTCACATTATTTTAAACATTATATATAGGTTTGCCAAATTGGTATATTCAGCAAATGAGTTCAGTAATGATGTAAGATACAAGAAATATAAAAAATTTATACAATAAATAAAAATTGTCTCTTTTCCAGTTCAACTACTTTGGTTTTAAATATTTATCAATGAAACGCACTTTATAAAGAGCTAATTTCTAAATATAATAGGACTTTAGGACTTCATGTGTGTGACTTAAAGAAGGAGAACACAAATAAATCATACTGATATCATTAATGTAATCAACATATTAAACGCAAGCTTGTGTCTCTTTAGTCTATTCTTAATTTAGTCATATGCGTTTTGTTTACTTTTGGGGAAGGATGAATAACACAATTTGAAACCTTCCATTTATCAATGTTTGGCATGGACAATGAAATATTACCTGTCCCACATTGATAAGTATAACTGTTTTATTTAAAGAAGACCTCTATAATTAACACAAATGAAATTGTATGCCCATTTAAAATTACCCATTTTAACACTCACCAAGCCTTGCATTCTCTTTCCCATGTAATAGTTTATCTTATAATTGATAACTAATATTATCCTTTATCATACTCTATTGTTATAAGTGGAGTTATGCAATAGTTGTTTTGATTGACTTGATTGTTCCCATTTCTTAGCTATTATGAACAATGTATGCAATCAATCTGGGAATTCTCATATCTCTTAAAGATTATTATTTCATTTTGTCTGCTTGTTTAAGTGTGCCCAAACATCCATGGGTAGTTAAACAAGAAAATTTGATGAATATATGAAATAACTTAGTATATATCATTGGCAGTTCAGAGAATCTTGACTTTGCAAAGGCCTAGTTCCCCCTTTGCTTCCTATCCATCATCACTTGAGTACTTCTTTCACACCATTGCTTCCCCACTGTGAGGTTCTGCTCCCTCAATGAAAAAGCAAATGGTGTTAAATAACCAATCAAAAATCCTATAAAGCCTTCAGACAAAATAAATCTTAGGTCATATCAATCGATTAGTCAGGCATTTTGTCACTAGGAAAACAAGTAAGGTCCATTAATCCATTTGTTCATTTTTTGCTTTCTTTCCAGACTTTTCCCTTCAGAACATCATGACAGAATTGCATGTCAGAGCACAGTTGCTCAATTAAACAAAACTCAGAATCGGAGAGATTGAAAAGAGCCCAGCTCAAGATCTACACTTCAGAATTTGTCCATGGTGACCCATATGCTCTAGGAAGATCTTGTTCCTTAAAGACACTAATTACCTGAAGCTAAAGAGTGGGATTCCAACCCATAACTCTGTAGGCACATTTCCTATGTAAAACTATTTTATATGGAACCAGGGCTTTGCCAGTCCAGACTATTATACTCAGTGAAACTTTCAAAAACCATAGATGGAGAAAACAAGATACTCCATGACAAAAACAAATCCAAACAATACGTATCCACAAATCCAGCCCTACAGAATTTACTAGAAGGAAATTTTCAAACCAAAGTGGCTAACTACAGCCAGGATAACACAGGAAATAAATACCTAAACTGTAGCAAGACATTACCAGACAAACCTACAAACAGTCTACCACAACCAACATCACATCAAGGGACATAACAGTCATTGTTCATTAATATCTCTCAATAACAATGGTCTCAACTCTCCAATAAAGAGACACAGACTAGCTAAATGGATGCATAAACAAGACTCAACATTCTGCTGAATTCAAGAAACACATGTCAGCCACAATGACAGACATTACCTCAGAGTAAAAGACTGGAAAAAGGTCTTCCAAGCAAATGGACACAAAAAAGCAAGGTGGTGTAGCCATTCTAATATCTAAAAAAATAGACTTTCAATCAAAATTCATCAAAAGAGATGAGCGAGAACATTTCATACTCAACAAAGGAAAATTCAACCAAGGTGACATCACAATTCTGAACAACTATACCCTCAATACAAGGGCACCCGCCTTTGTAAAAGAAACATTAATGAAGCTTAAACTACACATTGATCACCACATATTAGTAGTGGGAGACAGCATACCTGACTTTCACCAAAGGATAGGTTAAAGAAACAGAAGCTAAACCGAGAAATGATGACACTAACCAATATCATGAATCAAGTAGTTGTAACAGATATCTACAGAACTTACAACCAAACACAAAAAATTACATCTCTTTTCAGCACCTCACAGTACCTTCTCCAAAAGTCGAATTTAAATGGATCAAAGACTTAAATGTAGAATCTGAAATTGAAACCTATGGAAGAAAAAAGTGTTTCTCTGGGACATGACAGCTGAATCAACATTTCATGCTGACCTATAGGTATACAAACTTCCCTATGTCGTGTCCTTTCTTTAAAATATTAAGTATTTCTATCAATTACACGAATAAAAATCAAAACAACTTTGAGAATTCAAACTTGGATGCAGCCAGAGTCAATGGCCAAACTCTGCCAAGACAGGGTAAGCAAGTCCTCTATAGTTCCCGCCTCACAAATATGTCTGTCAGATAGATTAGGCCAGAAGGCTGAAGATTATCCACCAATGTTTTAGAATGTTTTTGGTGACTGTTCAGGTAGCAAACTGTCTCAGTCAAAACGACAACAGTCAACTAAACAACTATCAACAAATGCTGAAAAGGATTTGTTTGAAAGGGAACCATCATTCACTATTGATAGGATTGCAAACCTCTCCAATCACTCTGCAAATCTGTGTGAAGAATCTTCAAAAAGCTAAAACCATGTTTACAATATGGACCACCTATATGTATCCTTGATGAATGAACAAAGCCTTGGTGCGTCTACTCCACAAATATTTGCTCTAATATGATCAATACTGCTTAACTCACAATAACTAGGAAAGAGACACAACTTAAATGTTTTTCACATGATTAGCGGATAAGGAAAATGTAACATATATACACTGTGGGACTCTGTCATCTCTAAAGAGAAATAAAATTATGAAGTTTTCATGTAAATGGATTGAACTGAAGAAGATCACATTGTGTGTGGTAACCCTGACCCAGAATGACAGACATAACATATTCATTCTTTTGTGTTGATGCTTTTCTGAATCTTTAGATTTGAGTGTATATCCTGAAGTAAATGCAGAAAACAGGAGATTAGAGATATACATTGGTAAGTAGGGTATAAGGAAAATTAAAGAGAGGACTTTCTTCACTCTCTTACAGAGTTTTATGTGATCCATGCTTGTAGTCTCCCAGAAAAGAAAGTGATAAGAGAAACAATGATAGTCATTGGTAACTATTAAAACATTAGGGCTCAGAACACTTAAAAATAGATGTATTACTTGAAGTAATTAGGTTTAAACATCATGACTTACCTGAGAATGTTCAAAATACTGTTTACTTGGTATTATGTTGTCAAACCAAAGCATCACTTTAGTTTATCATATCTAATAGGTCTCTTTTTTGCCTGCTAAATCACCTGTGTAATGGGGTCTGACATGATCCTCTGATACACAATTTTATTGACAGTAAGTAATGTTTTGGTAAAATCACTAATATTACCTTATATTTGTTGGCAAATAAATAATGAATTTTTGCTGACAGTAACTCATTTATCAACTACAAGTACATAGCCATTGTAAAAACTCAGAATTGCAAAAAATGTGCAAATATCCTCTGTAAACATGAAGCTATAACTATCTAAAATCTGCTTGGTTAATAATTGTATTAAAATTATAGTAAAATGAGATAGCACTATGATATAAAATGTTCTTAAATGTACTTAGCTTGATAAACTTAGATTATGACAGGCAAAAGACAAAAAAACCCTGTGTAGTGGATTGCATGTAAATATTGTTGTTCCTGAAAGTATTTGACAATTCTTAGTCTTTAGGTACATGGTATTTTATAGTATTTTTTATCTAAGTGAGCAGGGTTGTCTGCTTATGGTAAGTAGTAATTTTATACTTGCAGTGAAGAATTCCTGAAATGGGATTCTGCTCTTACCAAGTGACCAGATGACACAGAGAGAGAGAGACCCTTTCCTCTAAGATGCTACTAGTGAAAATAGGTCATTCTCCATTTGTTTGATTAAATTCAGTTGATGAAAACAATTAGTGAAGCTTAAAACTAGCAATGGATGTTTATAATAATCATTCTGGAAGGGATGGGAGGGGAAGCTGAAGTAGATGGAGGGGAAACCATTATCACAATATATTATGTGAGAAAAAAATCTCTTTTCAATACAATAATAATACATGCTCTTCCAGAAGTATTCACGAAACTTTGTTGCACTTACAGGTGTCTGACATATAAGTGTTAAGAAAACGGTTATTAGGGGATGGAGCAATGGCTCAGAGGTTAAGAACCCTGTCTCTTCTTCCAAAGGTCCTGAGTTCAATTTTCAGCAACCGCATGGTGCCTCACAACCATCTTTAATGAGATCTGATCCCCTCTTCTGCTGTGCTGTACATGTGGGCAGAATATTGTATACAAAGGAAATAAATGCTAGAAAATAAAAGGTAATTAGAGACATGTAGGACAAAGCATGTAAAATTCAGACATGTAAAGGTATCATTGACTCATTCAAAATAGTGTGGGTCTACACATGATTGACATGCTTTAATTTCATATTTTACATTGTTTTATAGAGTATATCAAATCTCAAGTAAATATCAAAGAAATAGATAAATTGCTAATCATTTTCTTTAGGCACTCAATAGTCTTTTACTAGGTGACTGGTTCTACAAAGATGCTGTAAATAAATGAATAAATGAGTAAATAAATCGAAATATAATATAAAAAATGGTCCAGGGATTCAGGAAGGAGGGCTTATTTAGTCTGTGAACAATACACTATGATAGATATACTCCTGACCCAAATGTGAGAGTATATTTATATTGAGAGAGATGTTTCCAAACATTATAAAAAATGGATCTTTTAAAGAACTTTTGAATCATGTGTCTACTAAAACACAGGGAACATATTTTACCATCCTGATGAATGAGCTCTAACAAAAGAGACTACTCAATTAGCACAGAGATCCATAAGGGAAACAGTATAACTGTGGAAAAAGAAAGCCTTTGCAGAGAAAGAGCTTCCTTTGTCAACTGTGAATCCCCATGTGACGTCTATGGTCTTTAGAGTTCAAAGTCTAATTGAGTGGTCTGGGATCTGTAATTCCTTTCAGACACGTTCATTCTTCCAATTCCACCTGATTCCCTTGGTCTTCTCCCAAATTAGCACTGAATTCTCTCTCGGCTTTCCCTAAGAAAAAATTTATAATTAAATTGCCTGTGACATATTCCTAAGGTTGAGCTTTCTCAAGGTAACCAAGGGCTCTGTATTGCAAGAATGTATCCAATGTTTTTGTTTTCCCTATCTTTAAGTCAACCCAAGCTTCAGAATCCAAAGGGATGTGACTTCTAGTGATGCAGAAAAATATTGAGAGCCTAGTTCATCAGATGAATTCATCTGAATTCATAGCGAAAATACCCAAGACTCTGAAAATTAGAAGTAATAAGATTAAAATTAATTCTGTAAAGAGTAACGATTTTATCAATGTTTACCCATCTTTATATTAATTAAAAGTTTATATATTTCTATTTATTTTGTATGCCTGTCTTTGGATTATGGGTGTTGACACATTTATGTCCCAGTGCTCATGAGGTCACAGAACAACTCTCATGGGTCACTTCTTTTCATGAACCATGGACTCCTTGAAAGGAGATTCAACTCACATCAACAGACTCAATTGAAAGTACATTTCCTGATAGGATAACCCATTGCTACATCTATTAACATTTTACATTATTTTTTATTTTAACTTTTATTTATAGACAATATAGAAACAACATGTTTCACAAAAATTAAACATTTTGTTACAGCAAAATTAACACATACATTTTAGACTTCTCTATTAACACCTGGTATTATGCTGTAAATCTCTAAGCATAAAATGATTTCATAATATCTTTATGGGTTTCTATGGTGATAAGGTGTTTGCTCTGACAGACAAATATAGTTGAATAAGCATTAGTATCTCCTGCATTATAAATTCTGTTGTCATTATCTGTCTAAGTCATTAATCTCTAACATTATTCCTAAATCTCCTCAAAATGTGTAAAAACTTAAAATAGCTTCTTTTGTGAAACTTCATAGGAACTGCACCTGGGTAATTTGTTCAACTTCAATGGTCTGAAATATTCCAATGACACCTAAACACACTCCCCAGAACATTTGTGGGATGGCTAGCATATCCATTATAGAAGTTTCTATTAAACTTTCCTGGAATTATGTTTCCCAGGGAGTTAATTTATAGACCTGAAAAATGTGCTATCAGTGTCAATTAAGCTGAATTTGGATTTTCTGTAATCAGGTTATGTTAATTGAAATACACTCACACTTTTTATACTATGCACTAATCATTTCCAATCTTTATCATATTCATTCCATAATTTCTCTATTTTATTCCCACATTTCACTGATGACCTCTACATGAAGTTGAATGTAACATTGTCTAGAGACTTTTCTCTAATAGTATCTGAACACCTGACACATGTATTCATTTTACAGAACAAAGCACAGACATCATATTACTAGAATTTCATGTAACATCAAGTTCTATATGAATTATCTCTCATTACATGAACATGGAGGGAGTGTGTGCGTGTGTGCTGTGCTAATGTCTAAAATTAGAAAAGCAAGCCTCATTGGTGAGTGTGTTGGTTGTTTTTTTCTGTAGGGGTGGGATATAAGGAATGAGGTTTGTTAAACAGCCACAGTAAAGTAAGTTTTTTATTCTTTGTGAAAACCCAGTGCTTATAATTAATGACTTCTAGGCATCTCAGTTTAAATTTTTAAGTTTTATTTAATTATATAATGCATATTTTATTTCCCAATATAACGGCTAAATGAGGAGTAATTATAGAAAGTAATACTTATTCTAATGATTTGTTCATATTCTGAACTTTGTTATTACATTTTAAACATTAAACCTCAGTTTACATAACATCATTTCTGTTATTAAAAAAAAAACCTGTTATAAAAAAGATAATTTTAAAAAGGACTCTAAGAACATTTACATATCAAGTCTAAGAATAATTTATTAATTAGCTTCATTACTTTTATGTTTATTATAATATGTACATATATACTTGGGTTTTTCTAATGTCATGAGTGTTTACAAATATAATCTAGGAGGTATATGTAGCATAATATATGTGACAGAAATACTATTCATTTTGATGTGGCTTTTTATTTCGTTATCTGTATTTCTATAAACATACTTGCTCATCACTATAATCCTGACTTCTGACAAATTTATGATACCATCAACTTGAAATGGAAGTTTCTGGTTTCTTTGAAAGCTCAGTTGTGTAACCTGGTGATTTGCTGAAAGCTATCTTGTGGGATTACATGACGTTTCTCTGAAAGCTATCCTGTGAGAGGGCATGTGATGTATTCTGGGAGCAGACATGGGGGAGGGAGCCTGGTAGTGGCAAGGAGTGTAAGAATTACTGACAGTGAGAATCACACCACCTCTGTGGGTTTATTTGCTATTTGGTACTGGATTTGCTATTTGCTATTGGACTGGACTGCTGGTATCCTGAGAACTCAGAGTGGAATTGGCTCATGTCTAAAAAGGCACACCACCTCTTTGGTCTATTAACATTCTTTCTCCTCTTCCTCTAGAGGGTGGGTTAGAAGTGAGGTTGAAGTGTTTTAATAACTATAAATAAAATAGGTTTTGGGAAATCTGAACTTCATAATCAACTATAGTACTCTAATGTGCACTTCAGGTTTGGGTCTGGTAATACATCCATGTGATGTGTGATAAAATATGTATTCTATAGCAATTGATTCATAGCTTCATAAATTTTAAGTTTTGTAATTAGAAAATACATTTTTATACATATATACATATCATTGTAAAATGAAAATATTACTAGATATAATGACAGCAGTATAATCTCATGTGGTCCCAGTTGACAAGAAACTGAGTATAGAATCTCTTACCTAAATGAAGACTTCAGCCACTAAAATAAAGAAATAAATTCTGTAGGTATCATTATCTTTAGTGGTATACTCTGATTACTCTCTTAATACGTATACTACTGAATTTTAATTTTCTCATAACCTCCTAACATAATTACATTTTCTTCATATTTAAGCATCTGAAATATATATAGAATCTTATACACCAAGTATCTATCACAGTGTTTTTTAACTGGTGATATCTAAAATTACTTTGTTGAATAAAGTTACACTAGACTGAGAAATTATTACTTTAAATGCAGCAAAAATTTTAAAAAACAATTTAAATGCATTTCTGGTTATAATAGCAATCAAATGAATAAAATACACTTTTTGTGCAAAACTCAACCACATTTTTCTCTTCTCTTATTTGTTTTTTAATATAATCCAAAGGAGCCCACCCTAGCATTATACTAGCTTTGTAAATAAGGATGCCCTTGAACTCAAAATACTTGCTGTCTCATCCTTTTGAATGTGGAAATTATGGGTATGCACCACCCAGTGTTTTTATTTTATCTCAAGTTATAAATATTTCAGAGCCTACATTTTTCTCATAAAATGTATTTCTACAGCACACCAATAGCACTTGCTTTAAAGAAAATGTGAAATTCTATTAAGATTAACTAAATCTTTGTGGCATGAATAATGTGTTGTCTGAATTTCCCTACAGTGAAATGGTCCTATTGAACTTTATAGTGCATACAAGCAAACAAGCTTTCCTCGTTTGTTGAACAGAAAAAGTTTATTTATTATATATTTCCTTTCATGATTTAGAAAAAAGGTTGTCCTTGGTAAACCTAACTACATTTGTAAGAATCACAAGTATTATTTAAAAGAAAGAAGTGAAATTCTTCTCAAACTGGTGTATTAGGGAGAATAAGTCCCAAATTCACTTCTAAACTGAGTAAGGTAGTTTCCTTTAGAGTCTCTTTCTATGAAGGACAGCATTGCTAGCGTCTTCTCCATGGACTTTTTTAATAAAATAAGTGAGGGAAAACAGACAAATACTGAAAAAAAAGGAAGGTCACTCATTTATGATTGGATTGTTTCCAATCACTTTACCAACTGCTTTCTGCCCTCAACATTCTTAGTAGTTGCTTAAAATCTGTCCCGAAGGCTTGGTTACACCAATCCTAGAAAATACACTTGTAGGAGCAGTTTATCGTGGCTACAATCAATGATCAATTTTTTCACTGTTCTAAAATTAGGTAATTAATTTTTTGATAGTCAGAATCATGGATGGTTCTCAAGACAAAATAATTAATTGTGGTATGTAAAAGTAACAGAAAAAAGAGTTGTGGATATATTTTAAAAATTAGTTGTTTGAGAGTGTATGTGAAAATTCTCCCACACACTTATACCATTTATCTTTTGGCCTCAGGTACTGGATTTGTTATTGATACTGTTGGTCCTCTAAGAATTGGGCCCTAGTTAATAGAAGTAAACAAAATGGCAGCAGCACGTAGTTTATAGCTTGACTCAATCTGATCCTAGTCTCTCTCTGCCTTCCATATGTTCACAGAATATTATTAGCCACAATTCTCCCCATTAAGACTGCTGTAACAGAATCTATGCCTTTCCTATAATGAAACTGTCCACTAAAATAAATTATTTACTCTTTAGTTGGCTACCTAGCAGGCATGTCGTTGTAGCAATTGGACAATTAACTACTACTGAGTATGTAAAAATGTCAATTAGTGACAGTTTAGATAAAAGAAGTCCCAAAACTATAATTTAACAAAATACTAAGTATTTAACAAAGACACAGATATGGAACAGAACTTGTAGAAGCTGATTAAAAGGAATGTCTCTGTTATGTGTGAACTTGATACTACATGGTTTGTAGAAATATGTTTTTCCTAGAAAAAGTGTTGAACTCAGAAGTCCTATGACATCCCAATGCTGAGTACCCAAAAATACTAATATTATTCTCTTAGTTTTTGTGTTAAATATTTAGTAAATACGAAAGTAGGGAGAACAAGACATCATTGTTAGCAATAAATGAGGTATTTGCTCTAAGATAATTTTATAATGTAATAAAGTTATTCTTTAACTAGCATGATCCCTAAGGGTAATCTATAAACATTTGTCTTTTTATTCACACATAAGTCTTCACCACTGATCAAGGACATTTCCCTTTTCAATAAATGGAGAACATTGCACAAAACCACAATTATAGAGGAATTTTAATCCAGAACACCTTTGATCCCTCTGTCTGCAATACCAACACATCATTAGTGCATAGTTTTGATCCCAAACAATGTAGGAAAGTTTAGTTTGTAGAAGAAAACTGATGTCTAATTGAGGGGTAGACAAAGAGACAAATCAAAGAATGATTTGATAGAACGATTCAGAGATAGAATAAGCCCAACTATCAAGACAACAGACAGGAAAGAGTATACTTAACAGCAGTGCAAGGAGAGGGAATAAGTTAAATCATTCAGTTGGTTGAGAGGCAGTGCAGTAGAGTCGAGTTCCTGGTAGCTGAGTTGTAGCAGTTCAGTTCATGGGGTTCAGAGGTAATTTTACTGGGAGTGTTGTCCAAAGACAAGGGTTGCTGTTAGTTTAAATGGTATAGCCTACTAACTGTTTGTTGTTAGGTTTATAATTATTACAGTTGTATTATCTATCCTGTTTTTACAAGCAATAATGACACAGATACCTGATGTAATTTAGAATAGCCTATTTTCACCTGAGGCAAGCCAGATTTCACCTCATAAGCTATTTTCATTTATGTCCTAGATCCATCCTATGCCATCTGCTTCTAATAATTTCTATTTGATTTCCCGCATCCATAATCCCAAAATACTTGCTATGGTTGTTTATTTAGACCTTTTCTTTCATGTGGGCCTTCAGAGTTCCTCCTCTGAGTCCACATGACCTTTCCTGTCTCACAGCAATTCTCTTCCTTCTTTTCCCTCAAACCTTTTCCTCTTATTCCCAAGATTCTCTCTGTTCAAAGCCTGAGAATCTTCTATCTGCCCCTTCCTTTGGTCCTGCCCAGGCTTAGGCCTTTTATTCAGCCAGTCAGGAAGGTAAGGTTCAGGGTAGCAACTAGATCTTGCAAAGAGTAATTAGCATCAAAATACATAGCAGCAGACCAAAATCCCACAGACAGGTTGCAGAGAGATAGAACAAGCTATACTTAAATGAAGAGAGAACAAGCCAGAAAATGAGGAGCCAGAAGATTAGACAATATTGACAAAGTAAGTATGAGCCTAAGCAGAGGGATTCAGTCAAAATCCAACAGAAATCAATTTGAATCAGTCAGCTTGGATAGGAATTTGGGCCAGAACAACTAAGTTGAACCAGGCAGCATGAGTTCAAAAATAACAAGAAAGTGTGAGCTTATACAGCATTAAGTCTCAGAGGCTGAAAACTTTCCAGGCCTAGATAAGATTGTGTGGAGGTTAAAAGCTTCCAGTGCTAGGTCTAGGTTAGCAGATAGAGGCAGTAAGCCTTTGAGATGACAATTACTACAGGTGAATAAAAATTAGTTTTATATACAACCAATCATAATACAGAGATGTTGAACCCATTGGCAACATCTACAAAAAACATCCATACCTAAAGCTCAGTGACGTTGTTGAAAAATTGTTCTGTTGACAGAAAATTGTAAAGGCTAGAGAATCTGAGAATGTGCTATAAGATTATACCTTTTAATAACAGCAGAATCTATACCTTTAAAGTTTTACCAGCATGACTGTGAGAACACAAAGTGAACAAGGATAACAACAACTAACATGTAAAACTGTAGGGATGACATCCCATAAAACCAAATTTAATCAAAAGAGATGAGGAAGGACTCTTCATACTCATCAATGGAAAAATCCACCAAGATGACATATCAGTCTAATCATCTATGGCCCAAATACAAGATAATGCAGACCTAGAGAGACACACATGTTGTGTTCTTACTTATAAGTAAATTTTAGCCATTAAGGACAAGATAACCATATTACAGTGCACATATCCAAGAAGGCAATTAACAAGGAGGGCCCCAGGGAGAATGCTTAAATTTCTCTCAGCAGAGGAAATGTAATAGATGGATATAGTGATTGAAGAGAGGGAACAAAGTAGAATAGGGAGTGCAAAGAGAAATAAGGGTGGAGATCAGTCCTGGGGAGAGCAGAGTCCAGAAGGACAGAAAGCAGAGAAAAGAGAAATTGTGGATTTTGACATCTCTGTGACGAGCTAGAGACCTAAGTCAGAATACGCCTCTGGGAATTACAGATGACACTACTAGTAGCAGATGGAATGGAAACTGAAGAGAACACCATCTTACTAGACAAGACATCTAGTAGAGGAGGGAGGACATGAAGCCACCCAAAACTCACCCTGTCTACAAGACATGTAGGGATAAAGATAGAACAGATAAATAAGAGATTGAAGGAATGGCCAAACACTGCCTGGCCCAACCCAAGGCTCACCCAATGGAAGAGAGCCAAACCCTGACACTACTAATAACATTCTTCTATACTTGCATACAGGAGACTATTAGATGAGTTGTCTTTTGTAAGGTTTTAGCAAGCAACAGATAGAAACAAATGCTGAGACTCACAGCAAAACATAAGGAAAAGCATAGGGAGTCTAGTGGAAAAGTGGGAAGAAGGTTCTAGAGATGACTGACAAGAGATCCATAAGAAGACCAACAGAGGCAACTCACCAGGGCTTAGAAGAGCCTGTGCAGTCTGATAGACTAACCTATAACCATGCATGGGCTGGACCTAGATTTATCTGATATCCAGCTCAGGCTTCATGTGGGTCCACTAGTAAGAATAGCAGGTGCTGTCTCTAACATGGACTCTGTTGGCTTCTTTTCAATAACTTTTCCCTCACTTGGAACTACCTTGCCAGACCATAGGGGAAGAGCATGAGCTCAGTTCTGATGCAAATAGAGGGTCTGTGGTGGGTGGGTATTAGAGGTCTTCTTTTCTGAGGAATAGGGTAGGAGGGATCGGCGAGGGAAGGAAAGACAGAGAGAAGAGAAGGGAGAGAACAAGAACCCAGATATAAATTAATTAATAATAAAAAGACACAAAATAGAATTGAATCTAAATACTAGATCTTGAAAAGATTTTATGAATTTTTGGTCAGGAATATATCAAAGGCCCACAAAACAAACAAACAAAAACCATGCAAAAACAGACTATTTCTTCTGTTTTTTGGATCGTTAGTAGACTTAGACAGAAAGACCAAATTTCTGAATATAACACAGATTTTAGTTACAAAACTCATGGGTATCACAACGTAGCTGGGTAGGTAACTTCCTCCTTGTTGATTAGTGTTCATAGTGTGTGAAGATGCTATGAAGGCTGCTGGGAGAGAAACTCATCCGTGGTCTTTACATTTGTGCTACAATACCAACTAACTAAGCAAGATGTGAAACAAGTAATTAAGACAGCTCACCATTTTCTAACACATGAAGCCTGTGTCTTGGGAAGAAATGCATACTTGAGACTACAATTACACTCAAAATCTCTTTGCTACAGAGTATATGGACCCAACAAAAGAGCACACTACATTTTTTCCTAAAGGAACATGTTGTCAAAAGCCTTCCAAAGATTTAAGTTTATACAGTGTGACTCTCAATCTGTGACAAAGAAGTTTCTTTTTGGAGAGGGTGATGGTTAAGACACACTCTTTCTTGTATAGTAAAAATACTGAAGGAAATTACTAAAAATCTTTAGACTTAACTAAGACACCTTTTTTTTTTCACTCTCCACACCACCCACACCTCAGAACCCAGAAAGCATCATAGATAAGAGCCAAGAAAGAATTAGGAAGATGAAAGACACACAAAAGTATCATTGGTCACCATTAACCACGATATATTCCTTGTAATCAGTAATACACAGTAGTTATTGAAAGCCCCACAGAAGGAGGCTAGCCCAGTTTCCATCATTAGTAGGCACCATTATCACTAGTTCTTGAAAACCTAATAGATTCATATTTATTGGAAAAGGAAGGTATCATTTTTCTCTAATGGAATAATATCTGGGAGACTAGGAGGGAAAAACAAGGGGTCAGAGTGAAAGGAATGAGGATTCCAGGGGATAATTGTGAATAAATATTATCACAACATACTGTACTTGTGTATAAAATGTCTATAAGTAAACAAAGACGGTATACTAAACAAGGCTTAAACCAGCAGTGTTTTTTGAATGTATTCACTTTCCATCCAGATAGAAGACCACTCCTTCCTCGCCTCCTGGTCCCACCCTCTCTTCCTCTCTTCCTATCTCCTATCTACCCCTACCCCCTGATTCCTCAACTCTTCCTCAAGTCCCTCCCTGCTCTGCCTGATGTATGGCTCTGAGTCTCAGCATTTGTTTTGGTCCACTGTTGGGTGGATATCTTAGAGAACATCTCCTTGGTAAAGGGTAACCTACCCCACCAAGGCACCCAAGCACATAAGTCATATGTATCAAGACTGAGCACATCCTTTTATACTGAGGCCAGGCAAGACGGCCCTGCCAGGAGGTCATGATTTAAAAGCAGGCAACAGAGTCCATGTCAGAACATCCCCTGTTCCAATTACTAGGGACACATGTAAAAAATATGCTCTGCATTGGCTACATATTTGTAGGGACCCTAGGTGCAGTTCATGCATAGTCCTTGGTTGCTGCTTCAGGCTCTGTAAGTGCCCCTAGGCCCAGATTAGTTGACACTGTTAGTCATCTTGTAGATTTCTTGTCCAATCCAGGCCCCTCTATCCCCATCCACCCCAGTCTTCCACAAGGCTCCTGACACTCTGCCTAATATTTGTGGAAGTCTCAGCATCTGTTTTGATCTTCTGCTGTGTAGCGATATGAGAGAACAGCTATGCTAGGCTCCTGTCTACAAGCACAGCAGAGTATATCTTTAGTAGTGTCAGAGGTTGGCTCTTTCCCTGGGAGTGGTTCTAGGTTGAGCTAGGCATTGGTTTAACATTCCCTCAATATCTGTTCTATCTTTATCCTTACATGTCTTGTAGGCAGGGTAAAATTAAGGTCAAAGATTTTGTGGGTGGGTTGGTGTTCCTCTCATTTCATTAGATGTCCAGAAGGATTTTCTAATGAATAAAAACAGAAAAAACTGAAAGGAAATAGAGGCAATTGTGAAATAGGTACATTTCTACTTTTTGTCTTTTTAGCGGAAATTTAATTGTATAAATTACTGTGTTTCAAGAGGACACATAGTATACTGTGATCATTCATTATAATAGTCCATCACCCACTTCATTGATCATATTACCCTTCTAAGTATTTGCCTTTGAAATGTTGTGTTTTATTTTAAATTCATATATTTGCATAAGATAAACTATGTCAGGCTATTTTTCAAACATTATTTATTTTATTAAAAATGATGATATGTAGGACAATTTATCCATAGAATATGAAATATTTTCATCTTTATTTGCAACTGACTCAAACTCTATCATCTATACACATTACATTTTCTTCATTCATTCTTCAGTTGCTTACTAAAGCTGATTCTGTATCTTGTAATTGTGAATATTGACACAATAAATATAACTAAAAGATGATAGTTAATACTGACCTACATGTTTTATGGTATGATCAGAAGTGGTACAGCTGAGTTATGCAATAGTTACATTTTAATATTTGGAGATAATCTCATTCATAATTATGACCACTGTGGCAATATCAGTACACTATCCACAGTACATAAAGCTTCATTTGTCTCCTGCCCTCTTTTAAGCTTTCTTTTATTTTATTTTTATTTTTTGTGATAGTGAATTTGCATCATGTGAGATGCAACCCAGGCATAATTTCACATATCTCCTATAGATAAGATTTTGAACTTTTTTCACATATTTATGTACTGATACTCTTGCAAGTTTTCTACATATAAATGTAGTGTGTATATAAGTACAATGTATAATAATTATATATATATATATATATATATATATATATAACAAGCTATTTGAAGCTATTCTAAGCAATATCCAGCTTTACTCATTATTGAAAACTATTCATAAGAGCAGCTTTGTATTTCTCACTATGAAAATAACTGGCATAAAATGTAGTGATTCTATTTCAAATACACTAAGATAAAAAATTTTTAAGTACAGAAACACTCCAATGATAAGAAACTAACATTTTATTTTGTCTACTACATGGCACATAATCTCAGAAATATTTCATATACATATATATTTCATATATTCATAAGATCACATAACATTGAAGTATAATGTCTTAGTTAGGGTTTCTGTTGCTGCAATGAAACACTTATGACCATAAAACAAGAAGTGAGTAAAAGGTTCATTTGGCTTATATTTCCACATTGATGTTCGTCATCAAAGGAAGTCAAGACAGTAACTCAAACAAAGCAGGTACCCGACGCAGGAGCTGATGCAGTCTATAGAAGAGCCAGGATATTTTTTCCTGCTTTGCTTCCTATGTCTTCTTCCATCGCTTTTCTTTCTTTCTTTCTTTCTTTCTTTCTTTCTTTCTTTCTTTCTTTCTTTCTTTCTTAAAATCTCATCTATATTTTCTTTATAAAGAAGAAAGTGATTGGCCACTTATTTCCATTCATAAGCCTTGCAGAGTTACGAGACATAGGGAAGTAGCTTAGGGTTTTTCTTGGTTCTTTGAAAAATAAGCCACATGGAAATTCCTATCAAATTGTGAACTTGTGTTCTTACTTTTAGGACTATTATATGAATAGCTGAGTAGTATTCCATACTGTAAATGTACCACAGTTTCTTTATCCATTCTTCTACTGGGGAACACTTAGGCTATTTCCATGTCCTGGATATTATGAATAAGGCTGCTATGAACATGGTTGAACAAATGTTCTTGTTCTGTGCTGGAGCATCTTCTGGGTATATTCCAAGGAGTGGAATAGCTGGGTCTTGAGAAAGCCCTATTCCCAGTTTTCTGAGATAGCACCAGATAGATTCCCAAAGTGGCTGTACTAGTTTGCATTCCCACCAACAATGAAGGAGTGTTCCTCTCTCTCCACATCCTTGCCAGCATGTGGTGTCGCTTGAATTTTTTTATCTTAGCCATTCTGATGGGTATAAGATGGAATCTCAGAGTTGTTTTGATTTGCATTTCCCTTATGACTAAGGAGGTTGAGCATTTCTTTAAGTGTTTCTCAGCTATTTGATATTCCTCTGTTGAGAATTCTCTGTTTAGTTCTGAGCCCCATTTCTCAATTGGGTTATTTGGTTTGGTGGTGTTTAATTTCTTGAGTTCTTTATATATTTTGGAAATTAGACTTTTGTCAGATGTAGGTTTGGTGAAGATCTTTTCCTAGTCTGTAGGCTGTTGCTTTGTTCTGTTGCCAGTGTCTTCTGCCTTACAGAAGCTTCTCAGCCTCATGATGTCTCATTTATTAATTGTTGACCATAAGGCCTGTGCTATTGGTGTTCTGTTCAGGAAGTTGTCTCCTGTGCCAATGTGTTCCAGGCTCTTCCCCACTTTTTCTTCTAACTGACTTAGTGTCTCTGGTTTTATGTTGAGATCTTTGATCCACTTGGATTTGAATTTGTGCAAGGTGACAAATATGGGTCCAAATGCCATTTTATTTTACATGTAGACATCCAGGTAGACCAGCACCATTTGTTGAAGATGCTATCTTTTTTCCATTGAATAGATTTGGCTTCTTTGTCAAAAATCAAGTGACCATGTGTATGTGGATTCATTCCTGGGTCTTTAATTTGATTCCAGTGATCAACCAGCCTATTGCTGTGCCAGTATCAATTTGTGGACAAATGGATTGAAACTAGAAATGATCATAATGAGTGAGTTAATCCAGAAGCAGAAGGAGACAAATGGTATATACTCACTTATATCTGGACACTAGCCCAAGGGGTCCCATGAAAGTTTTCACTTACCATGAAAGTGGGACAGAGGAGAGTACATCCTATTGGTACTCTAGGTGAGAGAAGCATTGCAGGATGGGGAAATAGAAGGATCCAGAGGGTCCTAGAAACCTACAAGAAGAACATTATGATGGGCGCATCTGAGCCCAGGGTTCCTACTCAAACTATGGCACCATCCAAGAGCATTATGTGCAGTAAACTTCGAAGCCCTACCCAGAACTAGCCAATAGACAGGGAATTCTTCACAGTTGAGTGCAGAGTGGGGTCTGACCTTCACATGAACTCCGGTGCCCCATATTTAACCATGACCCCTTGATTGGGAGGCCTGGTGGCACTCAGAGGAATGATAGCAAGCTACCAAGAAGAGACTTGATACCCTATGAGCATACACAGGGGAAGGAAGTCCCCTTCAGTCACAGTCATAGGGGAGGGGAGTAAGGGGAAAATGGGAGGGAGGGAGGAATGGGAGGATGCAAGGATGGCATAAAAATTGAGCTATAATATGAATAAATTAATAAAATATATTAAAAAATAAATATGACAATGCCAAAAAGACTATTATAATGAAGAATTAAAACTACAGGAGATCAGAAATATTGTAAAATGAATCTTAAGCCATCCATCTTAATTTTTGTCCTCTCTAAACATGAAATCTCAGAATACTTAAGTACAAATAATGTGGTCTCCTAAGGACTCCAGTTAAACAGCTAAACACTTCAGACCCGAAGGTAGGTTACATAATGTATTCACAAACATTCTACCAACCTGTTGAATAAAACTTATAGTATCACAAGTAGAAAGGAATTTTATCTTCCCTAAATTTTCATCCACACAGATGTTTTAATTGTTAATAAAAGTACACAGAAATCTTGGAAAATATATTATCAGATGAAATGAAGGTGTCAAACACATAGTTCTCCTGGTGAAGCTTAGCCTACTTTTTCCATGTGTGATGTGTTGTCATCTTCTTCCAGAGATGGTATTTCTCCTGTCACAGCAGCACTGCTATCGTCCAAAGTAGAATCATCCTCATCAATACCTAGACTAAGCTTGATCATGCTGTAGATCCAGTTTGCATGTGTCTGGGGAAAGAGTGCAGTTTCATACATAGATCCTAAGACTGCTAGCTCAGGACCCAGTCCACCAGAGAAGAAATGACAACATCTGCAATAGACTGGACCCTCCACAATCAATCACTGATTAAGAAAATGCTTTACAACAGGATCTTATGGAGGCATTCTTTGACTGATGTTCCTGCCTTTCAGATTAACTATAGCTTGTGTCAGGCTGACTTAAAACTAACAGCATGCATAAGAAAGGCGTAATTCTAAAAATCTATAAATGTGTTACATAATGCTTAAAAATAATTTCTGAAGAAGTGTTATGCTACCATTTTCATTTCTTCTAGTTATTATAGTGCAAGACTCTAATGCCATCACTGGACTTTCTGAGCCAGGAAGACAATCAGTTTGTAATTTGTATGCTTTATGACTTAGGTATGAATGGATATGCCTTAACTCTAGCTCCTTCCAAGCAAATACTTTTTAAATAAAACTTAATTTCATATTGACAATTGCTCTACCCAAATTTTAAAAAGGAAAAGAAAACAGAAAAATGAAAAACAGCCACAATAATAGATTTGCAGTACTATCATTTACATCTAAAACTCATACTGAAAGCTAAAGGCTTAAAATATAAAAATGATCTTTATAATTATTAAATGATCAATCAACATTATAAATGAGAGAGTCAAATAGTTAATTATTAAAGTCTTTAAATGTGGATTCCTAAATAGCATTATTTAATTCTCCTAGAAGAAGATAAACAAAAGCAGCACTAGTGATTAATAAATTTCCATGGAAACTGATCCCATATATTTATAGAAATCATGATAAATTATAAATATCAAACTCTGCCATTATCTGCAGATGTGCCAGTTAGTTAAACTTTTTCACACTTATATAATGCCAATACAAATGACTATGAAACAAAAATGTAATATATTTAGTTCCAATTTAAATAAAAACATCTAATGAATTATACAGCATTTAATTGTCACCAAGATGTTAAAATAACTTAATCATTTTTGCTATAACTAACTTTCAATGGAATTCCTATGTATTTTATTTATGTAATTTTTTGTTTTGTTTTGTTTTTTGCTTGTTTTCTTTTTAGACATGGTCTCTATGTGTAATCATGACTGTGCCGGAACTCTCTATAGACTAGGGCTCCTGAGTGTTGGGATTAAAGGTGTGTACCACCACAGTCTGGTGTATTCCTCACTATTTTAAAGAGTATCTTAATATGTATTTTTCCTCTAAACTTTTTGAGCCATTAAAATACTTAGGAAGTTAGTGAAAATAACTGCATAGCAGTTTGTGTGTCAAAATTTCAAATGTGATAAATTTTAACTCAAAAAGACAATATGCACCATTTTGCACCAATCAAACCAAAAACAGTTTTATTCCAGAACTTTCTACTTCCTTTCCTTGATGCACAGCAGTTTATTTTTTTAAACTAAGTCCTTTAAAAAGAGGAGAACAAACAAAAAATAATCTTACCTCACTCAGAATATATTTCAATAAGCTTTATTCTAGTGTTTCAATCAAAACAAAAAACCATAAATGAAGCATAAAGCAATGAATAGATCAAGTTTTGTATTAATCATATTTGGATCTCTGAAATGCCACTTGTGTCATTCCAAAGTGCTTCTTTGTCCAATGAAGAACTTCAAAATACCATTCAAGAAAAAGCTAACTTATGTATATGGATATAAGAATACTACCTAATATTAAATTCTTCCTATGTTTACATAATTGGCAGTATGTTAAACTACTAATCAGAAAATTATTGTCTACTTACTAGACATATGTGTCACTAATTGCATTAATTCGGTGTCCATGGAAATAATAGGCAACTGTGATGACTTAACTATTTTTTTAACTTCCATTACAATCACATTCACAGATGAGTCCATTTTACTTAATAACACAAAACTATTCTTGCTTAATATTCTATTTCATGGGTATCTCTTAATCCAACTTTATCATGCCAATATATTTAAAACTACCTGTGTCCTTTTCATTTGAGTGTGCAAGTTTACATCTGTTCCAACCTTTGTTGATAGCAATTTGGCAGCACAAGTCCAGGTTATGAGCCTTTCTGAACTGATGAAAGTAGTTGCCTTAGCAACAGAAACACTGCAGAATCTCTCAGAACACCTGTTCTTCCCACTCATGATTCTCACAGCTGAGATGTATGCACTTGAAAACTGCCTTTCTTGTTTTGATTTTTGCTTATGTGTGCTCAGATAGTTTAGAGATACTGTGAATTTGCTGATCTGGCTACTTGAATAGTTCAAAACACCAAATCATCTGAATGCCTTAGACTTGTCATTACGACACCACTGGTATCTCGTTTTCCCCAAACCCACAGATTCTTCATTTGCTTTCCTACATCTTTACCAAGTTCTGCTAATGGAAGATTTGGAAATGCAACTAGGACAGAGAATATTCTGTAAGTGCAAATGACAAAATGTGGCTCCATTGTCACCCTCAGGCTTTTTATTCAGCCAACATTCATAATTCATTGGGTCTGGTAATATAAAAGGGCAATGTGCCTGACTGCCTGAGAAAATTACTGTCATATTTTACCTTATAAATTTTTTAAATTATTCATTTTCTTGATTGTGTAAGGTCATTCTTCTCTTTTCCTTGAAATTTAACTGAACTTATTCATATATACTGTCTGTATCAGAGCTCATAAAAGCAATTACAGAAAAAAATCACTACTTATTTTCTTTCAGAACAAGCAAAGGACCCAAAGTTTAGGTATTATTTTAAATATTCAGTTTAGAATAAAGCATGGATAGTTTCTGTGCCTTTATGGATTTTCAAGTTGAGGTGTTACTTATGAAGTTAAGTAAATATAAAAATAGTAATAATTTCAAAAGCAAAAATCATAAAAAATATTTCTGTAAGTAGTCATTCCCCACTCTCCACTCAATTGTGGGACTGACTTTCACACAAACTCTTGTGCCCCATATTTGACCATGTCCCCTGGAGGGGGGAGACCTGGTGGAACTCAGAGGAAGGATAGCAGGCTACCAAGAAGAGACTTGATACCCTATGAGCATATACAGGGGGAGGAAATCCCCCTCAGTCACAGTCATAGGGGAGGGGAAAAGGGGGAAAATGAGAGGGAGAGAGGAATGGGAGGATACAAGGGAGGGGATAACCACTGAGATGTAATATGAATAAATTAAAAAATAAAAATTTAAAAAAGGAGCCATACTTTCTTGCCACATGTTAAACCAGAAAACTCATGAGAAGGAATTAAACTTTAGATTAACATATTTTAAAAATTTCTACAAGTTTTTTTCACTTAATATATCTAATTTTACTTGTTAGCCATAATTTGATAGCCCAATAATCTGTCAAGCTCTCAGGAAAAACTCCTAATCTTTTTAATTACTGAATGAATATTTTTCATGTTGACTCTATCGAAATCATATTAACAAGATAACTATAAAACAGGTGTGGTAATGCATGTCTACCGTAGCAGTTATTCAGGAGACCTGGAGAGTGAGAACATACATGCATTAAGAGCCCTTCAAATGTTTGTAGCATATGCCACTCTCCTATATCTTTCGCTCTCTCTGTTAAGCTTCGGCACATACTTGCTCTTAAATACTTGTTCTCAGTGGAAGTGTCTATATCTACCTTTGAGAGATGAGAAAAATACACCATGTTTTATGCTGTTTAATTTTTTTTTCTTATAATGAAAAACATTTAATTGAGGCTGGCTTAGGGTTTCAGAGCATTACTTCATTGTCACTGTGGTGGAAAACGTTGCAGAGGGCAAGCAGATATGATTCTGGAAGATAGAGAGTTCTACATCTTTATTTTTCCTTTTCTTCTTTTCCTTCCTTCTTTTAAAAAAATTATTATGTTTATTTTTTACATATACATTTGTGTTATTACACATATGTATCTTGCTTATTAATACCCTGTTTCTACATTTATAATTTATCATATTCCCTCTTTGTACCTCAAACATCAGAATCATTCCAATAATATATATTTAAGTGAAAAAGAGAAATGTTAATTGATGCTATAGATGGTTACAAGGTAAATAATTTATATTTAATTTTCATAATATATTAGTCAGTAATAACAGATTTTTATTAACTTTACCTTCTTATCAATGATTAAGTAGAGAAATACTACAAAATATGCCATTGAAAACTGAATTTGAAAGACATATTTGAAACATGAATAACTGAATTAATAATTGTAATTATTTCATTCAGCTTTTTGATGATTAAGAAATAATTATTTTTAGTTATTTTCTATTGCTGTGATAATATACAATAATCAAGGCAACTAATAAAAAGAAAGCATACAATTTAGGGCTCAGAGCTCCCAAAAGTTTGACACCCTTGACTATCATGATGAATAACATAACAAAAACCAGGAAGTCATAGTGCTGGAGCCTGGGTTATGTAGTAGCTGAGAGATTGTATCTTGATCCACAAGTGTGACAGTGAGAGAGCTACCTGGAATCATGTAGACTCCTGAAGCTTCCAAACCGATCTCTGGTGACACACTCCTCACATGAGGCCCCAGATCCTAGCCCTTCCCAAACGCTTCCACCTACTGGGAACAAGTATTTAAGGATATGTGCCTAAGGGACTGTTTGGTCTTAAACAACCACAATGATTAACTTTATTATTTATTTTAATATGCTTTGAGGTATCCTGGATTAGGTCTGGTGCCTTATAAATGTTAGGTAAGTATCCTATTGCTGAGCCAGAACAAGAAAGAGAGGGAGAGAAAGAAACAAACTGACAGACAGAAACAGAGAGAGACAAAGCAATAGATAGGAAAGTGATAGATACTAAAAAAGTTTGTAGGGCTCTTCTTGAGTGTGTAGTCTTAATGTCCAGGTCTCCTGAATAACTGCTATGGCAGACATGCCTTACTATACCTATTTTTTAAATTAGCTTATTAATATGATTTCAGATGGAGTTAACATGAAAAATATTTATTCAGTAATTAAGAATTCAGTGCTTTTTTGAGTTTTTGACAGATTATTGAGGCAATCAAATTATGGCTAATAAATAAAATTAGATGTATTGTTAAGTGAAGAGAACTTGTAGAAATGTTAAACATATGTTAATCTAAAATTAAATTTAACTCCTTTATATGAGTTTTCTTTGTCAGCATGTGTCAAGACAGATGATTACTCACAGAAATGTATTTTTTACTTTTATATTACTATTGATTTTTATTTATCTAACCTAAAAAGGACACATTAACTTTAAAATCCTGAAAGGCACAGACACTATCCATTCCTTAGTCAAAACTGAATATTTAACATACCACTCCTTAAAAAGAGACTCCAGAACAAAGTGTACTCTCCTTTTAACGTTTAAGAGGACCCATACATACAATCTCTGTAACTTTGCTTTTGGACTTCCTGAGTCCAAAACAGTAAAGAGTAATATTTTTACTTGAAATGGTTTATTTTACTATATAGCCTGAGGAGGAAACACACACTGCAACTGTGTATAGTCCCATCCTAAGTGCTGGCATTCTGAGTTATGTAGAAAAGGCAAAAATGAGAAGACCACTACCATTCATCTCTCACTACTTCTGGTGATGGATGCAGTATGACCAGCCAATGTGAAACTCTGCCCCCATAGCCTGTATAATGGTGTTTGTACCCATAAACTTTGATCCAAAATAAACCCGGCCTTCCCTAATTTTTCTCACATAGTTTGTGGCCACAACAAAACATGTAATGAATTTAGCCACTTTCTTTTTATTTTATTTTATTTTATTTTATTTTATTTTATTTTATTTTATTAATTTATTCTTGTTACATCTCAATGGTTATCCCGCCCCTTGTATCCTCCCATTCCTCCCTCCCTCCCATTTTCCCCTTATTCCCCTCCCCTATGACTATGACTGAGGAGGACTTCCTCGCCCTTTATATGCTCATAGGGTGTCAAGTCTCTTTGGTAGCCTGCTAGCCACTTTCCTAAGTCTTTTATTATTACTAATTTTTATGAAAATTTTCTATCCATACTATAACATTATATGAAATTTACAAATCTGTAGTGTCATTGTCCACACTTTATAATGTTAGACTCTTTTTAACCACTTTATAAATTTTCCCACATACTTAGCCTCCATGCTTCCTGAAAATCTTTGAAATTAATCATATTTTTACTTTGCTATGTATTTGTTTTTTCAAGATATGATATATTTTGTATTATATAGTTTGGAGCTTTAAAATACCAGCTACTTTTCCAAATATAGTGAACACTGATTTTTTTTTACAAGTACACAGATCAATTATTTTTCACACTGACATTTACTTTATTTATGGACATATTATTATTTATTCATATATAAATATATTTTTGTTTTCTTCCAGTTTTATGGCACTGTGAGGAAATGATTATTAGATAATACATGTACATTTTAGTGTACATATATTTTTTAAGTTCCTAGGAAAGTGCCAACGAGTACAGGTGATGTACCTTATGATATAAAATGTAAATTTATTTTATAAATTGCCAAAATCTGTATGAAGTAACTAGCTACATTGGAATTTCCATCAATAATGAAATGACATTATTGGATACTGAAAAAGTGGCTTAATTGCACTGCTTGTTGCATTTCTTTGAACATCCATGAACAAAACCAAGAATTGGTGGTATGAGCCTGTAGTCAGACTGTGGGGCTGACAGAGATTTTGGACTTTAAATATATGTTAAATATATGTTGCAGTAAAATAAAATAGTTTTTTTCTTTTCCCTGTCGAGATTCACCTTAAATACTTGAAGGAGTGTCTGTGTGTGTGTGTGTGTGTGTGTGTGTGTGTGTGTGTGTGTGTGTGT
>OU015749.1:52821508-52842907 GCA_907169655.1 Acomys percivali
TAATAATAATAATAATAATAATAATAATAATAATAATAAAAGTATGTCTTGCCTGTGTCACCCTGTCTTCTGTCTCTGTCTCTCCCTGCCTGCCTCTCTCTCTTCCTTTCTTCCTCTCTTCCTTTCTCCCTTTCTCTCTTTCTTCCTTCCTCCCTCCTTTACTACTCCCATCCTTTTTCTCCCCTCTGATTGTTTTTATATGTCAAATACTTTCAAAATAATATGATATGAATCACTTCTCCATCTTACCTTTCTGTGGAATGTTCAGATGAAATTGCATCAATTTTACTGATCAGCTCAGTATGAGATGATTAACTAATCTGCCAAAAGTATTCATCTCAAAAATGTTGAAACTGTCTAGATATTGCAGTCAAAACCTCTCTGCCAATGATTGTACTATAAAATTCAGTTCTGGAGAGTCAAAATCATTCTGATAAGCTGCTTGTTTTTATCACAGAATTAATCAGTATATCTGTAGTGTATGGAAGGTGGGGAGGAACTGGTATAAGTAGAGAGAGGAGAAACTATAATCAATATATATTGTATAAGACAATAATTTATTTTCAATAAAAACAGAAGATTATTATAATGACAAAAGTGAAAGAACACTACTTGAATTAAATATATTTTAAAACATTATTTGAAATCATTTAGTGGTAGTATTTTTATATAGTATTTAAGCATTTTCAAATCATTGTTAATTATGGTTAAGTATGGAAAATACTTACTTTTATTTATTTCTCTGTTAAAAATATTAAATATAAATAGATGTTTATCTTCCATTAAAAATAGGACATAAACCAGGAATGGTAGCACAAGACTGTATACCTATAATCCCAGGACTAGGGAAGGCAGAGGTAGGCATATTCCTGTGATTTGAAGGCTGCCCTGATCTAAAAGTGAGTGCAGGACAATCAATGATACCAAGAGATAACCTGCATGTACTGTACCTAGATCCCCTACACATACGTAGCTGATAGGCAGTTTTGGTCTTCATGAGGGTGGCATAACAATTAGAGAAGGGACTGTCCCTAACTTGGACTCTGTTGCTGGCATTGAGATCACTTTTCCCTAGTTGGGCTACTTTGTCTGGCCTAGGTGGAAGAGGATGCACTCAGGCCTGACGCAATTTGATGTGTAAGTTGGTATGGGGGTTTGGGGAAGAGGTTCTCCTTTTCTGAGGGGAAGGGAGAGGAAACTGGGAGAAGATTCTGGGATCATGGGACCAGGACAAATGGGTAAGTAATATAGAATTAGTTTTTAAAAAAATCTATGCTCTTTAAATGTGGGAAAAATGCATGAAATTTGAAAAAGATGTGCTGCACATGTTACTCTAAAACTCTGAGAAACTAAATATTACTTTTTGGGTAGTAAGGTAGAAAATATTCATGTTTGGCACACACAATTTTAATTACCTTTACAGTTAGTATGTTGATATTTAGGAAAAAAAAAGAATCTTACTAGACTTTAAAGAACTATGTCCACTATTTTTAACTTTTTCTTTTTTACTATGCAGTAGAATAATTTTGTTAACTTAAAAATTAAAAAATAAATCTAAACATATTAAGAGCATTGAAGTAATTTCTGGTTTATCTTTAATATTCATGTTTGAATAGTTATCTTTCTAAGGGAGGATAAATTTTGATTAAGTCTTGTATAACTTTAGGCATATTACTTTAGGCATC
Source organism: Acomys percivali (assembly GCA_907169655.1). Lineage (NCBI taxonomy): Eukaryota > Metazoa > Chordata > Mammalia > Rodentia > Muridae > Acomys > Acomys percivali. The sequence goes on from OU015749.1 coordinate 52,823,194, forward strand.
AGCATCTAAGAAAGAATTCTAAATGGTACTTACGCCTGATAGAAAAAGAATGCAATAAAAATAATTATTTATTTCTGCCACTTTTACTCTAACTACTATTATTTCAGTTCACTTTGTAAAATGGTAACTACTCATTGACATCAATATTTTCATAATTTTTTGAGGCTTCTTTCTTAACATGAGAGATGATAGAAGTTAAGAATATAGTTTAACAATTAATAAATGGGACCCCATGAGGCTGAGAAGCTTCTGTAAGGCAGGAGACACTGTCAGTAGAACAAAGCGACAGCCTACAGACTGGGAAAAGATCTTCACCAACTCTTCATCAGACAAAGGTTTAATATTCAAAATATATAAAGAACTCAAGAAATCAAACAGCACAAAACCAAACAACCCAATTGTGAAATGGGGCTTGGAACTTAACAGAGAATTATCAACAGAGGAATATCAAATGGCCGAGAAACACTTAAAGAAATGCTCGTCCTCGTTAGTCATCAGAGAAATGCAAATCAAAACGACACTGAGATTCCATCTTACACCCATCAGAATGGCTAAGATCAAAAACTCAAATGACACCACATGTTGGCGAGGATGTGGAAAGAGAGGAACACTCCTTCATTGCTGGTGGGAATGCAAACTAGTACAACTACTTTGGAAAGCTATCTGGCGCTTTCTCAGAAAAATGGGAATAGAGCTTCCTCAAGACCCAGCTATCCCACTCCTGGGAATATACCCAGAAAATGCCCTACCACAGAACAGGGACATATGCTCAACCATGTTCATAGCTGCCTTATACATAATAGCCAGAACATGGAAACAGCCTAAGTGTCCCTCAGTAGAAAAATGGACTAAGAAACTGTGGTACATTTACACTATGGAATATTACTCAGCTATTAAAAACAAGAAATTCCCGAAATTTGTGGACAAACGGATTGATCTAGAAATTATCATAATGAGTGAGTTCACCCAGAAGCAAAAAGAGACGAACGGTATATACTCACTTATATCAAAACACTAATCCAAGGGATACATACCATGAAAAATTTTACTTACCAGGAAAGTGGGTCAGAGGAGAGGTCATCCTATTGATACTTTTGGCGAGAGTAGCATTGAAGAATGGAGAAATAGTAGGACCCACAGGGTCCTGGAAACCTACAAGAAGAACTTTATGACAGGCAGATCTGGGTCCTGGGTCTTCCTCAAACTAAGGCACCAGCCAAGGAGAATATAGGCAGTAAACTTCGAACCCCTACCAAGACCTAGCCGATGAACATGATATTCTCCACCGTTGAGTGGAGAGTGAGATCTGACTCTCACACGAACTCTGGTGCCCCTTTTCTGACAATGTCCCTTGGAAGGAGAGGCCTGACGGCACTCAGAGGACGCATTGCAAGTTACCAAGAAGAGACTCGATATCCTAAGAGCATATATAAGGGGAGGAGGTCTCCCTCAATCACAGACATAGGGGAGGGGAGAAAGGGGGAAGTGGGAAGAAGGGAAGAATGGGAGGAAACAGGGGAAGGGCTAACAATCGAGATGTAATAAGAATAAATTAATAAAAAAATAATAAAGAATATAGTTAAAGGACAGTGGGTTCTGTTATTATTTTATAAATTACCCAAGGGTCTTGTGGAGACTGAACCATCAACCATGGACCATGTATAGAATAGACCTAGGTCAGGGAGGCAGGGGCTGTTTTTGACAAGGACTATCTTTTAATTTTTTTTTTATTTAATTAATTTATTCAGATTACAATCAATTGTTATCCCATCGCTTTTGTCCTCCCTTTCCTCCCTCCCTCCTACTTTCATGCTATTCCCCTCCCATAGGTCTATGACCAAGGGAGACACCCTCCTCAACTTTATAGTCACAGGCTATCAACTCACATCTTGGTAGTCAGCTTATTCTTTCTTTGAGTGCTACCAAGCCTCCCCACCAAGGGAAGGTTGTGAAATATGGGGCACCAGATTTCATATCAAAGGTAGGCCCTGCTCTGCACATAACTGTAGAGAACGTACTGTCCATTGGGTAGATCATAGTAGGGGTTTGATGTTTAATACTTGTATTGTCCTAGTTACTGCAATATTTTTCCAGATGCCACTGGGCCCCGATCTACCCCTTACAAAGTTCTTATTGAAGGTTTCTAAGACCCTCTGGATCCTTCAATTTCTGCTTCTGAGTTAACTCACTCAGTATGATCATTTCTAGTTTCATCCATTTTTCCATGAATTTCAGGATTTCCTTGTTTTTTATAGCTGAGTAGTATTTCATAGTTTAAATATACCACAGTTTCTTTATCCATTCTTCAACTGATGGACATTTAGGCAGTTTCCATGTTCAGCCTATTATGAATAAGGCTGCTATGAGCATGGTTGAGCATATGTCTTTGTTGTACGGTGGAGCATTTTCTGGGTATATTCCAAGGAGTGGAATAGGTGAGTCTTGAAGAAGCCCTATTCCCAGTTTTCTGAGAAAGCATCAGATAGATTGTAAAAGTTTGCATTCCAACCAGCAATGAAGGAGTGTTCCTATTTCTCCACATCCTCCCCAGTATGTGGTATCACTTGAATTTGTCATGTTAGCCATTGTAATGGTTGTAAGATGAAATCTCAGAGTCGTTTTGATTTGCATTTCTCTGATGAGTAAAGACGTTGAGCATTTCTTTAAGTGTTTCTCATCCATATTATATTTCTTTGTTGAGAATTTTCTGTTTAGTTCTGAGTCCCATTTCTTAACAGGGTTATTTGGTTTGGTGGTGTTTAATTTCTTGAGTTCTTTATATATTTTGGATATATAAGATGTAGGGTTGGTAAAGATCTTTTCCCAGTCTGTAGGCTGTCACTTTGTTCTGTAGACAGTGTCTCCTGCCTTACATAAGCTTCTCAGCCTCATGAGGTTTCATTTATTAATTGTTGATCTTAAGGCCTGGGCTGTTGGTGTTCTGTTCCGGAAGTTGTCACCTGTGACAATGTGTTCCAGGCTCTTCCCCACATTTCTGTAACTGATTTAGTGTTTCTGGTTTTATGTTGTGGTCTTTAATCTACTTGGACTTGTGTTTTGTGCATGGTGATGAATAGGGGTCTAATTGCATTTTTCTACATGTAGACATCCAGTTAGATAAGCACCATTTGTTGAAGGTGCTACCCTATTTCCATAGAATATATTTGGCTTCTTTGTCAAAAATCAAGTGACCATATGTTTGTACATTCATTTATGGGTATCCGATTCAATTCCCCTGATCCTGTTGCTGTGCCAGTACCAGGCTGTTTTAATTACTGTTACTCTATAGTACAGCTTAAGATCAGGAACAGAGATTCCTCCAGAGGATCTTTAATTGTATAGGATTGTTTTAGCTATTCTGGGTTTTTTTTTCCATATGAAGTTGAGAATTGACCTTTCAATGTCTTTAAAAATTGTGTAAGTATTTGTAGGTATTTTGATACAGATTGCATTGATTCTGTAAATCGCTTTTGGTAAGATGGCCTTTTTTACTATGTTAATTCTCCTGGTCCATGAACAAAGTAGATCCTTCCATCTTCTGATGTCATCTTCAGTCTCTTTCATCTGAGATATGAAGATTTTTTCAAACAAGTCTTTAACTTTCTTGGTTAGAGTTACCTCTAGATATTTTATATTGCTTGTGGCTAACTTGAAGGGTATAGTTTTCCTATATTCTTGCTCTGAATTGTTGTAATCAGTATATAGGAAGGCTACTGACATTTTTGAGTTAAATTTGTATCCAGCCAATTTGCTGAAGTTGTTTATCAGCTGTAGGAGTTCTCTGGAAAATTTGGGGGTCACTTATGTACACTATCATATCATCAGCAATTAGGGATAATTTGAATTCCTCCTTTCCCATTTGGATCCCCTTGATCGCCTTTGTTGTCTTATTTCCAGTGAAGAACTCCCTGATCCCAACAGGCAAGGGCATGTGACCTGTATTCACTCACCAACTATCTACTCACAGAGGCCAGTGAAGGACACCAGAAGCTACCACCCAACATCAGAGTTAGCAAGCTGTCTAAAGAACAGCATAAGAATGCAAACAACAAAAACCATAATAATTTGGAATCTCCAGATCCCAGCTATCCCAATGAAAGCAACCCTGAGAACCCAAACATAATCAAAATACAAGAAAATGACATCAAATCCTTAGTAAGGGAGATGATAATGGAAGAATGAATAAAATCTGTAAACAAATGCAGGAAAGTAGAACCAAACAGATTGAAGACATAAGAGCGACCTATAGAGAGGCACTGAATCAATTTCAGGAAAAAAAAAAACAGATGAAGGAAATCAATAACAGTTCATGATCTGAAAATGAAAATGGAAACTATGATAAAGGTACAGACAGAAGAAAAACAGGTTAGAAAGGCCTTATGGAAAAAAGCAAGCAACATATAGGTGACCTTCTCTAAAAGAATCCAAGAACTGGGGGAATGAATCTTGGGACTTGAAGATACAATTGTAGAACTTCAAACAACCATCAATGAAAATGCTAAATCTGAAAAATTCCTGACACAAAACATTCAAGAAATCAAGGACACCATGAAAAGATGAAACCTGAGAATTATAGGCATTGAGAAATGAGAAGACACCCAACTCCAAGGCCCAGAAAATATCTTCAACAAAATCATAAAATAAAGTTCCCCCAATTTGAAAAAGGAGATGCATGTAAACATACAAGAAGCCTACAGAACACGAAATAGAATAGACCAGAAAAGAAAATCTTCCTGACACATAATAATAAAGACAAGGACTTACTTACATGCTTTTCAATCACTTTTCACTGGTGTGGCTGCTTCCAAGCCATCATAGTAGAGGATGTCTTCAGTCCTGATGTGATTTGGTGTGCATGGATGGGTAAGTGTGTGTGTGTGGGTGATCCCCTTCTTTGAGGGGTAGGGGAGGTGATTGTGGAGAAAATGGAGGGGGAGTGGGACTGGGAGGAAAGAAGGGAAGGGGCTATGATTGGGATTTAATGTGAATAAATAAGTGAGCTAAAACTTAGACAATCTGAACCCAGATAAATAAAGTAAACTTGATACCAAAACTCTAAATTATTCTATTTATTATTTGCTTTAGTTTCTTAAAATGTAATTTAACATATAATGTATAAATAACTAAACTAAAATTTTAGGATATAGTATAATAATAATAGGAATCAATTATCAATTATCTGAAATAAAGGAGATGATAACTTTATACGTATGTTTCTTCATGATAGCATTAAAAGAAAATATTGACTGATATTCATCAAAATAGAAAAGCTAATAAACTTCAATGCTGTACATATTACCTATATTTTAAATTGTGTAGTTAAGTTAAGGAAATGTAATACTTCATGATCCATGATTTATACCCAGTATTATAGATTTGAATATGACATCACACTCCATATAATTTCAAACTTGATATACAAGATGTGAAACATAAAACACAAGAAGTTTTCAAATTACATTTACTTTTACCCATATGGTTTGTCTCTGTGGTTTTCTATGTTAGAATTTCAAGCTATTTCCATTATATCAGTTGTGTTTTTCATGATCTTCCTTCAGCCCTAAAGAGCAATTTTTTGATGAGTAATGTTATCTATACTTATCTGTGGGTAAAAGTTTAAGATTTGAAAAATTCACACTTTTAAAGAGTCTTATACTAATATTTATTATTCTTATTCATAAATTTAGACATAACACAGGTTATGCATTCACAAATTAATCTAATGTTTAAGTGGTATGTATGATATTTATACCTGACCATTTAATGTCATAAATATTTATTACAAAAACATTGATTTAAAATATGCAGTTTTATTTTTCACAAAGATCTTGCACCATTTAATCTTTTCTTATTTGTGCAACTTTACACTTTATAAATCATCAGAAACTATCACTTGGTTTTATAGTAATGTTCTTTCTTTCAATAAAATTAATTTCTTCTATCAAAGGAAATTTTATTCATTTCTGTCAAATTATTTCCAATTTAATTTCTGTCAGTCTCTTCCTTATAAGCAGCAAAAACCACCTCATTTCTCTTAACCTGTTGGCAAGATATCAAGTGTATGGAGGGACACACACACACAGTGAGATAGATTAGAGATAGATTTTAGAGAGAGAGAGAGAGAGAGAGAGAGAGAGAGAGAGAAGTTTGGAAAACTTCTTGCATAGTAGCCTTTATGTCTTTGACCTACCCATGACCTAGAGTTTCTCAACTGTAGTATTTTCAAAATAATATGGTAGTTCTTCTTAATATAACTGGATAATTGGATTAACTATGACATGAGCACCTGTTGCATTTGGTTTATCTGGAATGTTTACATTGCCAATCTGTTCTAAGCCTTAGCATTTTATGGGCTTTGCTAGATAATATTCTCATTAAAAATTTTTTGGTAGCTTTGTAACACCAAAGTCAATGCATGACAGGTCTTCTTCTATCTCATTTTAATATAATATCTTCTTATTTTTCTTTCATCCAAGCAAATTCCTTTCACGTATCTCTTTTTTCTTTTCTCTTTACCACCATATAAATATTCATATTTATGCCACCATAAAAAACTGAAATAGTTATTTAAAGGCCATTAAAAGCATAGATGGATGATATAATGAAAGGTGGATAGCTATATCTAATAACCCGTACTAGCCTTTACCTTAATGGGCCTCTTAAGTTTGTATAAACATACCTTGAACATGACATCATACTTCAAATGCTTTTCTATTACCTTTCTTTTACTCTCAGACTACATCAAGATAATTCAATGAGTGGCCAAACATAGACTCATAAAGTTGAACCTTTCTTTCCAATATATATCTTTAATTAATTAATTAATTAATTTTAAATGATTCGTTCCTAAAATACGTTTTTCAAAAATTCAGTGCAGTGTTTCTATAAAAAGGAACCATTACCCTAGAAAACTTCAGGGTTCATATGTTTTCTTTTGTTTGTGTTTTCAAAATAATTTCCTTCTAAATAATAAGAAAGAAAATGAAGTTTCTGAATTTGTATGGTCCAAAGTGTTTATTGATTAGTCACCTGATTTTTGCTGTAGACTATAAGCTGCAAGATAGGAGACCACTGTAATATTCATTTGTTATTTTACTTAATTGTATTATTCATGCTTTAGGTCTTATTTCAGACTTATTTTCCATAGAGGTCAGGAAAATCATATCTAGAGCATGATTTAGTAATTCATCATATAAGACATATTTTTAAATAAAACAACAGCTTTATATTTTTAATTTTGTGAAAGACAATTACTGATGACTTGGAAAAAAGAGTATCAATAACAAGATAGTCATTTTAAAATCATAACAATATTTTAACAAAATGTGAAAAAATATAAGATGTGACTATTACACTTCTTATTTCTAAAATATTATAAATATATTTTCATTGTTTATAATTTATTCACATTATATCTAGATTATTATCCCCTCATTCTTACCCTCTCCTTCCCACCCTCCATCCCTCTTCACTGCTATTCCCCGCCCCTAAACCTTTGACAAGGGGAGCACTCCTCCTATACCATCTGTTCCCAGCTTATCTGGTCTCATTAAGATTGCCTCCATCCTCTTCCTCTGTAATTATGCAAGGCTTTTCTGCCAAGGGAAGTGATCAACCATCGGTCACCAGATTCCATGTTACAGATAGCCCCTTCTCCGCTTACTAGGCAATCCATGTGGAGAATGAGCTGCCCATAGACTATATCTGAACAGGGGGTCTACATTCACCCCTTGCATTGTCTTTGGTTAGTGCATCAGTTTCTGTGGGTCCCTGTGGGTCAAGATTTGTTGTCTTTGATGGTTTCCTCGTGGAGCTTTTGTCCCCTCTGGGCCCTTCTATCCCCATACTCTTCCCTAGTACTGACAGCGCTCTTCTCAGAGTTTGGGTGTGAGTCTTTGCACAGTTTTGATCCCCTGTTGGGTGGAATAATTCAGAAGATATGTATGTTGGCTCCTGTCCTTTTCCCACTCTTCAACATTTCCAGTTTATATTCTAATTTTCCCTTCTGAATGTGAACCAAGCATTCTCCCTAGGGTCCTCCTTGTTATTTAGCTTCTTTAGATCTGTGGAGTATAGTATTTTTATCTTGTATTATGTATTTAATATCCACTTATAAGTGAGCATATACTAGGCATGTTTTTCTGGGTCTGGGGTTATCTCACTCATTCAGATCTTTTCTAGTTCTACCCATTTGTCTGCAAATTTCTTTATTTCCTTGTATTAATAGCAAAGTAGTTTTCCATTGATTAAATGTGCCACAATTTTGGTACAGATTCTTTATTTGAGGGACATATAGGTTGTTTCCAGATTCTGACTATGATGAATAAAGCTGCTATGAACAGAGATGAGCAAATGGCGAGGATGTGGAGAAAACAGAACTCTCCTCCATTGATGGTGGGAATGAAAACCAATAGAACCACTTTGGAAATCAATCTGTCACTTTTCCAGAAGTCTTGCACTAGCTTTACCTCAAGACACAGCTATACCACTCCTGGGAATATACCAAAAAGATGCTTCACCATATTTCTAAATTTTATCTTACATGATTTTGTTATCACCAGTAATTTAAAATGTTTCCTGTTTTGCTGGTTGAGGCTAAACTCTGAACTTGTGAACCAAATATAGTTAATAGGGAATTTCCTAAGACTCAAGAACAAGTGGATGTCAGACTCAACCATGCCTCATTGGATTTATTGGAACATGGAAACAGCCTAAGTGTCCCTCAGTAGAAGAATGGATAAAGAAACTGTGGTACATATACACTATGGAATACTAATCAGCTGTTAAAAATAAGGAATTCTCAAAATTTGTGGACAAATGGATTGAACTAGAAATGATAATAATGAATGAGTTAACCCAGAAGCAGAAAGAATCAAATGGTATATATTCACTTATATCTAGACACTAGTTCAAGGGGCATGTCTCATGAAAGACTTCACTCACCAGGAAACTGGGACAGAGGGGAGGACATACTATTGGGACTCTTGGTGAGAGATGCATGGGAGAACGGGGAAATAGAAGGATCCAGAGGGTCCTGGAAAGATATTCTTAATGAGAAATTTTGTAAATCAAGTTGATCCTTGGCTTATGTCCTGATTACTAATTGATGTAGGAAAATCCAAACCACTTCAGGAATCACTATTTCATGGGATGTTCTCTGAAATGTATGAGTGAAAAACATAGGTTAGGGTCAAGCAGACAACATGCCTCTCACACAAGCTGTAGATGTAGAATGACTGTGCCAGGGTCTCTCTCTTATGACTTCCCTGCAGTAATGTACAGAATCTAAAATTGTAAGCCAAATGAACCTCTGACCTCTAAGTTGCTTTTGGCCATGGCATTTTATCGTATCCATATAAATAAAACAATAATAACTGAAATATGATAAAGTTTTGTTATTATGAATTGTGAAAGCACCAAAACACAAGTATATAAAAGTCACTTTTATTGAAATGTTATGCACAAATTGAAAGCTTTGGAATGTACTCAACTACATGGATGAATTTAGCTTCAGTTTTTTATAAGTAATGATAGCACATAAAGATATATACCAGTAACAAAAGTGACAAAAATATACATGGGTAAAAAGTTACGTACTTAACAAAATGAATGATAATTCCTCTGTAAGTAAAGTATACACTGTATCAGGAATGACAGTATGAAATTAGACTGGTGACATCAAAATGCCTTTTGTAAAGCTTGAAGACCAATTGTAAAATGTATTTGTTTTTAAAACAGATTTTAGATAATAAATTTTTATTTATATATCATATTTTCTAATGTTAATCTGAATAAATATATACAAACTATTAATGAAAAGATGAAATAGCTGGTAAACAATAACAAGACAGCTGGGTTGCAAGTGAGATTAGTCATTATTTGCTGTTTTGAGGCTCAAGGCTGTTAGAGCCATGGGTTGTACATTTCAGAGTCCTAGAGTTGGAGACATATTAAAGCAGTCAAGAGTGCTGTTTTTAGCACCCATATTAGAAATGGTTGTGTAAACATTTTCTGAGAAGATATGAAAACTCTCTACTCATTTCAGGTTGAGAATCAATAATAAGCCAAAATAAGTATTCCACTACAGTTTAAATTGGTGAGCTGATATCTGTATCTGGGCTATATCCTTGTTGATGAGTGAGAAGTTATTTACAGAAGCAGATATGATTCAAATGAAACTGATGACAGAAAAGATGGAGCTCACAGCACATAGCAAACAATCAATTAGGTTAGACAATGCCTTTCCCTTCCATCACTTCACATGCTCAGTCATTTCCAGGCAGCTTGGCTGGTCTAAGCCTCTTAGAGGCAGTTCTTCTGATTCTGTCTCTGAAGTAGATACTGCTTACATGAGCTTGGAGATCATCATTCATCAGGAACTTCTAGGAAGCTTCTACATTGTTTACTTCCTGAATCTGCAGAAGCATCCCTTCAGAAACCCCTGTGTGTGTTAAAGACCTCTTCTTCTCCTGCTAAAATGTCTTTTATTTTATTTTATTCATTTATTCACATTACATCTCAATGGTTATCCCCTCCCTTGTATCCTCCCATTCCTCCCTCCCTCCCAATTTCCCCTTACTCCCCTCCCCTATGACTGTGATTGAGGGGTACTTCCTCCCCCTGTATATGCTCATAGGGTCTGACTTTCACACTTACTCTGGTGCCTCATATTTGACCACATCCCCTGAATGGGGAGACCTGGTGGCACTCAGAGGAAGGATAGCTAAAATGTCTTAAATCAAAGGAAATATACACATTAGGCAGCTCAATGAATATGACAACCTCTTTTGTCCTCTAAGATACCTGCATACACCTGGTATATTTACACACACAGACACAAACACACATATACACACACACACATAATATCAATTTTTAAAAATTTAAAGACAAACAAAACAAAATAGCACTCCTTAAAATACACTGAGCACCTAGGTTTATGGTTATTCTAGGACCAAGACCTTGGCCTGCATTCCTTCTCTCTTAGTTCATGGACCCTTGAAAGGTTATGAAAACTATACTTTCTCATACATAATCTATGATTTAGTTATGAGTTACATAGTTACTAAGGCATGCTGTTTCTACCAAATAGAGGCAATGTTGAAAATGCTTTATACAGCATATAATTCTATTTTATATTAAATATCTCACTAAGCTCTATTGATGTCTTGATTCATTTAGATAGAACAGGGATGGCAACTATGTGAAAAAAAGGTTGTCTTCTTAGAAAGGAAAATATTGCTTCTCTTTTTAAAAAATTTTTATTAATTTATTCTTGTTACATCTCAATGGTTATCGCATCCCTTGTATCCTCCCATTCTTCCCTCCCTTTCATTTTCCCCTTACTCCTCTTCCCTATGACTGTTCCTGAGGGGGATTTGTCCTCCTGCATATGCTCATAGACTCTAGAAAAGCATGGGAGAATAGCAAAGTAAGAGGATCCAGTGGGTCCTAGAAACCTACAAGTAGAACATTATGATAGGCAGATTTGGGCCCAGGAGTCCCGCTCAAACTAAGGCACCAGCCAAGGACAATACAGGCGGTAAACTTTAAACCCCTACCCAGATCTTGCCAATGGGCAGAACATTCTCCACAGTTGAGTGGAGAGTGGGGTAAGACTTTCACACGTACTCTAGTGCCTCATATTTGACCATGTCCCCTGTAGGGGGAGACCTGGTGGCACTCAGAGGAAGGATAGCAGGTTACCAAGAAGAGACTTAATATTGCTTCTCTTGAGTTTACATTACAAACAATTATAAAGCATCATTTCAGTTAAAAAACATTCAGTCATTGGTTAATATTATCTGTGAGGAAAGGAACATAGACAAAACAAGATACCAAAAATTAAAATTGATATGAAACAAGTTGAAAAGCAAGTTAAGGTATAAATTGCAGACTTACAGGCTATTATAATGCATGGAGTACAATCTTAGTTGATGGAATGAAATTTAGCTTGTGTTTCACTGCTAGGAAAAACCAGCAAATCTTTGTAGACAACAATAGTAGTACCACCCATCATATAAATGCAGACGCACTAAAAATACAAGCATTCCCAAATACTGTGCTGCCAGATAAAAATAGATGTCTTTGAAAAATTCTTATGGATACACAATAGTTACTTCATTGCTAATAATTTTTAATGAAACACTACTTAGTTAAAAAGCAGAACTTAGAGGCATGTAAATTAGATAAACTGTAGCCACTGGTACAAATGAATCATCATTCCTAACTATTTCTCTGTGAAATTGACGTTATTCTGTAGCACACATAGTACATATGCAAATAGGAAAGAATCATATAATGACCTCCCTCCGTCACCCACTTCCTCCATCTGTCCCCTCTCTCCTATAACTCAGGGTGTGAGCTCTCACAGCATCATGACTACATGCTTTCCTCTTGTTGTGCTTTACACCATGATGATCATGGACTAGTCCTCTGACACTGCAAGCAAGCCCACAGTAATATGGTTGCTTTCTGTAAATTGGCTTGGTTATCATAATTCTTCAAAGAAATAAAACAGTAGCTAAGATAACTTACAGCGATGTCACTGTCCATCTTCTACTGTAAGCAAAAGTACAATTTGATACCTCAAGCTGCTTTTGAAAGGGAATTTTATCACAGCAGCAAAAAATATTATTTAAATAGCATTCATAACAGTCTTTTCCGGCTAGTGCATCTACCATCTACACTGCCCTAATAGCAGTATGACTAGCGCTATGTGAAATTTAGATTTGTTTACTCATTTCATTGCTTTGCAAATAATATCCACCATGGAGCAAGTGAGGAGGCACAATAAATTATTTTTTGTGTTTCTCTATTATCATTTGGTTAATTGCCATTTAAGACAAAGTTAATTAAAAATCTTTAAAGTTAGTTGTACACACAGATTATACTCAGAAAGAATAAAATATCCTCGACTAAAGTATAGAAGTGATGCTAGTGAGGGTAAGGTTGTTTACTTGTTAGCATTCAGTTATTTTGTTTGCTTGTTTGTTTGTTGACAGATGCCTATTACTATAAGAGAGTTAATTTTTCCTTTACTTAAAACACATCTCTGAATATTGCCTGTAATCTGCTTGAAAAAACAAGCACTTAGTTTTCGAAGTCAGAAATATTTCCACTCATGCCACAGTGTCCAACAACTCTATATTTAGCAGGAAAAAGAGAAATAAATGCAGTTAAATAGGAATATTTTCATGCATAGTCCTCATTCAAATTCTGTCCACAATACAATATTACCTTTTTTACCAAGCAATAGTTACAAAATATTCTATGGGGCTTTAATTTTCATCATGACAGGAATTTACCTATAATAGATAGCCCATCCACTCTGTTGTCCTCCCCTGTTTTTTAGCACATTACAGTAACATGACACATAACAAAAATAATGCAAATATGACACTGTTAAAGAAAGTCGAGATATAATTTGAATTTAACTATTGTGTTCATAAACTGTATTCATCATCTAATATAAAGTGGACATCATATAATATAAATTGACCACAAAATTTATCTGAAAAAAAGCACTAAACACATTTAGGATTAAAATAAATTAGAATATCTAAGCAGTGAGTAACGATGATGTCAGTGAGGGCCAAATAAAACATTCAGTGTTTCCTCTCGATAATAAATGAATATCAATTCAGTGTTGATTTTACTATGTTCTGCCTGGAGAATAAAATATGTTAAGATTTCAATAAAAATGTGGCCCTGCATTAAAATATCGGGAAACCAGGACAGTCCAACTTACTACCTGCATCTTGGAAAACATAATCTCTCAGTAAGTACTAAGCATGTTCAGTGCCATCCTCCAGGCTCAATATTAGGTACTTTTTTTTTTTTTTTACAGAAATCATGCTCATGGATAAGAAGCTATTAATTCTGACCCTATGCACTATTGAATATATGTTTGACAACACACATAAAAGTGAGTAGGCTAAAAGAATGCAGAAAAAGGGTGCACCCATCAGGATAAGTATGCATAAAAATATTTACTGTGCATTTCAAATGCTTGGAAGAAAGCCACTCTGAAATTTGTCCCCAAAGACATGACTTATTTTAGATGATGGAGTAGGGACCTGATTTTAATACTATCAGCTGTTTTAAATAATAATGATAAAATATTATTAATTTGTGCTATGATACAGAAAAATTAAGAGATATTATTTCTTGTTCTATTATTAGACAGAACTTCAGGTTGTCATAATAGGAATGAAAATTATAATCAGTAAAACAGTAAAAAATGAAAATTTAAAAGGCTCTGGATTATTTAATATTTCCGTTTGCCTCGTATGTTTCATTTGTTTGAATGGGACTTATTAAGCCTGGTTTCACTGTGACACATAGATGGGCCTTGCCTATCTACCTTTAAATGACTATGCCAGCTTCCTCCGCAAGAAGACCTAGAACTCCAGCAATGCACTTACCTCATCAGTGTTTCTATGCTCTAAATGCCTATTGTTTTTGAGTGCTCAGTATCAATATGTATTCATGCACCTAAATACAGAAAAATTCTTCATCTCTGAGCTATATTCTCAGACTCTATCAAGGCAGTTTTAGGAAGTAGGTATAGAAAATCAAAACCCTTCCTTATAGTTTTTTTACTTTTCTTTATTCTACTCTTATCCATTCCCACTACAGCCTCCCGTATTTCCTGTCCTCCCAGTCTTCTCCCTCCTGCCTCTCCTGCAGATCTGATGATCATGTTTTCTATCAGAAAAAAATCAGGCCTCTTTGGAATAGCAACCAAACACAGCATAACACGATGAAATAATTGTTTAAATAATTTTTATTTGTCACTTTAAAAATCTTGTCCCACTCTGTGATTAAAATCTGGAGTTTTAAAACAAATTATACATTTTTGATCACTAATATATAGCCATCCTGTTGTCATCTTATAAATATTTTAACAAATTTGTATGTAGGATGTGTGTGTGTGTGTGTGTGTCTGTGTGTGTCTGTCTGTGTGTCTGTGTGTATGTGGTGTGTTTATCCAAGTGCCATGGCATGTATGGAGCTAAGAAGAACTTGTTAAGAGGTAATAAGGTGGTTCCTGAGTACCGTTATGTAAGTACCAAGGATTCAAGTAAGCTTAAAATTGTTGGCAGAAAATATGTTTGTCCTCGAGCCATGTTATTGGCTTCCTCCTGTAATTTTTTATATAAAAGTTACTACCTATACTTAACTAAAATTTAATAGAATAATAATCCATATAAAGGGTATCAGTTGATTGAATTAATAACATTGCTCTTTCTTAGCCACTTATCATATTTCAGCTTTGGAAGTCTGTCACACTCATTAGTAAAGATGGACTCTCCCACTACAAAAAATAAGCAAAAGAAAAATAACATTTTCATCCTCAGTTAGAATTAATTTTAAGCTGATTATGAGTTTTTGTTACTTCTTGATAATTTGAAAATGGATAAGTATAAAATATCACCATATAAAATCTGAAAATATAAATTCCTGTCATTTGCCTTAATGTATATATAAGGTAATTAACTGTTGCCTAAAAGAAACTTTACATTTGTGTTTATGAAAACTATTATCTTTTTATTTTTAAGGAAATAATTCTATTTCCATACTTTCTAATGAAATAGTTAACTATATAAATCAATTTTAATTACTTTGAGATAATAATCATTTTAGTGACATTAAGGTACAAACATACAGTCAATTAGTAATTAATATGCATAATCTCATAATTAAGTCACAAATTTACATTTAAAAATGACTCCTGAAACTCTCTAAATAGGACATGGCTCATAGGAATTAGTCAGGAATTCAGAATTAAGGATTGTAGATTTCCCTCCAGCTCTGTCCTATTCTTTCTAGAAACATTTCACTAAAATCAAAGGAGAAGAGAGATAATATGATGTGTTCATACCAAGTAAAAATGTAGGATATAATTTCAGCAAATATAGTTTGCCTTATGAAAATGGTTACTTCTCATCAATTGATGTTAAGTTAAACACATCATCAGTAAAAATCCACTTAAAAATCTAGCTGACAAAATTCCATTACTTTACAAGACACTGAACTGTACAGTGTTGTATTCTTCCACTTGTGATTATACATCAAGCTGTGAGCCTCAGCTTGCAACAATTAGTAACAACATATAACAGTAAGAACAGTACTGTGTAATGAATTTAGGAAATGATCTATATTCAAAATGTAAATCATAGAATGTAAATGTTTTTTATATTTGTATCAGTGAAACAAAATTAACTTGAACTATCTTCAAGTGTGTGATGTTCAATACTCTCTATGAAGTCTTTTTTTTTAGCTTTATCTTATATAAATTTACCTGAAACAAAATACCATGAATATAGAAATATGCTACTGTATAAGAGTCCATAGACATAATATGATTGATAGATGATGGGTGGGTAGATAGATAGATGACAAATGGATTGATTGATTGACAGATGGACAGAGAGGCAGACACATTATTCTAATTTAGTTAGTGTAAAAATGGGTGGGATAAAAATCATTCAACATCATACATTAGTTATGAAAACCCCAAGTACCAAGATATGTTTGCTAGCTAATGGGAGTCTCATTGACCACCATACACAAACATTATTTGTTATTTCCCACACAATCATTATTTGTTATTTCCAATCCTATTGTAACCTTCAAAAGTATATAGGAAAGCCTTTTTGTTAAAGATACCATATACTTGATTTGCAGAGTATGGAAATTCTAGCTAGTACGTAACTATAAGTTTCATCACTTAGGACAAGCAGTCATAGTAATAGAAAGTGTCATGTGTTCTACCAGAGAAGAAAAATCATCATTAAGCTCATTCAGGAGTGAACCCTGCAAGCTATAATACTACCCAACTGATAATATATGTCAACAGGTGTAAGTGTGGGATAATTGTTATTTGAATAACCAACAATTTTTACTAGTTATAAGGTTTGCTTTGGTAGATGGAACTGCTTCCTTACACTTTATTTTTAAAATGTTTTTAATTCATAATTAGTTCACTTTGCAATCAGAATGAGGCCATGTCTCTCATCATTTCCCAATCCTTCCCTTTTTCATAAGTTCTCCCTCTTTCCCCTAGTCCTCAGAGAAGGGATCTCTCTTCCCATAATATCTGATCTTAGCCTATTAAGTCTAATATGGACTGCATATGTCCTCTTCCTCTGTGGCCTGGCAAGTCTACCCTGCCAGGAAGAAATGATCAACACATAGGGTCCAGAGTCACATCATAAGTAGTGCCTACTCCCCCATATTATGGGACCTAAGCAGAGAGGGTCTAGGTCCTCACCACGCATGGTTCTTGGTTGATACATCAGTCTCCGCAGCACCCCCTCCTCTGCCTGGATTTGTTGGCTCCATTGGTCTCCCTGTGGAGCTCCTGACCTGTCCAGGTTATTAAATTTCCAGCCTATTCTGTAAGTCTTCCTTAGCTCTACCCCAAGTTTGGCTTGTTCTCAGCATCTACTTGGATTTCCTCCAGAGTGTTGTGTTTCAGATGACCTCTGTGGTAGGCATCCTTCCTGTTGCCTTTCTTCAACAACTTCTGGTTGCTCTTCTGTTTATTCTTTGGAAGGAGAATTGAGCCTTCTTCCTAGAGTCCTCCTTGTTATTTTGTTTCTTTGGGTGTGTGTATTGTAGTATGGTTATACTGTATTATTTGGCTCATCTGCACCATGTGTATCTGGGTTACCTCACTCAGGATGATCTTTTTTCAGTTCCATCCATTAACCTGAACATTTCAAGATGTACTCATTTTTAATAACTGAATAATATCTTATTGTGTAAATGTACAACAGTTTCTTTATCCATTCTTTGTTTGAGAGGCATGCAGGTTATTTCCAGATTCTGGTTATTATTAATAAAGCTACTATGAACAAAGCGGAGCAAATGTCCTTGTATGGTGGAGCATTTTGTGGTGTAAGTCCAGGAGTAGTATGGCCAGGTCCTGAAGCAACCCTATTCCCAACTTTCTGAGAAAGTGCCAGATTGATTTCCAAAGAGATTCTACAAGTTTGTGTTACCCACATTAATGGGGGAGTGTTCCCCATTTCTCCACATCCTCTCAAGCATATGATGTCACTTGAGTTTTTATTCTTAGATATTCTGATAGGTGTAAAATGGAATCTCAGAGACATTCTGATTTGCATTTCCTTGAAAACTATGGACATTGAGCATTTCTTTAAGTGTTTCTAGGCCATTTTATATTCCTCTGCTGAGGATTCTTTGTTTAGTTCTGGATTCATTTTTAATTAGATTATTTGGTTTGGTGGTATTTAATTTATTCAGTTCTTTATGTATTTCTTATATTACACCATGGTTTAACTGGAAGTCTACTTGTAGAAAAATGAAATAGAAACTTATTTATCACCCTGCAGAAGACTAAAGTCCAAGTGTTTAAAGATCTCAACATCAAACCAGATACACTAAATCTGTTAGAAGAAAAAATGGGGAAAAGTCTTGATCTCATTGGCACAGGAGACAGCTTGCTATGCAGAATCCCAATAGCTCAGTCTCTAAGATCAACAAAAAATAAATAGGACCTCATGTAACTGAAAATCTGTAAGGCAAAGGACACAGTCAATAAAACAAAATGACAGCCTACAGACTGGGTGAAGATCTTCACTAACCCTACATCTGACCAAGGGCTACTATTCAAAATACATAAAGAACCATACTCTTTCAATGAAGACAACTCATGGTTAGAGAGGTCATGACTTCATGGCCCTGGCAAAACTTACTACTATTGTTAAAGGATATAAGGAAAGTGCAAGTGAGTGACACATAGAAAGGGGCAAAAATGCAGCTTTTATCATTCAAGATGCTTCTTGTGTTATCTCTTGTCTATTTCTCTGACTTTGTTCATCAGTGTTCTCTTACATGCTCCTAAATGTCTATTCTAATATAAGGAAAAACAAAGGCATTCCTATTGTGATGTCTTTACATGTAGTTTATTCTGTATATCTTTTAGTATTTTTATAAATAACACTTTAAGTTTTATATAGTTTAGTTTTTAAGGTATATCATCAGGTAAAATTATGGCTGGTTTTTGAGATAGCACTATTTGCAATTTTCTGAGAAAGTGTCAGATTGCTTTTCAAAGTGATTATACAATTTTACATTCCTATCAGCAATAGAGGAGTTTTTCCCTTTAGTCATAGCTGTGCCAGTATGTGGTACCACTTGAATTTTTTATCTTAGCCTTTCTTGTATGTGTAAGACGAATTTTAAGAGTTTTTAATTTGCATTTCCCTGATAACTAAGAGTGCTGAGCATTTCTTTAAGTATTTCTCAGTCATTTGATGTTCCTCTGTTGAGAATTCTGTTTCGCTCTGTACACTTTTTAAATTGGATTATTTGGTTTTATGGTGTTTAATTTCTTGAGTTCTTTATATATTTTGGATATTAGCCCTTTGTCAGATGTAGACTTGGTGAAGATCTTCTCCCAGTCTATAGGCTGTAATTTTGTTGTTAATAGTGTATCTCATCTTACAGAAAATTTTCAACTTCATGAGGTCCCATTTATGGGTTGTTATTCTTAGAGCCTTAGCTATTGGTGTTCTGTTCAGAAATTGTTTTCTATACCAATGAGTTCAAGGCTCTTTCCCACTTTCTCTTCTAACAGATTTAGTGTGTTTGGTGAAATTCTACAAAATTTGGGATCTAGACAAGGCTGCCCACTCTCTCTCTCTCTCTCTCTCTCTCTCTCTCTCTCTCTCTCTCTCTC
>OU015749.1:52842917-52856644 GCA_907169655.1 Acomys percivali
TCTCTCTCTCTCTCTCTCTCTCTCTCTCTCTCTCTCTCTCTCTCTCTGTCTCTTCAATATGGTACTTAAAGTTCTATTGAGAACAATAAGACAACAAAAGGACATCAAGGGATCCACATAGGAAATGAGGAAGTCGAGGTATTGCTATTCACAGATGATATGATAGTGTATATAAGTGACCCCCAAAACTCCCCCAGATAACTTTTACACCGATGAAAAACCTTCAGCAAAGCGGAGGGATAAAGATTAATTTTAAAAAATCAGTAGTCATCCTGTATATAAGTGATAAATAGACTTAGAAAAAATTAAGAAAACTAGACCCTTCACAATAGACACAAATAATATAAAGTATCATGATGTAACTCGAACCAAGTAAGTGGAAATCTTGTATGAAAATAGCTTCAAGACTCTGAAGAAAGAAATTAAAGAACATATGAGAATATGAAAAAAAAATCTCCCATAGTTTGGGAGGATCAACATACTTAAAATGGCCATGTTACAAATAGCAATCTACAAATTCAATGCAATCCCTATCAAAATACCTACAGAATTCTTCACAGCCCCTGAAAGATGAATTCTCTGATTCATATGAAAAAACATAGAACCCAGAATAGCTGAAACAGTCCTGTAGGGTAAAAGATCATCTAGAGGAATCTCCATCCCTTATCTCAAGCTGTACTATAGAGCAACAGTAATAAAAACGGCGTGGTATACTCTCATAGAAATAGGCTGGTTCACCAATGGAATTGAATCCAAGACCAGAATAAACCTACAAACCTATGGACACTTGGTTTTTGACAAATAAGCCAAATCCAAACAATTGTAAAGATATAGAATCGTCAACAAATGGTGATGGTCTAACTGCATGGTTATATGTAGAAAAATCCAAATAGTTCCATGTTTATCATCCTGTGCAAAATTCAAGTCTAAGGGATTAAAATCTTTAACATAAAAACTAGACTTATAAAATAGTACAATCATTTTCCATTTTCAAAATATTTAGTTCAATATATGCAAAAATATCTTTTGGCTTTTGTGTCTCTTGACAACTTCACAGAGACAGCAGTTTGGCTTTAAAAGTAATACATCATATAATGGTTTGGTTAATTCTTCTTACTAAATACTATAAAGTTGTTCTACTTGTATTTTTTTAAGTATAAGGAACATTATAGCTTTTTATTTTTATTTTATTTTTTACATATTCATTTGTATTATTACACATATATAAAATAAACTATATACAGCAAGAAAAACCATGAAACAACCAGGAATTATATAAATGTTATATTCATAGTGTTTTGGCTATTTGTATTTGGCAAACATGAGGAAAATATATTTATTTCCTTGGTGATTCTAAAATTATGAATATTATTCAATATCTATCATATCTTTTCTATCAACTTAAAATATCTATCTAGACTTAAGGACATCTTAACTTCTGAACAACTAAGCTTAATTGTAATACCAAATGATCTATAGCATTTTAAATGAAAGTTTTTATGTATATACTGACATGTTCTCAGACATTATCATGATTGAAATACAAAATAATTCTATTAAAAAGTTAAAAGGCCACACATTTTTTAAATAATCAAGATTAAATAATGTATTTGGATTAAAGATGCTTATACCACATCAGGAATTGCTGGTTTTGTTTTAATATCTTCATGTGGTTTTGTATGTTTCCAATTTATTGCTTCATATTACCTCCTCTAGTTTTGTAGAAAATTCTCAAGGTAAGTACTGGGAGGCCTTCTATACATTTTGCAAGGGTGATATTTTATTTAGTAAACTGAATGTGTATACGAAGTCTAAGCAATAAATTTAATAACACTTGATGCGTAGGACAATGGGGCCTGTCCTATACATATGTATAGTGGCTGTTCGTCATTTCATTACCTTCTAAAACCTGAAATAAAAGAGATAACAATCATATATTGCATAAATAGTTAACATTGAATGGTTGTTGTATGAAATTATACTTATTCCTGACTAGACAATGGAAGGATTCTTTCCTGTTTAAAAAAAAATTCAAAGCTAAAATTGTAGAAGAGAACTATTAATTGATCCTGTGCTGAATATATTTTCTTTGACTTAATATTAGAAACAGTTGTTACCTGTAAGAAATATTAGATTACTTTCTTAATATGGTGAGTGATCAAATAAAACCTTATGAAATGTATCTTATTCCATTTCTCTAGTTATTATCCATCAGGCTAATCCATAGGGAGCACGTGGTTCTATTGATCTTAATGTCGATGTCTCCCTCCCTAATAATCATATATGGTCTTGAACTCTAAGGACTAGATGGCTACGGAAGGACTTTAAATTTATTTTAAATATTTTATATTTGAGCCATCAAAATATAATTATTCTACATTGGAAACACTGTAATTTTATGATTATGAAAGATTTCCAGACTGGAAATAATGCTTAAGACAAAGCACCATGACCCTGCTGTGAAAGGAAATGGGCTTTGTAAGCACTCTATAACCTGGAAGCTCTCTCTGTCTGTTCTCTGCTCTGTTCTTCAATGAATACAAGCTATTGTCCTCTGTTAAAGTCTTAAAGTACCCAGATCTAGCCAATGGACAGAACAGTCTCCACACTTGAGTGGAGAGAGGGATATGACTTTCTCATGTAATCTGGTGCCTCACATTTGACTATGTCCCCTGGAGGGGGAGACCTGCTGGCACTCAGAGAAAGGACAGCAGGTCACCGAGAAGAGACTTGATACCCTATGAGCATACACAGGGGGAGGTAATCCCTCTCAGGAACAGTCATAGGGGAGGGGAATAAGGGGAAAATGGGAGGGAAGGAGGAATGGGAAGATACAAGGGATGGGATAACCACTGAGATGTAATATGAATAAATTAATAAAATAAAATAAAATAAAATAAAATAAAATTCTAAAGTACTGAACTACTGACACAGCTTAACAATGTGAGGCCAAAACAGGAAAAATACACCTTGCAAATTTAGGGGTCTGTTTGCAATTAAGACAAGGAGTTACTGTTCTCCCAGTGTAAGTCCTTTCAAGTTAAGTTTTCTATTTGCAAGTAAACAGATGTTCCTGTTTGTCTTTTGGACGGTTTTGTTTGTAGTGAAAAGTTGCCATTTGTCCTATGTTGTAATTAATAATAAATATCTGTTTCTTTGAGCTGATTTGAATTGCTACAACCATTCCCCATGACATATATGTGTACCCTTTTTCCTCTCATTACGTTGTGTCTTACTAATAATGTAGTATAACAAAATCTCTCACGCCAATGAAAATCTCATCTCTTCTATAAAAGGGATTTCAAAGGCTAGCAGGGTGCTTCTTTCAATTCCTGACTTAGGGTGAGGTAGACAGCTAGACACACCCATGTGTACCCCAAAATATAGTTTGATTTAGTTAGATAATTATGGATTTAGTCTTCTTGCTATGCTGAGTTATAACCGTAACCCATTTATGATGTCATCAATAAAAGAAATACAGAAGAAGGAAGAAAGCAAGGCAGTGGAGAAAGGAGAAAGATGAAAAACACCCAACAATTTTCTACTACAAATATATAGACTCAAATCCAGGACATTTATTTCTAGCTTGGAAACTAGACATTACATTCAATTTCTCATATTTAGCATTGTGATGTCATTTTTGCAATGGCTTTTCTAAAATTGATGTGTTGTATATCAATTGAGAAAAAATAATGAAGGTGAAACCTGCTTCACTTCACAAATGATTTTTTAGTGTTCTATACTGCATAAAGCATAATTGAAATGACTGAGAAAGTTGAAAATATCCATATTCCTTCTTTCAACTTAGAATCAAACAGGGATGTAGAGTAAAAAGAGATAGCATTATGTGTTTGGTGAAACTGGGAATGTGGGTTAATATAACAGCTTGGTCATAATTTTACCTCATGATATAACTCAAAAACTAAACTATATGAAACTTTAAGTTTTATTCATAAATGTACCTGTAGAGCAACAAAATAAAATAAATGTAAAAATATCACAGTTGACTATGTTATTTGCCTTACAGAAGATTTTCAGTTTCATGAGGTCCCATTTATTAATTATTGACCTTAGAGCCTGAATTGTTTGTGTTTCCTTTGGGAAATTGTCTCCTGTGTCTATCAATAAGTTCAAGGCTCTTCCCTAACTTTTCTTCTAAGAGACTTAGTGTACCTGGTTTTATGCTGAGATCTTTGATCCACTTGGAATTTAGTTTTCTATAGGGTGATAAATAAGAATCTATTTCATTTTTCTACAAGTAGACTTCCAGTTAGACCACGGGGTAATATACAAAATACATAAAGAACTGAAAAAGGTAAAAACCACAAAACCAAATAATCCAATTAAAAACGGAATATAGAACTAAACAAAGAATTCTCAACAGAGAAATATAGAGTGGCCTAGAAACACTTAAAGAAATGATCAGTCTCCATAGTCATTAGGAAAATACAAATCAAAATGACTCTGAGATTCCTTCTTACACTTATCAGAATGTCTAAGACTAAAAACTCAAGTGACAGCATGTCTTATGGTGATGTGAGTAAGGGGACTACTCCTCCATTAATGGTTAGAACACAAACTTGTACAACCACTTTGGAAATCAATCTGGCACTTTCTCAGAAATTTTGGAATAGTGTTGCCTCCAGACTTGGCCAGACCACTCCTAGACATATACCAGAAATATGCTGCACCATACAACAAGGACATCTGTCCAACTATGTTCCTAGCAGTCTTATTTATAATAGCTAGTATCTGTTTACAACCTAGATGCCCCTCAGCTGAAAAATCCATGACGAAACTGTAGTGCATTTTACCCAATGGAATACTACTCAGCTAATAAAAACAAAGAAATCTTGAAATTTGCAGGCCAATGGATGGAACTACAAATGATCTTCCTGAGTGAGGTAGACCCAGAAAGACAGGCATGGTATATACTCACTTATAAGTGGATATTTCTTCAACATACATATCATCTGAGAGATTGGGACAGATGCAATGTCTTGCTGCTGGACCCTGGATGGAGCATTGAGATTGATATGGAAGAATGGGAGTATTTAAAGACTCAGAAGGATCAGGAGCTCCATAAGGAAACTATCAAAGCCAGTGGATATGGACCCAGGTGGCATGCACAATCTGTTGCACCAACCAAGGGCAATGCATGCAATAAACTAGACCCTCTGTTCAGATCTAGCCAGTGGACAGTTCATTCTCCGTGGTTGCTGGGAGAACAGTAGGGACTACCTCTGATATGAACTCTGGTGCCCCTGATTTGATCAACTCTCCTTTGGGGGGGAAGGCCTGGTGGGGAAGTAGGCTATCTGGATGAGACCTGATAGGGTGTAGTCATACGGTCAGGGGGAGTTTCTCTTCTGTCAGAGGTCTAGGGTATGTAAGTAGGCAGAAGAGGGAGGGAAGGTGGTAATGGGAAGATACAAGTGAGGGGATAAAAATGGGGATGTGGTCTAAACAAATTATAATAAATTAAATAATGTATTTTCTATATGTTATAAATCATTATGTAAATATTGCTTATGCAGGATATCTTATATGTGACACATTTAAAAAGGTTGTTTAAACTACCAAAGGGTTCAAAACTAACAGGTTGAGAACCATTGCCTAAGATTAATGTTTTATGAAAATAAATGAAAACTCCTCATTGAAAATACAATTGAAATGCATATTCCAATCTTTATGAATAATTTATTTCCATGGTGCTATGGAACTGTGAAGAATAAAATATTACAAAGATGATAAAATCAAAAGTATTTTAAACTGACTTAGGGGAACAACACAATATAGAAACACCGTAGCACATAAGTGAAATCTGATTTCACACTATCACATTTTCACTAGCACCACTGCCACTTACAATTTTCAGCATGGAATATTCTGTATCAAAATATATATTTGCTTTTATTGACAGGCTGAATGTGGTTATGTTCACTTCACCTAGAAACACCTTCTGTTTCAAGAGATATTTGAAATGTTTTCCTGGTCAAAGTTAGAAATTTCACACCAAAAATAACCATAGGAGGATTCTTTTAACTTAGCTATGCAAAGATATAAATAGTTAAGAAATAAAATTTTATATACTCACGTTTGTCAATCTGACAACTTGATGTATTGTTCATGAAAACTCAAATATCTGAGTACATTTACACACAAAAATTTTGCATCTTCAAGCAGCCTTTTTTACTGTAAAGGTTTGGGGATATATAAAGTGGAAAACGTGCAAAGTTTTAGATATCAATGTGAGAAGTTGAGCTTTAATATTTCTTTTGTTTTAACAAATATAAAAATATGAATTATATTTATCCAATAATTTTCTATGACTTCATATTTATT
This sequence comes from Acomys percivali, assembly GCA_907169655.1. Classification (NCBI taxonomy): domain Eukaryota; kingdom Metazoa; phylum Chordata; class Mammalia; order Rodentia; family Muridae; genus Acomys; species Acomys percivali. The sequence goes on from OU015749.1 coordinate 52,849,263, forward strand.
AAAATGCATTATATCTGTCATATTATAGTTTGTACAATATAGTCATAAAATTATTATCTAATGAATTAGGTCATATGTTGTTGGAAAGCACTAAGGAAAACCTACATGATTTTTGAAGTGAAAGAAGACATGTGTTACATTAAACATTACAATTTATGCACAAGTTATACAGGATAATTTTTCACATTTTCTTGTTTGAGAAAATATAAAGCTTTGAATAATTAGAGGCTTCTCCTATGTGGCTTTTTGTTTTGTTTTGTTTTGTTGTTTCACATAGGCAGATGGAGCTTTTGTGCAATAGTGTCATGTCAGGAACAGGACTGCAGGTGTGTCACTACCATGAATAAGGACTTCAAATAATATTTTGATGTTATATCTACAACCTGAATATTGAGAATATAAATCATTTAGTCTATATCTTTACTATGGATCCCTATTATACATAACAGTGGGATAAAAAGTTTGGCATAAAATTATTCAATACATGTTTCCATGAAAAATAAGATTCCTCCCTAATATTTCTAACATTTTCAACAAGTAATATTTTAAGTAATAGATATCATATAAATTACCTATTATACAAATGTGATATATTTGATTTGAGAAAATTTTAGTTTACGAATAACATAAAAAAAATGTTCACATGATTTTCCATGACAATGCATTTACAGGCAGAACAATGTGTTTTAAACTAGTTTCCTGATAGGACACTTCTCATATTTACTACATACCAAAAATGTCTTTTTATTTGTGGCCCTCAATGAAAGGAATAGACATCCCAGTATAAGGTTTGCAGCAGTCATGACTAGGGTGGAATTTTTAGGTCATTCCTGAAACTGTTAGAGGAAGTAGGAACATGCTTTGCTCTGTCAATAGTGAAGGTTACAGCAAGGCACCATGAAGTATACAAATCTTTCACAAGCTATGCACGCTATGTCGTCTTCAAAGGAGTTCTGCCTCTATGCTTTGCTCTGCTTACTTTTGATTATATTTACATGTTTCAGTGTTTCACTATACTTTCACTTAAATAATAAATAGATAATTATTAATTTTATTGTCTTTTTGTGCCTATCTTATGATCATGAACTATAAAGTAAAAGACTGCTATGAGAAATTAAATTACATTATTTAGATCATATACAATTACTATTGATAATGTCATTGAATTATAGTTGTTTTATGTTTCATATTAGCATATACTATAATGTATAAAGTATCAAGTAATAAGCAATATCATCTCTTCCAATACTTATCAGCTCTGTAATAGGAAATTCACATTAGAGTATATTTACAAAACTGATTGTCTGGTTTAGCAGTTACCATTCTGGCCTAAATAACCAGAAGTCACTCCTTCATTCTAAGTCCGGGTAATGTTTTAAAATTTTAAAAAAGCTCTTTTGGTTGTGGGCCCACGAAGTGGGGCACAGTGCTGCACGGTGGGCCGCGGGTTTTAAAAGATGAGGTCCTCAATGAGTACTGAGAAGGATGATTGTGTTCCAGAGCTACACAGAAATGTTCACCTCTGAGAGTGGCCTGATTGGGAGGAAACACTTAGGGCAATGTATTAGAAATACTCAAGCTAAGATCATCCAAGATGGTATTGATCTTACACTGTGTCTGACCCACAGAACAGCAGTGACTGTACAGCCACCCAAGAATCATACTGAGAGCTCCAATACATAGTCTTGGTGTTTCCCAGAAACAAAGAAATCCTGTCATGTGGATCATCCCTTCCCGTCTGGCGCAGGAACATGGGACCATGCTCCAGTGAGGTCCCAGGGACCCTGAGCTGCCATGCTGCTGCTGCTGCTGCTTTTTGAGTTGTGGCCCAGCACATTGTGGGCCAACGAGATGGGAGAGGGAGAGCTGGTCCTGCTATGATAGCAACTGGTCCTGCCACGATGAGACTGCCACTGAGGACAAGAGAGTGGAGTGGGTTGGACCTGCCATGAGGATATAGGAACAAGCCCTTGCCCAGGGCTCTGAGTTGATTTCAGCCCAATATCTATCTCATGTACAAATTGCTGGAACACATGAAGGGACAGGACCTGTATATCCAAAGAATAAGAATCTCCTTTAACCAGGAAAACAATGGGATATCCAACAGCAGTTCCAGTGAGGATCTGGTAAAGATAGTGTAGGTTTCAAACCAGACCCAGGACTCATAGCAATGAACATTTGAAAGTAAACAGATATGGACAAAAGGCTATACTGCATGATACACTACAACTTCTATGACAAGATTTTTTGTTTTATTTTACCAGGGGGCGGGGAGACATTGGTGCATAACATGTAAATCATAGACATTCAATAAAAATAAAAATAAATAAAAAATATCCTTAGGAAAATACAATTTTAAAATACAACTGTTCTCACAAATTATGTTTCCATATTCTTCTCTATTGCAGACACTTAATTTCCTTTGTTGCTCACAATTTAATTTATTACCTATAACAAACAATTTTAAAATTCTTAGGTCTGCCAAATATGAAAATTATTGAAAAATTGTTTCAATGGAGCATAAAATAAAATATATTAAATGACATCCTAATTTACATTAAACATACAATAAATATAAATTAATTTACAATAAACATTAATAAATATATTAGGTAAGGTAAATATTACTTGAAAGAATATATCTCATTTTCTTTGCTACAACAATTTCAATATACATAGGTAACCTTAAATAAAATGAAAACATAAATAAATATCTTTACATGATTTCTAAAGTGCAAACATACAAGGCAATTTAAATATAGGTGTCAGTACAAAAGCAGCTATTATATTCAAGGAATTTTGAGGAACTTTTAGGTCAAGAATTTGTTTACACTGTTGATATTGAACTTTGTAACATGGTGATAAAAATAAGATAATAAAACACTGACATAGTTATAGATATTACAGTCTCTAGCTGACTCTCCATGTGTTCATGTATTTAGAGAAACTTGTAAATGACAAGGGAAATGACCAGAGGACCTCAGAAACAGAGGAAAGCCCCACTTCTAAATAGGGGTTTTCACTGTTATCCTCTCACATTTGCCATGACAAAATCAAAACAATGCTAGTGTCCACTGTACGTCACATAATTTATAAAGTGAACTGAAGTTTCATACACTTAATTCAACATTCATTACAGGAATTCTGTCTTCACTAACAGGCACATCACAGAGAACAGCTAATATGTGTTTTGTTTAAATTTGTACTTGCGTTCACACCTATAAGTGAACACTGTGTTTTACACCACTGCAGCACTTTCAAGGTTCAAAGCACACCACCAATATATGTCATTAAGAAAGCAGATGTTGAATGGAGAAAATAATCATTTTGAAGTTGAGAGAAAGTTTAATTTCAAATTAAGTTCTCATTTGTTATATGATTTAAAAATATTACTTGTTATTTCCGAATAGCAGATCTATACATAGTGAAAGGAATTGATAGAGTTTCACCTTCACAAGTCATTTTAAGAGGGATGTGTAACTTCACTGGAAAATATGTGGCTTCAAGCTAAACTATGCTAGGTAAATTCTCTGCAGTATCTGAAATAAATTGAAATTGTCTTGCAAAATGCTGAGTTATATTATTTCTGAAAACTTTGATGTCAATTCTCTAGTATATCTTTCTACTTTCAGCAAATTCCTAATGAGAAAAATAGAACAAAACTTCTGTTACATTGTCTCAGGCTAATGCAGGTTTGAAAGTTAGTGCTATCATTTGCAATATTTATCATAATTTATTGACTAATTCTACTGTATATTCACTTTCTGATAATTTAATATTTTAGTATATTTTATGAATTTTTATAATTTATGACCAATTGTTTTCATGGAAACAAACAAATCCCTTCACATATGGTATTGGAAATATTTTAGAAATTTAATTTTACACACTTTTGTCAAAATACTAAATAATCATTTTACTTTAGAAATGGCGATGTAAAATTGGAAGATCAAAAAGAGAAAGCCTCATATATTTAGAGACATAATTACTACAATCTAAAAATATGATGTCAAGTATTCCTAGTTTATCCCTAAGTACAGGTTAATTGTTTCAGAGTTAATTATTCATGACAATCTACTCATTATCTCATTTTACATAATAAAGTTGATGTAGTTCAAAGTAATTTGAAACACAAGTGTCAAACTTTTTCTCACTTTCATAAGTTTTGCCATTTGAATATTTTACTCATGATGGGCTTATGAGAGTTTCTCAGAAAGTCAAGTTTTCTGAAATTCATGTATAAATTGAATTAATCGGAAGCAATTACCTTTTGATTTATTATGGTAGGGTCTCAAGAAAATCTAGATGCATAAGTGAACAACAAATGTAAAAATCATAATGTCATATTATAAATATTTATTTGGCTTTCCTAGCGAAAGTGAAAGAAAAAAATTCTTCTGTAACAGACACACCTGAGCCCTAGATGTTCATAGAATGTGGACTACCTTTATAAAGCAGAAAATAAATCTAGATAATTTCTTTAGATTTTCTCTGAAAAATATTTAAAATGACATATTTTCCTAACACTGAGTCAAAAGTCAATAAGCATACGTTGTCCCATGTTTCACATAATTTTTATGCATGAATAGTTAAAAATTGAGACAAGTCATTACTGTTTTGAAACACAATTTTCTAATGTCAATTATGTATGATATGCAATAATAAAAGAAGTTAAATTTTGGCCATTCTAATGTGTTTTTGGAATATACACATTAAGTACTAGGATCTAAGTTTTGGTGGATAGCAGTAAATACAGTGGATTCAAAAAAAGTCAAAATTTGACTTATTAATTAATATTTGACATTTATATGAAAGGTTTGACTCATTCTTTAAACAAGAAACTTCCATAGGAAGAAAGTTATCTCTTGGTTTAAATTATCCACATCATAAAATGTATTCAAATTTATTGTATAAAAAATTTCTTCCTTTATAAACTTTATATTCTCCAATAAAAGAAGAAAATAGGTTCATTATATTTTAAATTTCAGAAGATAACTGTTATATATGAAAGAAGTGCATTCACCCAAATTAGTGAAGAAATGGCATGACACACTTGGCTTTATCATAATCTCAGTCATTACACTTTTATGTATATGGGTAGTAACATTTGGTACCATACTATAATGAATACCCAAGAAAAGAGATCATTAAGGAAAAGAAGCTTGCATCACATATGTGAAGGTGCCTGGACAGAAGTTTGGTCTTAAATGAGCCTTGCTGAAAGACTCTGGAAGACTTCATAACAATGGTTGTTCTTGGTAGTGGAAGTTCATGCTGTAAGATGATGACATTGGTTGGGAAGCCAGTAAGAAGTACTGTCCTCATGTTTGTCTTGAAAGAACAACCTCAAGGATCCAGGAAAACTGTCTTAGTTTCTTCCAAATGCTTCAATTAAAATTGCCTTAGGACCACCCACCAAGAAACCACTCTTTAAGAATACACCATTACTAACTCAACAAATGGAGGACCATTCTATAAAATATAAATCATTTGGGAGAAAACCTCTTATGTGCATTTCTAAATTGTAACATTTATTTTAATTTGGTATTTTATTATAATAAAATCATGAGCTATTCATATTTTAAAGCACGTTTGCTCTCAAGAAATAAATTTAATATTATTGTATGTTTAGGTGCGTCTTTCAGTTTTTGTTGGTATACAAAAATGCATATATTAATTTTTAAGTATCTGATATATGTGAATTAATATGTGTCTACTTTTTACTATGAGAAAAAATAGTTTTCCATATTTTGTAATATATGACTCTGTAGATATTTCCTTAGAAGATATTCTGGAATATGTATTTAGGAGTTTATATACTATCTCTGAGACACTTAAAAGTTGCAAAATCAATTTTGATATGTACAACACCAAGGAAAACTATTATCACGGTCCAAATTTTTTAAAAACATACAATGTGTAGGCTTCTGTATGCCATAGTAAACTATGGTTGCTTGAATCAAGGTTTGTATTGCTCACTGCTCTACAACACACCTGCAAGATGGAATTAGCAGGTAGAAACATCTTTATTCAGATCTGTAAAATAGCAAAGTAGAAAACAGAAGTACCTCAATTAGAATAATTTGGTTCCATTCATTTGCCTGAAAATTGCATGATTTTCTTTTTTGTAATATCTGAGTAGTATTCTAGTGTGTAAATTTATCAGTTTCTTTACCCATTCTTTGATTGGGGGACATCTGTGCTGTTTCCAGTTTCTGGCTATTGCAAATAAAGTGACTATTAACATAGTTGAGCAAATGTCCCTGTTGTATAATAGGCCATCATTTGAATAGATCCCTATGAGTGTATACCTGGTTCCTGAAGTAAAACTATTCCAAGTTTCCTGAGAAAGTACCAGATTGATTTTCAGAGTGGTTGTACAAGTTAGAACTCTCCCAGCAATGGAAGAGTGTTCCCATTTTTTCACATCAAGAAGACAAGTAACAAGAAGGACCCAAGTGAGGATGCTAAAGTACCACTCAGAAGTAGAAATAAAATAGACAGCAAAAGTAGTTAAGGAGAAGGAACATGCTAAATAGAAAAAGCATGGAGAGAAATGAGTTTATATCACACCTGGTGTGAATGGAGGGCAGGAAGACAGAGGGCTTGCAGGAAGAAAAGAAACCTTGAGCAAGAGCTTCTCTGTGATAGCTGGAAAACAACAAAGGGTAGGCTACGGGAGAAAAGGAGGCTGCCTCTACCTGAGACTCCTACTAGCAAGGGTCATAGAGACCGAAGAGAACACTCTCTAACTATACAAGACTCTTAGAGGAAGGGGGAGAACACCAACCCACCCTCAGAACTTTGACCCAAAACTTATCCTGCCTACAAGATTTTCAGAGAGTGGGATGGAGCAGAGACTGAGGGAATGTCCAGCCAGTGCCTGGCACACCTTGAGACCCCTCCATGGGAGTCAGCCAATCCCTGGCACTACTGATAATACCATGCCATGTTTGTGGATGGGAGCCTAGCATCGCTGCTCCCTGAGCAGCTCTACCCAGCAGCTGATGGGAGCACATGCAGAAACCCACTGCCAACCATGGGATGGAGCACAGGGAGTCTAAGGGAAGAGTGAATGGGAAAAATGGAGGATTCAGAGGGGGCAGGAGCTCCACAGGAAGACATGATTGAGGCAACTAGCCAGGGCCCAGGGGGCCTGTGGAGACTGGGGCTCCAGCAAGAGACCATGCGTAGACTGTACCTGGGGACATAGACTCTGCTGCCTTCTTTTCGTCTTGTCCTTGTCCTTGTCCTTGTCCTTGTCCTTGTCCTTGTTTATGGGCTTGCTGCTGCTTGTTGTTGTTGTTGTTGTTGTTGTTGTTGTTGTTGTTGTTGTTCTTCTTCTTCTTCTTCTTCTTCTTCTTCTTCTTCTTCTTCTTCTT
>OU015749.1:52856654-52907398 GCA_907169655.1 Acomys percivali
TTCTTCTTCTTCTTCTTCTTCTTCTTCTTCTTCTTCTTCTTCTTCTTCTTCTGCTGCTGCTGCTGCTGCTTCTTCTGCTTCTTCTGCTCCTCCTTCTTCTTCCTCTTCCTCTTTTGTAATTTTCCTCTGGAGAGGCTGCCTCTCTGAACAACAGGGGAAGGAGATGTCCTTAGTCATAATATGACTTGATATGATGAGGTGGGTGTGTGGGTGAGGTTCCCCTATTCTGGAGAGTAGGGGAATGCGGATGGGGAAAACAGTGAGGGAGGGGGCCAGTGAGGAGAGAAAGGAGCGGCTATGACCAGAATGTAAAGTGAAAAATTAAAAATCTGTAAAAAATAGGTTATCTATAATTTTAAATTATGTACTCTATCCATCAGGCTTGTACTTCTTCTTTTTAAATTTATCTTTATATATTATTACTTGTTTTACACGCCAACAGCAGTTTCCCCCTGCCTGACCCTCCTTACACTCCTGGCCACTTCTGCTCTGCCCTCCTCCCAACTAACTTCTCTTCCCTTACAAAGAACACAGGTGCCCATTGGCTCTGAGCCAAATATGCATATCAGGTTACAGTAATACTAGCACCTCTCCTTGTAGTGAGGGTCGGTGAGGACACCCGATAGGAGTAAAAGGTCCTACAAGAAGGCAAGCTTCAGTCTGATTCTTCTATTCACTATCATTGATCATCAGTGGTTTCCGTTTTTCCATGAAACCCACAGTGGATATTTCATTTTAAATATAATTAGTTTTTTACAACAATCATTTTTGTTTTAAACCAGAAATCTCTTTCCCATCAAGAAAGTCTAAATCATTCTCATTTTCCAATTATGATAGGCACAAAGGGATAGCTCTGCAAACTGGTACATTGCTTAGCTTGGGCTTTGTTTATAGTCCTCTTCTTGAATGTTCCTAGGATATTACATTCCAACTTTAATTACTCTCCTTGTAATATCATTATTTATTCAAATATATTCTAGAACCTACCTGGGTACAGAAGGCATGGGAACAATTTGGCCTGAAACAGTGTTGGATACATGCATAATAAGCAATCTCTAGTTTAGTGAACTTTTAGAGATCAACAACACAAACCCCACCCAGTAGGATTCAACTCAGAAACACCAGAGGGAGGAACATACACACTGAGCAAAGGGATTATAGAATCCAAGCTTGTCATTCAGAGAATTGTTTTCCCTATGCCCTTTACTAACCAGTTCCTCATTCTCTTATATCCCATAGAGATAAGCCCCAATCCATAGCCAGCTGCTCCTATGTACCTTCATTCTCATATGGATTATCACTTTACTTCTGAAGAAAGTCCCCTTACTAATATGCAATCTGTATGTGCATTTTCAGTACTTTAAAAAGAAGATACCTTCTTCTCTGCACCCCATGGACCCTTCTCCAAAATTGATCACATCGTAGGTCACAAAGCAGGCCTCAACAGATACAAGAAGATTGAAATAATACCTTATATCCTATCAGATCACCATGCTCTTAGGCTGCAATTCAACAACAACAGAAACAACAAAAAGCCTAAACGTACGTGGAAACTAAACAACTCTTTGCGAAATGACACATGGGTCAGGGAAGAAATAAAGAAAGAAATCAAGGAGTTTCTGAAGTTCAATGAAAATGAGGGAACAACATACCCTAATTTGTGGGATACATTGAAAGCAGTGTTAAGAGGAAAATTCATAGCACTAAGTGCCTTTAAAAAGAAATTGGAAACATCGCACATAAGCAACTTAACAAAACAGCTGGAAGCCCTAGAAAAAAAAAGAGGCAGAAACACCCAAAAGGAGTAGACCTCTGGAAATAATCAAACTCAGGGCTGAAATTAACAAATTAGAAACTAAGAAAACAGTCCAAAGAATCAACAAAACCAAGAGCTGGTTCCTTGAGAAAATCAACAAGGTAGACAGTCCGTTACCCAAACTAACTAAAAGGCAGAGAGACAGTATTGAAATCAACAAAATCAGAAATGAAAAGGGAGACATAACAACAGACACTGAAGAAATACAAAGAATCATAAGATCCTACATTAAAGGCATATATGCCACAAAATTTGAAAATCTAAGGGAAATGGACGATTTTCTTGATCAATGTCACTTGCCAAAGTTGAGTGAAGAACAGATAAACAAGCTAAATAGTCCCATTTCCCCTACAGAAATAGAAGCAATCATTGATAGTCTCCCAAACAAAAAATAGCCCAGGGCCAGATGGTTTCAGTGCAGAATTCTACCAGACCTTCAAAGGCAAGCTAATACCGATACTCTTCAAGCTACTCCAAAACATAGAATTGGATGGAACATTACCAAATTCATTCTATGAGGCCATAATCACGTTGATACCTAAATCTCACAAAGACTCAACAAAGAAAGAGAATGTCAGACCAATTTCTCTTATGAACATCGATGCAAAAATACTAAATAAAATTCTTGCAAAACGAATACAAGAACACATAAATGATAACATTCATCATGACCAAGTAGGCTTCATTCCAGGCATGCAGGGATGGTTTAATATACAGAAATCCATCAATGTAATCCACCATATAAACAAACTGAAAATAGAAAACCACATGATCATCTCTTTAGATGCAGAGAAAGCATTTGATAAAATCCAACACCCATTCATGGTTAAAGTTTTAGAGAGATCAGGGATACAAGGCACTTTCCTCAATATAATAAAGGCTATATACAGCAAGCCAATAGCCAAAATCAAAGTAAATGGTGAGATACTCAAGGAAATTCCTCTAAAATCGGGAACAAGGCAAGGCTGCCCACTCTCTCCATATCTCTTCAATATAGTACTCAAAGTTCTAGCCAGAGCAATAAGACAACAAAAGGATATCAAGGGGATCCAAATGGGAAAGGAGGAAGACAAACTATCCCTATTTGCAGATGATATGATAGTGTACATAACTGACCCTCAAAACTCCACCAGAGAACTCCTACAGCTGATAAACACTTTCAGCAAATTGGCTGGATACAAAATTAAATCAAAAAAGTCTGTAGCCTTCCTATACACAAATGACAAGCTTGCAGAGGAAGAAATTAGGAAAGCCATACCCTTCACATGAGCCACAAGCAATATAAAATATCTAGGAGTTACTCTAACTAAGCAAGTGAAGGACTTGTTTGAAAAAAATTTCAAAACTCTGAAGAAGGAGATTGAAGATGACATGAGAAGATGGAAGGATCTTCCTTGCTCATGTATCGGGAAATTAACATAGTAAAAATGACCATCCTACCAAAAGCTATCTACACATTCAAAGCAATCCCTATCCAAATACCTACACAATTTTTTAAAGACATTGAAAGTTCAATTCTGAACTTCATATGGAAAAAAAAAACAAACAAAAAAAAAACCCAGAATAGCAAAAACGATCTTGTACAATAAAAGTTGCTCCGGAGGAATCTCCATACCTGATCTCAAATTGTACTATAAAGCAATAGTAATTAAAACAGCATGGTACTGGCACAGCAACAGGCTGGTTGATCAGAGGAATCGACTTGAAGACCCAGATATGAATCCACACACATATGGTCACTTGATTTTTGACAAAGAAGCCAAATCCGTTCAATGGAAAAAGGATAGCATCTTCAACAAATGGTGCTGGTCTAACTGGAGGTCTATGTGTAAAAAAATGCAACTGGACCCATATTTGTCACCTTGCACAAAACTCAAATCCAAGTGGATTAAAGACCTCAACATACAACCAGAGACACTAAGTTAGTTAGAAGAAAAAGTGGGGAAGAGCCTGGAACATATTGGCACAGGAGACAATTTCCGGAACAGAACACCAAAGCCCAGGCTTTAATGTCAACAATTAATAAATAGGACCTCATGTAGCTGAGAAGCTTCTATAAGGCAGAAGACACTGTCAAGAGAACAAAGCGACAGCCTACAGACTGGGAAAAGATCTTCATCAACCCTACATCTAACAAAGGTCTAATATCCAAAATATATAAAGAACTCAAGAAATTAAACACCACCAAACCAAATAACCCAATTGAGAAATGAGGCTTGGAACTAAACAGAGAATTCTCAACAGAAGAATATCAAATGGCTGAGAAACACTTAAAGAAATGCTCAACCTCCTTAGTCATCAGGGAAATGCAAATCAAAACAACTCTGAGATTCCATCTTACACTCATCAGAATGGCTAACATCAAAAACTCAAATGACACCACATGCTGGAGAGGATGTGGCGAATGAGGAACACTCCTTCATTGCTGGTGGGAATGCAAACTAGTACAACCACTTTGGAAATCTATCTGGTGCTATCGGGCTTCCTCAAGACCCAGCTATTCCACTCCTTGGAATATACCCAGAAGATGCACCAGCACACAACAAGAAAATTTTCTCAGCCATGTTCATAGCAGCCTCATTCATAATAGCCAGAACATGGAAACAGCCCAAGTGTGCCTCAGTAGAAGAATGGATAAAGAAACTGTGGTACATATACACTACGGAATACTACTCAGCTATTAAAAACAAGGAATTCCCGAAATTTGTGGATAAATGGATTGAGCTAGAAATGATCATAATGAGTGAGTTAACCCAGAAGCAGAAAGACTCAAATGGTATATACTCACTTATATCTGCATACTAGCCCAATGGGCATGTCCCACGAAAGCCTTCCCTTACCAGGAAACTGGGACCGAGGGGAGGACATCCTATTGGGACTCTAGATAAGAGAACCATGTGAGACTAGCAATGTAGAAGGATCCAGTGGGTCCTAGAAACCTACAAGTAGAACATTATGATAGGCAGATTTTGGCCAAGGGGTCTCGCTCAAACTAAGGCACTAGCTAAGGACAATACAGGTGGTAAAAATTAAACCCCTACCCAGATCTAGCCAATGGATAGGACAGTCTCCACACTTGAGTGGAGAGTGGGATATGACTTTCTCATGTACTCTGGTGCCTCACATTTGACTATGTCCCCTGGAGAGACTTGATACCCTATGAGCATATACAGGGGGAGATAATCCCTCTCAGGAACAGTCATAGGAGAGGGGAATAAGGGGAAAATGGGAGGGAGGGGAGAATGGGTGGATACAAGGGATGGGATAACCATAGAGATGTAACAAGAATAAATTAATAAAATAAATAAAAAATTAAAAAATAATAAAAATAAATAAAAAGAGATGTCAAGAACCTATAAACACCTAGCCCATTCAGTACCTATTTCTAGCATTAACATATTATCTTATCAATTTTGATTTCTAACACTTAATTTATATGTATTCTGTAAGTACACCCATGCTTTAAGATAAAGTTCTACATGATAAATTGGTAAAATATTAAGAACTTACACTATGATTCAAAATGAAGACAAATTTTAATATCTTCAATATGGCCACCTTCATTTTGCAATTTTGGTAAAAATCATCTAACTTCCACTTTACTAATAAAGCTACTCTTGGTAGAATATAGGCATTTACTATTTATTACTCTGAAAAATACCTAAAAGACAAAAGTCTGCTGGTGCAAAGCTAGTAGCTAACTATGAGGCAATCTGGGAAACTCTATTCCAAATTGTTACCTCAGGCATATCAGAAATGAATTAATGACATTAGGAAATTCTTCTCTGAGGAGGGGCTGTACGTTATGAAGGTGTATCATCTCACTTCTCCATTGTGCACTTTAGCTGGCTAGGAAGATTGGCTTCTCTTTCACAAAGCATAAAGTGGTAAGGAGACCGGAAGAGGGAACAAGAACAGGAAAATCATTTTCTTGGTAGCCTGTCATTTTGACACAGACCACAATCCTAGCCTTTCCATTAGACTTTCGTATATTTGGCTCTCAATTTGTTTCGAGGGTGTTAAAGAGCATATTGAGACAGGGTTTTTAGTTGAAGACTGTCCGATGAAAGCATATATAGACAATTCTCTGTATCATTTCGGTATCAATAGCAATGAAGCCAGATCTGCTTAAGGGTTTTCCTACATTTCAGTGAGGAAAAGGGCTTAAGGTTGGTTTACACTCTGCCTGCTTCATTTACAATTCAATTAGAACAAATGTCACTGTAGGCAAATACTGTGAACCACATCTCTGGATTCATTTATAAAGATGCTTAGCCGATAATGCAGGCTTAGGCTCATGACTTCACTCCTGTGGAACGTGAGGAAGGCTAGAAAGAATTATAGTCCCTTCTAATCATTAAAATGCTTGCATGAAGAACTGCAAACCAGCTTATTTACCACTCCTGAAATGCTGACAAGGACCATAAAGGCCTACTTCTTCACATAGGTGACGCATGAAAATCCCCCATTCCTTAAAGACCAGGAGATATTGTGAGTAGCTATGTCCATTTTTTGTTTTGTTTTGTTTGCTTATTTTTTTGAGACAGGGTTTCTCTGTGAAGCCTTGGCTGTCTTGGAACTCTCTTTGTAGACAAGGCTGCCCTGGAACTCACAGAGATCCACCTGCCTCTGACTCCGCAATCCTGGGATAAGGGGAGTGCCACCTAACACTGGGTTTGCTATGCTTATTTTTATAAAGAAAAATATATGGAAAAAAACATGGCTAGCTATTTCTCAACATGCTGTTTTGTGCATTAAATCCTACATCAGAGATATGGAAAATACACTGGTAAATAATTATAAAATATCAGCACATCTTTAATACATTTTCATAACCAATACTCTAAGATTGATTTGGAATTATTTGTTCACATTTCAATGTTCTAGTTTTAAATTTTATTATTATGCTTATAAAATCATAATTATATTTACAAAAGAAGGTTGCCTTGATATTGATTTATGTGATATTGTACTTCTTATTATATGATAAATGATCATATCTTATATAAATATATATCATATATAATAGATAGATGGCAAGTATTAGTCAGACTATTTTTATTACAACACAACTGAACTTTTTCTTGGTTTAAATTATGAGAGTTACAAGCTGATTCATAGAAATTCATTCATGTAATTGAAAATAATTTTTATTATTTTTAATATATGTTATCTATATTTTAAATACTTTGTTGTAGTTTTACCTTGTTATAATAGTTTTAGTGTCAGTGTTAAAAGGCTACACTAGTTAAATGATTGTAATTTTCTGACTTAGAATTGCACTTGGAGAGAATCCAATGCCTTCAAATGTTTCTACATCATTCCACACCGAAGCTTGAATCACCTTTAAGTAAAGTGCTTATAAAAAGCATTTAAGTGCTCTTAGTAATTTTCAAGGAATATGTACAACATTGCCCAGCGTTTGAACTCTTCCAGATTTCAATTCCAATAAATTTAAATTGCTTTGTATAGTGGAGAGTAATTTAAAATTATTGAAGTGCTCTAAATTCCACAGTAGAGTACCTATAAAATATAAAGCGTTTCAGTGATATAAATCACCATGCACACTTAAAAGCAATTTCAACAGATCAAAGGCTCTGATTTTTAGTTTTCACTGCTTTAATTTAAAAAAATGAAAAATGCCATACCAAAACAGCATTTATCATCAGTGACTGTAATAACCAACCTGAATTTCAAACTGCCTTAAACTTTCCTTGAGTAAAATATAATGATTCAAATAAGCAAATAAGCTGTTAATGCTTATCAATAATCTGAAATAATTATAAATCTATTTTTACATTGCATTATATTATTATAATGGTATGTTTCTTAAATGTACCAATCATATATTTTATGTTTTATACATATACATTTATATAACATTAACAGTTCCATCTGGGAACCTGGTAAAATTTTAAATTAAAATTTTAATTGATTAAATATTATGAATAAAAATTAATAAGCTAATTACATGGAAAATGTTCCAGGAAAAAATATTGCATGAATTAAAAGGTTTCAAGTTTTAAATTAACAAAATTTTTCTTTTGTTTTTAACTACCATAATTCTACAAACCAAACTACTTTAGGCATATGACACTATGTGTCATAGGTATGGATAAGTAAAATTTACATGATTAATGCTGTAAGTAATTTGATTCAGAGCAATATATAAAGGTGTACAATGAAGCTTGATGACTAACAAAACCATTTCGTGGCAGAGTTCTAATTGAAATGAAAATATGCATAAGACAAAGGTACAGTGAAAGCTGTGTTATGTTTTATTAAAGGTTTGTGTGGGTGGAGATGTATGGCCTTGGATCACAGAAGATAAAAGCTATATGAGAGGACTCATGGAGAGTTGGAGAGATGTTACCTCATGAGCTAGCTCTGCTGAGTGTCCAGGGGAAGAAAGTAACACATGGTGGTTTTGCGGACATTAGCTACACTCGAAAAGGAAATATATGTGTTTTTTATGGGGAATTCTAATTGCACTTTGCAGGGCTTATTAGGCTATCAGCCAAGTTCTGAACAGAAAATTATAGATAGTGGTACATTCCAGTAAGAAAAAAAGACTTTTAAAAATAATGCTTTTTTTTGAGATTATAATATAATGCCATTATTTCTTTTTCTCCTTTCTAATTACAGTATGTCTTTTCTATCAAATTCATGACCTCTTTGTTCATTAATTATTGTTGTCTAATAAGACGGGACAAGCATATCTCTTTAAATTGCAAAATAATTCAATTATTACTTCAATATATGCCACAAAGACAAGAATATTTAAGTGCAAATAATATTTTACAAGTTAAGCTTATAAAAATTTCTCCATTAATTTAATACTCCCTCACATGAAAAAAAAATAAGTATAATTAAGATGGAAAAGGGTTGAAAACCTATGCTTTTGCCATCACAAAAAGAACATAAACTCATACACCATACACACAGAAACAGACATACACATGACCTCTAGAAAAACTGTACAGGAAGATATATAAATTACATATTTTACAAAAAAATTTGGATTCCCAATTTCATTGTCTCCAGTAACTGAAAAAGAGCATTTTACACAGTAATTTCTTAAGTTATTATTGAAAAATGTCTGAAGTAAGACAATAAGAAAATGATTGATTAAATAGTCACCTAAATTGTATGTTATGGATTAATGACAGGCTTATATTCACACACATATACAAAGAGTTGTGAGTGTGTGCATGCATGTGTGCGTGTGTGTGTGTTGTGTGTGTTGTATGTGTGTCTGTGTGTAACCATCTCTAACAAACAACAAGGATAGTTATGTTTTTATTGGCATTTTGATAACATGAATAGGGAAGATCTCACAGAAAGAAAAAATGCTATTAGAGATAACCCCAAGAAGTTGCATCTTGTACTGGAGTAATTTGTTATAATTACAGATTTTATCTACTGAAAGATATACTTTACTTTCTTAATAAGGGAAGAACTCATCTATTGCTGGTGATAATAAAAACTGTATAACCACTACAGAACTATGGCAGTTCCTCAGAAAGCTTGATAGCAGCTACCTCAGTATCCAGCTATGCTATTCTTTGGAATATACCCAAAAGATGCTTCATTCTACCACAAGGAGATTTGCTCAACCATGTTCACTGTTGTTCTATTCATAATAACCAAGACTTGAAAACAACAAATATGTCCCCCAACAGAAGAATGGATTTTTAAAACAAATGGTACACTTAAAGAACAGAGCCTCATATTTGGCCATGTCCCCTGGATGAGGAGACCTGGTGGCACTCAGAGAAAGGATAGCAGGTTACCAAGAAGAGACTTGATGCCCTATGAGCATAAAAAGGGGGAGGAAGTCCCCCTCAGTCACAGTCATAGGAGAGGGGAGAAAGGGGAAAATGGGAGGGAGGGAGGAATGGGAGGATACAAGGGATGGAATAACCATTGAGATGTAACATGAATAAATTAATAAAATTAAATAAAAAGAAATAATAGAGTATTACTAAGCTGTGGGGGGAAAAACGAAATCATGAAGTTTGCAGGCAAGTGGATGGAATTAGAAAACAACCATCCTGAGTGAATTAAGTAAATTACAGAAAGAAAAATATGGTATGTATTTGCTTGTATGTGAGTATTAGTAATTAAACAAATTTTAACCGAATTATAATTCATAGACCCAGAGAGGCTAGATGTAAAGAAAGGGACTATGGGGACACATCGATCTCCCTGGGAGGAGGAAATTGAATAGATTTTAAAAATAAACTGGGAGAGAAGAAATGGGAAATTTATGTGGGGAGGGGGAGGGAAGATGAAATTGAAGGAAAGAATGATGGAGGACAGAATTAAAGGGCATGAGGGGTTGAATAGAAATCTAGTGCAATGGAAATGTTTTTAAATGTATGAAGAAAAGATTAATGAAATCTCCATATAATGAGAGTTGGGAACAATGTGCCGTATGGCCAATGTTCAGCCATCTTGTCCGTCAAAGTCTGCACCTTTAAGTCTCTGTCTTTCCCAAAGCTTGCCTTTCACCAGAAACTAGCTGACCCTGTTGTAGGTCAGCAGTTAGACTAAAGACAGATAGAGATGGAGCATCCTTGTTTTGGTTTAGCAGCTAGACTCAAGCTAGATGAAGACAGAGCAAGATGCCCTGTGTGGCAGGACATTATGACCCTGCCTGGAATTCCCTATGTTTTGAGAAAGGCCTGCAGTTCGGTTGCTATAGTAATATGCTCCTCTGCCTTCTGACTTATAAAAGCTTCTGCATGACTAATAAAGTTTGAGAGCTTGATCAATCAGACTTACTCTCCTTCTTTGTGTCTTGCATTTTCAGCAGGTGAACTTGCTCCCGAGTTTTAGTCAAACCTCGCAGGGCGGGGCAAATGAGAGAGACAAAGGCCCCATTTTTGGTACCAAAGGAGGACTCTTGTAGTAAGACTGAGTTTCATCCAATTGATTTCTTTTATCAAAGTGGTCCCAGGTAAACCCCGGAAATATCAGTCTTTTACCAAGAAAATAAGTTGCTTGCTGTAAATGAACAGCAAGTTCCCATCACTGAAGACAACACTCCTACAAATCATTGAATTTGAAGAGAAGATGGTCACTACATAGAATCTTCATGCCTAATAGCTAGTATCTTTGAAACAGGAAAGACTTTCACAGGCTACCACAAAATAAACCACAAAATATTTCCTATTCAGTCTGTCCTGACTGCAAAATTTTGTGCAATGGGGCAACTTAGTACTGGATTGAAGGGAAATGATGGCAGAGACCCAACTACAGAAGACCAATAGCTCTAAGAACCACTCCCTACCCTCCATTAGCATATATAGGAGAGTATGATGAGGATTTAACATGATGGGTTACTAAGGATGGTAAAAAGATAAGATATTAGGACCTGAGTCCCTGGGAAAAAATCTTGAGGTCCAGACCTCCATGGTGCACTTTAACTGCAGCAGAGAAAAATGACATAATTACACAACTCACCAAGATGGTAGTAAAGTATGGCACCCCATGAGGTTGTTTTGGTTTACAATGTATGGGAATATCAGAAATATTAACATGTGTAAAGGAATATAACAACTTTATCTAAGTATGGGCTGCAGACGTGCAGACTTGTACTTCTCTCATGGGTAAAAGCTGTTAATAATAACATGCCTGAGAAAGGAGCCAGCTTCTCCTAGCTGACTGCGAATTCTAAGAAAAGCTCATGCCACCTTCTGAGGTGATTAACCACAGTCTGTCTCTGGCCCTTGTGCATAGCCAGAGGACCTTGTGGTACTTTCAGTTTCTGATTATTGCTGTATTTTACACTTTGTAACCTGATCTGTATCTCTCAAATTGTGGTTTGTAGCTAGCAGAAGTTCCTGTCATGACTGTATATACCACTGTGCTCAAGTAAAGCTCTTCGCAGCAGCAGTGGACCTCCCTTGTGTTCTGGTTTGTCTGTCACGCTGAATCCGTCCCCACCTGATATCCTAGGACCCTTGCTCTCCACGGCTAGAAGCCCCCTCGGTGGTCCGTGGCACAACAAACCTTCTATATCAACACTGTTCATTTGTATCAAGAATTTGGTTCACTGATAATTAACCACTATTTGCTAGATCACATGTTTTCCAGTACTTCCAAAAGTCTCTGTTCTTTCTGCTGCTGCAGCCTTGCCCTTGTTGTAAGGAAACAGTAACAGCTGAGCAATTCTATCCTCTGAATTAAATGGCATCTCCTTTTTCACATATGCCAAAATTTTCATTTCTTCCTTCCAATCCCCACCTACAATACCTGGATGGGGTATTGTAAAATAAATCCTTGAGTAGTTAATCCATTTCTTGCCAAGAAGGGACCTCTCCATGAGATGGAAAATAAAGCAAATTCTCCTTGGATAACCAAGACCCAGAGACCAGACAGAACAGAAATATAGGGTAAAACCAAATATTAGTTGTCTGAAAAATAAAACAGAAAAGTAAAAATAAAATGACTACTAATGATGCCTTGCTATGCTCATAGAACAGCAAGTAACTCAGCCAACATCAGATAAGTTTCCTTCTGCAGCAGATGGAAATAAAAACAGTTAAACAAATATGGAAGGTGAGATCCTGAATCACAAAAGTGTAAGTTGGATGTCTTTATCAAATAGCACCCCTCCAGGCTCAGGGAACTCTGCAAAACAGAAGGCAGAAAAAGGGAAAGAGTCAAAGGGGATGGAGGACACAGGAAATAATGCTTGCTAAATACACTAAGCAAAGCTTATATGGACTCATAGAGATGGAAGCAGCAAACACATGACCTACACAGGTCTGCACCAGGTCCTCCGTATATATATTATAGCTTTCATTTTAGTATGTTTATAGAACTCCTGATTGTGTGAACGGATGAGTTTCTAATTCTTGTCACTTCTCTTGGGATATTTGCTTTCTGTTGGTTTACCTTGTCCAACTTCCATATGATAGGATTTGTTCTGTTCTATTTTGTTATGTCTAAATGTTATCTCTTAGACTGAAAAGGAGTGAATCTGGATGGGAGGTAAGACTGGAAACAACTGAGAGAAATAGTGGATGAGAAAATGTAATGAGAATATATTGTATGATAAAAGAATATACTTTTAGTAAAAGAAGAAAATGGTAATAATATTATTACAAAATTGAATATAAGGTTGACAAGATGTCTCAGCAAGTAACAGTTCTTTATGCAATGTCTGAAGACCTCAGTTCCATCTAGGAGATAAGCAATATGGAAGAAAATAAAACAACTCCCTCAGCTTGTCCTCTGATTTACACATATTCACCACAGAAAATGTCCCATGTATACACAATTAAATAAATGTATAAATAAATACATAGTGTTCGAAGAATGTATATATAAAAACATAGTGTTTAATTTTTTAAAATCTCTAAATTTTATATTTTTACAAAGGCTACTAATATGAGTAATATATAAAGTTTCAATATGCTGAGAAGGATAATTATCATACTTTATAATAACAACTGAGAATACTTGACTTTTTATGTATTTGACTTTTCATTACATGTACAGAGTGACAAATTCATTCAGAATTTAAAAAAAAATACAAATAGACCAGATTTTGTTTTTATTATCAGCCCTATAACTTAAATTTAAAGATTCTGAAGAATATCTCCCCCAAAGCAAACATATTCATTGTACAGCAGCATACCATTAGCCCGGCAGTGGTTGATGTTTTAAAGTGGTCCAGACAAACAGAAAATACCAGAACTAGTCTGTTGAGGGCTGATCTGTTTGCTGCACAGATGAACAGACAAATGTACACCATTTATTTATCACTTGAAGCTATATGAATGGGGGGAGGGGCTTTGCCCTCATACTGTATTGTTGTGAGTGGGTCATCAGAAGCTCCAAATATTTGGATTTTGACATTTGAGTACCTTTACATTTCTTTACAGAAATATCAAAATAAAATTTCAATGTATAGCAATTAATTAAAAATAACTTTTACAATAACATTTAAAAGCAACCATTAAGTTGAGGAGTAGATTCAATAATCTAATTTGTGTCCTATCATCGCTATATATTTCTATAGGTCACCCTCTTCATTTTTAAATTCCTATCTCAAAACCAAAGAATGAAAGAGAAAGAGAAAAAGAGTCATCCTTGAGTCCAACTTTGTTTTCTCTCTAAATAAAACCAATAATAACTTATAACCAACTCCCAATTAAAATAAACAACTATCACCCAAAAGCTATGATAAACCTACCACCCCTCCATAAGGTAAATAGGGTGTTGTTCTCTTAAGGTTTCTTCTGGCTAACTTGGAATAAATAATATCTTTGTAGAGGCCCAAATAAAATTGGGGGAAATGATTAAACAAGCTAGAAA
Organism: Acomys percivali; assembly: GCA_907169655.1. Taxonomy (NCBI): domain Eukaryota; kingdom Metazoa; phylum Chordata; class Mammalia; order Rodentia; family Muridae; genus Acomys; species Acomys percivali. Next base: position 52,870,801 of record OU015749.1, read on the forward strand.
TAGCATTTTGGGTGCAGTTTCTAAATGTTGAGAAATTCCAAACTTAATTACAGTTCTGTGTACGGCAGTCTGAAATGCTTGACCAATTGTCCTGGACTGGAAGCTTTCTTCATATGTATCCTGGGAACTGTACTGTTTTGATGAGGCATAGCAACTGCAGCACTTGCTGATGGAACACGAAGGATGCAGGATGTCAATGTCTAGTATGCTGTGAGGAATAAATCCTGCCAGGTCTGATCCAGCATCAGTATCCGGTTCTTTTGTTCTGAAAACACAACTTCTCACAAGCATTATATAGTCCTAAAAAATATTATTTTAATTCAAGGGTATAAAATTTTGTATATAGATGAAAAATAAGTTTAGTAATAGATATATTGATATAGAATTGAAATTTATGATTATTCCCCACACATTATTTACATTTCTACTCCAATATGCAGTATTGTAGCCATTAAATTCAATTATAATACAACATTTACTCCTAATACTTTGAAAGTGCTATTGCAGGCTCTTTAATTGAGTTATGAAAGTTGTTAGTTGATCAAATCATGGTTATATAAATTATTAGCCTGTTTTTATAACAAGAATATACATCTTAGGCACAGCAGATAGATATGATTGTATAGAAAGATAAAACAGTTAGACAAGGTCTTCAAAAACCTCAGAGACATACATTTAAAATGTGTTTGTTATCTTAAAGACTCACAGAAAATGAGACAGGTTAAATCCTGGTAACACCCATCTTACCTCAAAGAGGATGATGAGCATCAAACAACCTCCTCATGGAGATGGTTTCAAATGTGGCAAACTAGCCACTGGACAAAATGTCCTCATAACTACAACAGATAATGACAAGCTTGGATGCAGGCAGAGTTGACAGCCAAACTCTTCCATGACAGAGTAAACAAGTCCTCAATAGTTCCTGGCTCACAAATATGTCTGTAAGATATAATGGTTCAGAAGGCTGAAGATGATGCTCCAACATTATAGAGAATTTGGGTGATTGTTCAGGTAAAAAGCTGTCTCTGTCACCTCATTTGAGAAGCTGATAATCTCCACTACCTATATACTCAGGTAATTAATTTTATCCCTTCTCAAGTCTCTGATTGGGTTGAAGACCAGATAGTTTTGCTTTATAATTAAGCTTAGATGTTTAGGGATTAAGATGTTTACAGGTCTAGATAGATGTTTTAAACTGATAATGATGAGATATGATAGATATTGATTTTCATTCAAAATTTTAGACTCACCAAGATAGGAAAGATGTTTTCTTCAAGTTTTCCAAGTACAAATAGCCAAACTCTATGAATGTAACATTTATATAATTCCTGATTGTCTTATGCTTCTTGTTGTAGGTAGTTTATTGTATATATTTGTAATAATATAAAGGTATATGTAAAAAAGACATTTAATAAAAACAGTTAAAAATAAATGACTCAGATCAAAAATTCAATTCATCTTAACATTTGTTATTTAACAAACAAATTCATTTTTTCAATTCAAATAATATTCAAGACATCTTTTTGTTTCTCTGAACTTAAAAAGTAAGTATTACAGCACCATGACTGTCTGAATACTGTCATGCTTTCTGTCATTATGAGTATAATCTAACGCTTTGAAAATGTAAGCAAGGTCCCAGTTAAATGTTTTATTTTATAAGTTATCTTGGACACAGACTTCTCTCATTGCAATAGAACAGTAACTAAGATTGCCACTTAAAATTCTTGTGAAATAATAAAGCAGTTATCTGAAAGTTTTAAAGGGTGATATCCATACATTTAAAAGTGTTTCAACAGACCATTCAATTTATAAATTATAGAGGTCCATTATATATAAACACTGAAAGCGTGTATTATTTAGAGTTCAAAATTTTCTTTTGATGTACTTAATAAGTCATCATGTGGCTATGTCTATACACTGAAGCCAGTTTCAGAAAGGATTCTCAGAAATTAATATAATTGCTACAAATAAGTCTCAGAATAGGATTCCTTGAGTCACATAGAAGAAGGAAATATAGGAAGATGTCTTCAGGCAAATAGCAAAATGTCAGCACCTAACCACAACTAATTACTAAATATGGTAAAGTGCAGGTAGTTCAATATTGCATAAGTGCTGGAATGGAAAAGAAAAATAGAGTAACAGTATTATGAAGATGTAAGGGCATTCAATATAGCAATTGTGTACAAGCAATTATAGTAAGTTGTGTTTTGGGAAGTGGGAGGAAGTTGGGATGAGATATATTTGGAGTAATGGATTGAAACTGTAATAGGAGAATATGGAGGGGTAGAGATACAAACTAAAATATTAGCTAATGAAACTGTATAAACAATTGTAGAAAGTAGGATATGTTTCTACAATTAAAATATTTCTAAAATGCAGTGATGAACATAGGAAAGGAGTTAAATATGAACATATTTAAAATGTGAACATATTTAAAATGTAGGGATTTGAAGATGTTTGGAACTGAATGCTCCATGCTGGATTACAAATAGGGAGGAGGGTCTCTGCAGAACATTGATTTGGCCTCCCAGCTACGATGTATCACTTATTGCCCTTTATCTAAAGGCTGGATCTTCTTGCATTTCCACGATCCATAAGAAAGTTAATATGTGCTGGGTATGGTGGCGCATGCCTAAGATCCCAGAACTCAGGGAGGCAGAGGCAGGCAGAGCTCTGTGAGTTCTTCCCTAGCCTGGGTTTCAAAGTGAGTTCAAGACAGCCAAGGCTACACAGAAAAACCCGTCTTTTTTAAAAAAAAAAGTTAATATGAGCACAAAAATGGAATCAATTATTTTCATTGTGTGTGTGTGTGTGTGTGTGTGTGTTGTGATGATACTTATTAAAAAAGAACAAGCTATTATTTTTTAAAGACTCACAATTTGGGCACACAATAGGTGTTAAAGGAGAAAATAGAGGTATAGAGAGGATGTTAATACACTTCCCAGACACCACGGAGAGGAGTGGGCTTGCGGGAGAGGAAAGCAAGCAAGGAGCTAAGAGGAATGGGGAAGAGGAAATGGACTTTGAAATTTATTCTATGAGGGAAAATTTACATTTAATAAAAATTTAATTTTTAAAAAAATTGTATTTTGATGTTTTAGGTACTCCTTAATATTTTACCACTTATATATACTGATTAATGTTTAAGTAAACTGAGATATACTCATACCTTTAAATATTTAGCATTTTGAACAAAACATTCATAGTCTTATCTTGCAGCTCTTTGACATATGCAGAACTCGCTATCCATAGTTACCCTACAGTATCACAGCTCAGCAAAACTTCTTTTTCTGTCTACCCGCCTTTCCCCACGTCCTTTAGTGATATCCTTGTAGACATCATTCTTTTCTAACTTCCATGTAAAAGAATAACTTAGATTCCACACGTAACAGAGAACATACATTGCTGGTCTTTCTCTGCAGGCTCATGTCACATAGTTCTAATTTTCATTTGTGTCAGCACACATGTTAGGATCTCATGATTTGCATAGGAATAACTATTCTACTATGTATATGTAACATTTCTAGTGTTTATTTATCTGTTAACATGAAATTAATCTGTTGCCTGTTTTAGCTGTTGTACATCTCCTAAAGTGAAAAAGGAAGCACACTTATTATGTCTACACAATGGTTCCTCTTCCTATGATGATACATCCAGGGGAAGGTCACTGGATAACATTTTATACTGTTTTTTATTATTTGCTGGGAAGTTTGGATTTGTTCCTCCCTGATGGCTTGTAAGATCAAACAATTTTTTATATAATTGTTAGATATCTGCATGTCTTCTTTTTGGTAATATTTATATATACTTACATTACTTGCTATTATAGCCACCTTAAGTAGTTAGGGTTTCTTGCATTTTGAATACTAACATATTGTCAGTATCTTTGCAGTAATATATATTTTATATTGTATCTTCACCTTGTTATCTGTACAGAAAATTTTATTTGTATTGGAATCCCATTTGCTTATTTTTTCTTGGGTTCCTAAAATTTGTCAGTCTTACAACAACCAAAAAAAAAAAAAAAAACTGCCCAACTATATGAGTTAATTATGCACGATTTTACATCAAAAAAATTTATGATGTTTTAAATAGTATAAAAAGTCACTGCTTCATATTTTTGTGATTCAGAAACTCAAATATGTGGCAGGCATTTGAAATATTTTCTTTTAAAATATCTCTGCTGAAAGAGATTTATCATGAGTCATAATTAATAAATATATTCATTTGAATTTAGATGATACCTGTTATTATTGGTACTTTAAACATAAAATGTTTTTACATGAACACTGGTACTAATTTCCACATGTATAGTATTAAAAGTCTTTTTTAAGTGGTACATTTTCTTTATTTCAAAGTTATGACTATTTCCTTTCAATTTCACAAATATTTTTGTGATGCCATCAGATAATAATTGGACAAACCAATATGTTTTTTAGTGCCCTGTAAACAAGGGGTCTGATGGTATGTTGTTTCTGTCTATATAATTATAATTTAGGTCATAATACAGTAAATATATGCATAGTTATAAAAAGTTTAATGTATAAAAGGGATAGCTATATATACATTACATTGATTTTAATAGTTTCAATTGAGTTGTAGATAAGGACATCAGTAACTGAACACTTATATTAAATGAAAATTTCTCCAATTTTACTTCATACTTCTTTCCTTTTTTGCTTGAAAAAAATAAAAATAAAGTTTTATCATTGTAATATATGCCATTCCTTCCTTCCTACAAACTTTCTAATATATTACTATTTTTGCTTTTAATTACATGTCAGTGTGGTGGGAATGTATATTTATATGACTGAAATTGCTGACTGATTACAGAGGCATTTGATCCTGTGAGACTAATGTAATAGGTTATTGTGAGGTGCTTGATGTGAGCCCTGCAAACCAGTCTTGGGTCTTCTGCAAGACATGTACAACTCTTAAAATCTCTCGAGGTGCACATGTTTGGTTTTAGATGTTTTGTGGTTTTATATATGCTTTTTAATTTCTTATTAGATTTTTGAGAATTTGGTCACTGTATTATGAATGTATATATAAAGTCTCACTTCTCATTTTTAGAGCCTGAATATTTTGAGAACAACTGTAATTCCAGTTAAGGGAAAGTATAAATAAATGCATGTTTTTTATATTATTGTACTTTTATAGAGTATCATTCCTGGATAACACAGTAGATCAAGTCATGTTTTCAAATTTATAGCCATTCTTTTTTCTGTAAGATTGAAACACCCACAACTTTGACAACGTGCTACGAGCACACTTTCTAAAGCTTCTCTCTGTTTCATACAACATAGAAATACAAAAGGAAGGTTTCATACAGTAAGATTCCTGAACACTGCAGCAACACGAAAGCTTTTTTCATCGCAAATCACCTGAATGGACTTGATTGAATATGGGATTAGAGGACCCATGGAATGAGTAGAGAGAGAACCATAGGAGTTATGTTAATATGGGAGTGAATAGGTGGAAGGAATACAACAAAACGGAAAATAGAAAAACTGTGATAAATCAATAATAACAGATAACATTCTAAGAATTCATGTCAAAATGAAGAATTTGGGAGAATTTAGGAGACGAAAAATTGATCAAAATATATTCTAAGAAAAAAGATTATTAGAGCTAAAAAAATTATGTTTGATTTATTTTATTGGTGTCCATAAATATGTTGAAATAATATACAAGTGCAAATACTTTCTTGTCTAAAAGATGTTCAAACAATAAAATATATGGAAACTAAAGAATTATTAGATGTTTAAATTCCTTCTGAGTGAGATTTAAAGGTATATGATAAAAGATGGCAGTACTGTGATATTATTTCACAGTAGAATTATTCATAGAGACTTTAATAAAGTATAACTAAAAGCATTGGCATATACATTGTTTCTCATACTGTGATAAGAGGGGTATAAAGAACCACTTCCTTTTGAAAATAAAATTATTTTATAATTATACTTCATCATTCCTTTACACAGCTTTCCTTCTTTACTGAGTGATCCTATCAGTACATAAGCATGAGCTGGCTCTCCTGGTTGAAAAACAAATTAACCCTCAAGAGGATTTATGTCATCTCCAGTCTCAATGACCCCATATCATTATTCGCTCTTAGTGAAAATGTCTTCCCAAATGCAACTGCTGGCTCCATCTCAGCTTCTTCAATTGTCCTAATCTGTCTCTGGGTCCCACATCTGCCTTCCTTTCCTCTGAATACAAAAACAATGTAATCACTATCAAACTTTGATGACCAATAGTTGGTGTATGCTCTGTTCCAATTATGAGGCACGCTGAGAATGCATTACTATCACATTAGCCTTTAAATATTCACCATCATGGTTTCCATTCCATGTCATCCAGGACTGTAACACCATTCTCTACTTCTTTGAACTGCTTCTATCTGTCCCTGTTCCAGTCCTTCCAGCATAAACTTTTGTGATGATCAAAGAACTATGACAGGTGTGTCTTCTTCAAATAATACAGTATGCTCAGGACTGTGGACTAAACTACGGAATACAGACTTGGGTTTCCAAATTAATAATATGCATACTGTATTTCAAATTTGGTATTCCAATTCTTCCTTCTTAAGCCCACCGGGATTGACACTGATTTTAACATGATCCTAAATTATTTTCCCAATCTCATGTATTTTATTTATTGGATGTCGTATTCATCTTAATTTTCTAATGTATGATTATCCTTAGTCTATTGTTTTACCCTTACATTGCATAAAATAGAAGTTAAACATTGCAAATTTATCACACATTTTCTAATTCCCTTCCTTCATCTTGTTTCATAGGTTTACCTTTAACCTTGAAAGATCACCTTACAATTTATATTAGTGAATATTACAAACTCTAAATATGAAATTTGTCCACACAATCAGAATATTTAAAAGTCATGGATTTCCATACTTAAAGAATACAACCTAGTGGTAGATATCTGGACAATTAAGAATTTCTAAGTAGCAATCCCATGTCTACTCATAAATTTCATTTTTAGAAAATCTGCATACCATTCTTTCCCTACTACTAATTATCTGAAGAAAAACTGTAGAGAAACTCTCATGAGAAACTATGTGATCATCCCACATGTTTGCTTCTGTTCATTTTTTGAGTTATGGTTAAATGCTGCCATATTTCTTTGAGACAATCACCATTTTATCATTGTAATCTACAGTTTCAACTGTAGATTACAAGGGGATGTTTGGTCATAATCTGGCTTCTTTCAAAATAATATTTCTAATTCTTTTGGTAAATAGAGTAAAGTCATTTTTAGGAATAGAATGGCATTTTTGTATTTATTACAGTTTTATCATTATTCAAGTTTTCTTTGTCTACATGTTAAATGTACTCATACCATTTGAATGAACTATTCTGTAATCCTTACTTAAAAAGACCTTTCCCTGTGGTTCTAAGACCAACTCTACTAATAAGTCAGTTTTAATAACTCAAATAATAAGTCACTACTCTCACTACACCATTTTGAGAGAGTATTTTCAAATTGATGACCTTTCCCATCCTAGCTTTTTATTTTTAATTCATTGTTCTATCTAGCACCAACAGTGTAATTCCAAACATAGCCTTACACCTCCTTGAGGCACTCTTTGACATGACATTTGAGAAGACTATAAATGTTCTTTGTTTTCATACTTACTATCTCTCAAAGAGTGTTACATTATCCCTTGCTTATAGTTTGCTTTAGTGAATTTTGGGTTAGTAGTTGTAGGACTTGAGAGATGAATCATTATCATTATGTAATATCAAATTTACAAGCAAAGGTTAGTATAGTTTCTCATAGTATTATCTAAACCTCTTGTCCATTGGTGTTTGATTTAATTTGCATCAGCTACATTAGAACAACACTCTAGCTTCTCCTGACTCTTTTAGTGACACATTAGAACAGATATCAGATGCTCAGCTTTGTTTGCACATAAATTTCCCCAGGATGTGTTTGCATTTAGTTGATAGGATCAGATTCTTTCTGACTCTTATTTTCTTCTGCATCAATTTTCTGTGGCCAGATCCACCAAATTCTACAGTTCTGAAGGCTAAATTTTTCCAAGAGTACATAGACAACTCCTCCTTTTCTCATGTTACTGCATCCTGTCTCAGTACTAATGGAACTCTTAATAATCGGACATTTGTCCTAAGTCAACTGCTCTTTACAGTCTACCTAACACCAATTGTGAGAAACTATTTGTGAACCAATCAAATTTTAATCTGAACAAAAATATTGATTAAGGTTTAAAAAAAACCCATAATTTTAGCTTCTGTGCATTTGGACTACATATTGAAACTACTCTGTTTGTTGACGTCCTCATAAAACTGTCTCAGAGGCAGACGTATTTGCATGGAGAAATATTAGTGATCCATTTTTCAGGATCAACAGCTGTAGTGAATTAGGAAGTGGGATCTTGAAGAGGAAAATATGGATTGCTGATGCTGATGCAGTCATACAGGAAAACTTGATTGTAGATGGAGGGATACAAAAGCTTCAGTATCTTACATGGGGATGTTGGAGCTGATACAGTCATTCTAGATTGATTTCAAACTGGGATAAATAGGCCAAACCCTTGCAAACATGTATTGTTAAGCCATTAGGTACGTGCTGCCCCCAAGGGAGGGAGATTTCATTCACAGGAACATATTTCTCCAACTAAGGCCAAGATTCAGAGGGAGAATCAGGTATGAGGAGGTCATGCTGGACACTTGCAGCAGCCAAGGGGAGAAATACAGCATGCCTGTATCAGAGAAATGAGAAATGTGGGAGCAAAATAAGGTGCTCATTTCCAATGTCAGAGGCAATGATTTGTTGGTACAAAATCTCCTCTTTGTAATGCCTCCTAAAATAGTGCAGGATTTGTCTTTACTTTTTAAATCATATGCTACCTCTGATGATCATATTCTTCTCTCTACCATAGAGTATAATATACATAAGAGCAAAGAACATTTTCATTTATTCAAACTGCACTTGTAGCATTTAGAAAGCACTTCCTACACACTATATAATAGCTATTTGTACTGGTGGTGACAGAGAACCTTTTTTAATGGAGTACACTAAGCACTCTGATAATTATTCTAAAGAAGTAATAGAAGCTAAGAAAAGCATTACACAGATACAACAGATATCTACCTCTGCTTTTGATTAAGAAAAATATTCAAGGCACAGAGTGGATAGCACAGTTTCATCTGAAGTGTCCCCATAAGCCCGTGTTTAAATGGCTCCCTAACTAGTTTCCCTAACTATTTTCAAACTGTGAGACTATTATAAAGCAAGTCCTATTTGAGATAAGTAGGTCACTAGGGGCAGGTCTCATATGAACTATCTTCATCATGTGCTAATGTCAGCATTACCTATCTTACCACCATGACTGTAAACCAAAGTTACAAATACAATTGACCTGGTGCTTAAAGAAAAATAGCTACAGTCATGGCAATTCTGTGAATGTAATATTCAAAACCAAGATGTCAGATAATTATTTCTTGAGAAAGCAGGCAACTTATTTTTTGCCTTATTTATAGACATTCCAAAGGAGAATAAATCATAAGCTGGTTTATCATATATCCTACATTTTATGTGTGACCCAACTGATATGACTCTTGCTCATTTCAGTTTGCCTAACAGAGATCATTGAGTTTGATGTTGGACAAGAGACACACAATAATGTCATGTAGCTTACTGTGTTCAGCATATATGTTCAAAGATTAAAATTTTCTGTAAATATATTTAACAAGAAAATTAAAGAGTAGTAAAGAGTGTTACACTTTTAGTATAAATTTTCACTATGCATCCCATGTTGGCCTCCACTCTAAGTTATCTCGAGAATGCGAATCAATAGGCTCATATTCCCAGTACTCTGATGTACACTTAATGTTTTAGTACAACTTATCTGTAATGAACTAAGTAAAGTGTTATGATATTAAAAAACTAAGATTTAAATTTGCTGAAAATTTAACACTTTGCTTTCATGGACGGTAATGAGCCAGTGCCACTACAGTAGTGTTTTTAAAAACAGCCAAATGATAGACAAAAAGAAGAGCATCAAGGAAAATAGGATATTCATTTACGTAAATAGATCATGTATGACTGAAATTCTGATGTTTGTACTTATCTTTCACTTGTAAAGGATAGTACATCTTTGATAAGCTTAAATCTGTCTGCGATGAGAGTTGTGAACTTTTTGAAAGACTTTAAATTATAGGAAGCAATTAACAAACCTGTACATAATAATTACAATAGATTACATCTTGTGCACAATGAATTAAGGAGACACTACTTTATAGTGTGGTACAAAATATTTCACAAAATCTCCAAGACTTATAAAACAACAACAACAACAAAAAAAAAAAACCCAGAAAGTTCCATAGTCACTGTCTTGTCCGGCATCAGTAGCAGAGGATGTGCCTAGACCAGCTGGGACTTGATGTATCAGGGCAGGTTGATATCCATGAGGGGTGTGGTGTCTCCCCTTCTCTGAGGGGAAGGACTGAGAGGAGAGGAAGATGATGGGCTGCAATTGGGGTGCAGAGTAAATAAATAAATAGGGAAACTATTTTTTAATCATTTTACTAGTAGGAACTATAGCTGATAGCAGTTTCTCTCATGCTTTCGTTCATGAAACTTAGTGTGGGAACTCCACTATTCCCCATGATGAGTGAGGATATCCAGACAGTCGTGCACTTTCTCTTAAGAAGGCATGGGTATAAATAACCTCATGATTAAATTGCCAAAGCAGGTAACAAAGTGAGCCCCAAACTAGGTATAGCAAATGCTTACGATCCTTGGAGAATTTTATCATGGATTTAAGAGTTTTTAAATATTTAATTTAAAGGATTTATTTTATGAACAGAATAAACAGACTAAGTTATCTACTCTATGAATAATCTGTTGTGCTTAATATTGTAGTATGTGAGTGAAATATTGTTAATAAATCTATGGAAATAAGATTGAGACAGGAAGGAGGTATGTTGCATAAAATTAGAAAGAGGAGAAGAAAGAGAAAATTAATCAATAAAGACAGGACAGTTACTATTATTCACAACTGGAGCGTAGTGCTTTTATAAGAAATTAAATTCTTGATTTGGGGCAATTTGGTTGTGTAAGCTTATCAGGATGAGATCTCCACTCAGCCAGTCCCATATGTACTACAAGGATACCATTTTAATTCAGTCAGCCTAGCATATTTTCACTTAGCAAAAGTAATATAAATCTAAGAAAAGCAATCTTCCTTTGGAAAGTGATTTTGACACTTTGCTTAGAATCAATCAATGGGTGAGAAAAGCTGCATATATTCTCATATGATTTACTCTAGTTCTTTTGATGGCTTTCCAGAATGACACGTCACAGATTCTTTACTGGGTACTTTCTTTTTGCACTCTTTGTAAATCTGTATGACTTTAGTTTTCTGTAGTTCTGGTAGGTTGGTCAAATAGCCTATGCTGGTAGATTATGTTAGTGGCTTATGATTGTGCCTGAGTGTGAGGAATCCTCAGAGGTTCATAGCTATGAGTAGCAGAGAAATATAGAGTAGATAAGGCTTGAAACTCACACAAAAACTTGTTTGTGTTTCCATGATCAAAAGCAATACAACTTCCTTAGCTTCAAACTGAAAACAGTGTCTCTCTCTGTCTGACTCAGTACCCCTAGGGCATAATCTGCACTACCATCTCAGTATACCTCAGGATAGCCACTGAGTGACATCTATGAGAGACTCCATTTCTGAATTAGACTATACAATAGCTGTTTCATCTTTGTACTGTGGCCTTCCAGCATTAACAGAGAGGAAGAAATTCAAAATGTTTCATAAGTTGCAAAATTTGATAAGTATTATTTTGTGCAGATTATAACTATAGATTCTTTTGATGGTAAGTCAAGAACTGTTCTCACATGAATGAAACCATTAATTCCTGGTGGTGCTTAATTATTATTGAATATAGTCTTTTCACAGGAGCTGCCATTTAAGTGTGCTTGCCAACTAGCTTGCTTATCAAAACATTTCAGGCCTTTTCAAATTCTCATTTACATTGCTACATGTTTACCACTTCCATAAATTTGTATTATCAGCACATTTGACTCCTGGGCTATTTTGGAGATTGTAACCAGAAGAGTTGATTCGTCATGTGCAGAATTTCTCACATCTGTCATTTCCATTTTGCTTCCATTTGTTTCCTTCAGCCTCTCATTACTTCATGTTTGAATAATTGGCACAGATTTTGTACTATTCCTGCCACAGAACATGTTCCCTGCAGCACATTACTTGCAGTTATTCCCTGGTTATCATACTACCAGGTGATACATTTCTTTGTCTAAAATAGTTTTCTCAATTATAATTTTTCTGCTCTTTTGAATTTTCTTATTAGATCTACAGATTTTCAATTTTACCACTTATAAGTTCATCCATTTTTCAAAATCTGAGTAAAATCACACATGCTTGGAATATTTATCTCAAAGTCACATAAAGAACTTTTTTATAATGTGAGTGAAAGGTTTGTAGCAAACATTAGACATATATTTCACCTCATGTTTGAAATTACTTTTATGGTTAAATCACTGATTATAAAACTCTTGATAAGATAGAGGTAAGTTGGGTTGATTTACCTATTTCAAGAAGAAAAATTTTTATTTGTCTATTTTTAGATAATAGATGTGGAATAAAAACATAATCTCTTGCAAGCCTATTTGAGTCTCTGGAAGTGTTAAATAAACTTCCTTAACTAACTTGATCATGCAGATACCTGATTAATCATTTGACAGTAAAAAAAAAAATTCAAATGTGCATTCTTATTTACTTTGGCTCATCAAGCTGATTTGGGCCTCCAGGCACTATTTCTGTTAGGTGAGCAGCTGGATATTGTGTGCTGTGTTGGCCAGTTCCCTGAGTGAGTAAATTAGTCACCAAAGAGAACAGCCCAAAGACGTGAGTCACAGAGATAATCATGGCACTCTGGGGAAAATAAGAAGTTCTAAATAAAAAAGTTTTTAAACTTCCATATGTATCACACAGATAAAAAATTCCAGTCCCAGTCACTGGAAAAAAATCAAATTAATCCTCCTCATCATCATCATCATCTTCATCATCACTGTAGATGTTATATTTGTTCATTCTATATTACTGCATGAAAGAGATACCTTGGGATGTTTTTCAAATATTCCATCAGTCATGGGTTTAGGTAGTTTTACTGTTGCTTAGACTAAGCTTTGCTTACTAAACAAGATGTGGCATTAAGTGAACTAAAATATTGAGGAACATTTCATATTGCAAATGAAAATGTTCAGAATAAGCTAACTAAATAAAAATGTTGTATTTTATCTCAACTTATGTGCTTTCTAATCCATACATTTGAGGTTCTAAGTTACTAATGCATAATTAATAAATAATTCATTTGATATTTAGCAAATTCAAGGAGTAAGAAATTGATTTAAAATTGGTCAGTATAAACACTGTAAATAAAGCAAAGACAAGAAATCATCACGGCAAAAATGAATGGACAATGAAATCAATGTAAATTTGTATAGATAAAATGCAGTCTTTACCATCTTTTTCTGTCTTGTCTGTGTGTGTTTTTACTATGTAAAATATTTTGTGATAAATACAATATAAATCCAAAAACTGATGGTTGATGAGAATCACAGTTACTAATCCTGTTGTCCTGAAAGATACTCTTTATAATATAATCACCATACATAGTTCCAGGGTTGCTCTGACCTTCATAACAGCTTGATTAATCCTGGTGAACATCACAAGGATTATAGCAATACTGGCTTGGAAAGTCATTGACTTCTTTGAACCTTAATTTGTCATTCATTAGATATTAAATTCTATATATGCCATATTTTGTGAAGTTATATTAAAATCCAACTAATGGATGCTTTTAAAGTAGCATCACATAATTATTACACATGTTTTTCATTTATGAACCACAATCATACATCAAATATCCTGTATCCATTGCCTAGTTTCATTTTAATATATTCCTGAGTCCATCCATAACATCCATTGATTCACTATTATAACCTAGAAGTGTAAGCCAAATATCCTCTTTTGTCTTCAAGTTGCTTTTGGCCATGGTATTCACCACAGCCGCACACGAGAAAATAGAACACTAAGTCATGCGCTGTATTAAATAACATGATTGTTCAGTAACATAATACAGAATGTGCCTATACTTACACTATTATTGATCTTTATGTTTAATGAGAAACATTTTTAAAAATCAGATTGGTACTAGAAACTCAGACTTTATCTGCTGAGGCACAATGTTTATATCTATACGTCTAAGCTTAGCTTAATCATGATTCTCTTAAGATTCCCTTATATTAGGATTGGAGTAGCATGGTGCTTATCACAGAAACTTAATTGGCTCTGACAGAGTGATGGCTTAATCTTTAGTGTTCAGTGCATTTCAGAATATAATTTAACATACAATGTATATATTTTACATTATTTAACTGACTGTACAATCTCTTCTCATTTATTTTAGCTAGATTAAGGAATTGGGTACTACCAGAGTAGCCCATTTCTTAACTTATCAGCATCTCTGCACATTTCTTTCCTTCACTGACATATACCCTCCAAACAGTTTTTATCAGTCTCTGACACTTACACTCCAGAGAATGATTACAAAGCCTAAATTACCTTTTAATTAAATATTATTCAAACTAATAGTCTTATCTTCACCAGAAACCCCTAGGCATCTTGAAACCATTAAAGGAGAAACCCGCATGGGACCAAGAGAGCAGTGCTGACCAATAGGGCAAATGTACGTAAAATGAAGCAATTAACTTAATGAAAGTAAGGGCTCTCCTTTATCCAGATGTTAAGTACTTGTAATGTGTGTGTCCCACCAAGATAGAAAGAATGGAGTCTGAGAAAGCTGTTTCTGAGCCATAGGTTGTTTGCATTTGTCTTGGTCAACTACAGAGTTTGCTCGTTCTGTAACTTTAAGGATTTCTCCTTTTCTCTGAAGCTTCCACTTTCTGATGATCCAAATTTTCCAACAATATGGCCAGATGGAGACCATGTAATCAAATACATTAGTCTATGGAGAGATGTTTCACATTTAAACTACAGCAGTAGTAAATTCAAGTTTGTCTTTTGATTAACAAATGCCTTTACAGGTATCTATATTTTTATGCATAGTTTTAAATTTTATTATGGTGATTATAAGTAAGAGAGTGGAAGGAAGATAAAAGGTTGAGGGATCACAATATTTGTAGGATGTATCAGTGCTCTTGGGTCAGGGAGTCACATGGCTTGTAATCCAAGAATTCAATTCAAGAGGTGGAAACAGCAGACTGTATCTGTAAGTTTGAGTCCAGAGTGGTCTAAATAATGAGTTCCAGGCCAGTCAAGGCTACATGGTGAGACTCTTTCAAAAGTAATCATTGAAGTAGGTTTCATAAGTTTATCAAACACCCTCTCTAGTAGTGTCATGTTTTCTTCATGCAATTATTCACATTTACAATGTGGACGAATATTAGGTCGTTTGTTGTTAATGTTCTCTATTTACTAGTTTATCATAACTAGAACGTTGGTACTCGAGAAAGTATTTTCAGAAAAGCAGAAATAAGTAGAAATATTTCAATACTCATTGCAATTTAGCTCATAAAGTAAAACTTAGTCACAAAGGCTTAAGAATATCAACGGATATATTAACTAAAACATATGAAGCATGTAATGTTTTACTTCTGTGTATTTAATATATTTGAATATATTTTAGGCTCATTTTGTGCTATATTTTGCCTTAAGGACAATCTTTAAAATGCAAGTTCTGGGAGCGTGAGTTTTCTATCCCCATATTTATTTTGCAAGGCAATTTTGAAGTTTCAGTTTTATGCTACTCAGAAATAAGTGACAGTTCGTTCACTTCTTTGTCTAACCAACCCTGACATAAGTACAGTGTCTAGTTTCCATGATCATCCCTTACCACCATATTAGGTGTGTCAGAGTTTCTGTACTAAAGTGCCAAAAGAAGCACTATTACAGAAATCCACTAGCATAAAACCAGCTATTTGTCTATAGATTTATAAAGACTTTCTCCATATCAAGCTAAAGTGGAGTCTCAAATGGTAAGAGTGTTTTAGGCTTTTTGAAAGGACCTGTATTCAGTTCCCAATATCCACTTTGGGTAACTAACCTCCACCTAAAATTCCAGTTCTTCACTCCTTTGAGTACCTGCCCTCATGAAGGCATACCTACACGTTTCTACAAAAATGAAAAAAACTAGTTTTGTATAAGTGCTCTTTCTTTTAAAAATGTTTATTATATATAACATGATATATATTAAGAAATACATATATATATGTAGTATAAGACTTAAAATGTTTTATTCAACATGACTTTTGCATACATATTATGAATTCCAGTTTAGTGTTTTTATTGAATTCTGCCTGTCCAAATAAACAGATCTCTGTTTCTGTTTCTCTTTTGCTTTTCTATTATTTTTTTGTCCAATTCCAATGTTAGTTTTTGTTTTTGTATTATTATATTTTATTGTATTATATTTATTAACTCTTGGAATCTTGTTTATTTTCTAATGAGATAAAGAAAGGAGATGAATCCACATAAGATGGCAGGAGGGAGGATGTGAGAAGAATAAAGGGAGGCAAAACCATAATCAGGATATTTCGTGAGAAAGATCAATCGTTTTTATTAAAGGAAAAAAATTCATTAAACTTCCCCCAAAATGATCAGATAAATATTATGTATATATTATGTAATTATTATTTTTTGTTTGTGAGAATGCATGATGTAAGAGAACATATGTGTTTGGCATGCAAAATGAGGTCACTAGTCAACTAACTCTTTGAAACTCAGTTTGTGCTTCTCCTTACATGGATTGAAGAGATTAGACTCAATTTCTTGGCTCCAGATATAAGTACCTTTATCAACTAAGCAATTTCATAGACCTATACAATATACACTCTCTAAACCAACTATGCTTTTAATATTATCATACTAATTTCACCAGTAAGGATTTTAAATGCCAGGTGTTATTATATTATATTATATTATATTATATTATATTATATTATATTATATTATATTATATATTATTTACTTTACATCCTGGTTGTAGACCCATGTTTGCTCACTTATCAGTCCCACCCTCCCTTCCTCTCCCCCATGACTCCTATTCCTCAGAACAGGGAGGCTTACTTCCCATCCACCATAGCCCACTAAGTTGTATCAGGACTGATCATGTCCTCTTTCCCTTTGGCCTAGCAAGGCAGTTCCACCAGTGGGAAGTGATCAAAACTTCATGATTTGTTCATAAATTTTGTATATTTATAAACTACAAGTGATGATGGTGTTATTGTTTTGTTTTTCTTTTGAATTTTGTTTTGTTTCGTTTTGCTGTTTGGTTGGTTCATTGCAACCAACATCAAAACATGATGACAGAGTCCATTTCAGAGAGAGTCCCCGTTCTCCTTTCTAGAGGTCCCACATGAAGCCTGAGCTGCCCATCAGCTACATCTTTGTTAGGGGCCTAAGTTCAGTCCATGCAAAGTCCTTGCTTGGTGCCTTAGTCTCCACAAGAATCTCTGGGCCTTAGTCAGTTGGCTCTTTTGGTCTTCTTGTAGAGCTCCGGTCTCCTCCAAGTCCTTTCTCCTTCCTCCCAGTTTTCCACTAGACTCCCTATGCATCACTGATGTTTGGCTATTTTGAAGCACTGCAAAGTGGCTCAGAGGACAACTCTGCTAGGCTACTGTCTTCAAGCATAGCAGAATATCGTTTACATTGTCATGGGTTGGCTCTCTACCACTTGTTAGGTCTTGGATTGGGCCAGGCATTGGTTGGACATTCCCTGAATCTCTGCTTTACCTCCTCTATCTTTATCCTTGTACATCTTGTAGGTTGGGTTAAATTTCTGGTCAAAGGTTTTGCTGGTTAGGCTGATGTTGACTTCCCTCTACAACCACACACACAGAGCCACATTGACACACACATAGAGCACAATGGCACACACTCACATACAAATGCGCACACACATTTATGCACACACACTTCTTGTATCACCTTACATTGAAGACAATGAAAGTGTCTGTAGCTATGTGTACTCAAAGATAATGCATGAATAGGAGGAAGACATAGAAAACCCAAAATGCTCAAAGATAGTGAAATAAATAACCTGAGTAGAAAAAAGGCAGGTTATTAGTCCCATATTAGTCATGGGAACAAAAAGGAAAAGGTTATTTTAAAATATGGTTCTTTCAATAAATTAACTAATGTCCACAAAGTATCCAACTATTTTTCCTGCAAATGTGAGTTATAAGAACATGCACAGGAAAGGGGGGGAAATACATATGTCAAAACTTAGAATTTAAAATGTCATTATTAAGACTATGTTAAGTAGAAAGGTCCAAACACAAAAATGACAACTAATGCATGATCTATGAGTAGAATCTAAAACACCAAATTAATTGAAGTGGAGGATAAGTAACTTGTCATCAGGGAATGTGGTTAAGTAAAGAATATATAAAAAGGTTTTTCAAAGAATATAAATATCCAATTATATCATGAACAAATTTGATATATCTATTGCATGCTATGATAACTATTATCAATAATTCTGCCTCATTATGTAGATATATATGAGCAGTGATAGATGCTTGTTAGCTTGTTATAATATTTATTTTTCAACATGTATATGCTTCAAAATATTACCTTATATACACATATACCATAAGTATATGCAACTTTCATACACCATTCAATCTTAAATTCAATAATGGTCTAAGTATTTTTTCATCTTTGTAGCTCAGCATGCATAAATTAATAAGAAAACAACCCAGTACAATAAAAAAAAAAAAGAAATCAGAGCTGAGATGTGGTTTAGCATAATGGGCTTGCTGCTTCTTAGTGACAGCCTTTTTCGAAGCCTTTTGGTCTAAGTTTTTTAATGATAAATTAATAGCATTCACTAGAATTCATTTCAAAAATTGAACTAAAATCTAATCAGATTAGATGTTATATTGACTTACATAATTAAAATATCAAACAGAGACAGAGAGCCAAGTGTAGTTGTACATGGCCTTAATTTTGTTACTCAGGAGGCAGAAAGGTAGGTGGATCTCTGTCAATTTGAGGGCATTCTGATATATCTAGTTGATTAAGATAACCAGAGCTACATAGTAGAGAGAACCTGTCTCCAAATCTCAACCAATCAGCTTGGCTTGGTAGCTAGTGGTGCACAGCTTTAATCTCAGCACTCAGAAGGTAGAGGCTGGAGGATCTTTGTGAGTTCATGGCCAGCATGGGCTACAAAGTGAGTTCAGGACATCCAAGGCTACACAGACACACTGTCTCAAAAAAAAAAAAAAAAGAAAAGAAAGAAAGAAAAAAAAAAGTAAGAAAGAAAGAAAGAAAAGAAAAGAAAAACAGCCTACCAAGAGGCAAAACTAAACAACAGAACAAAACTAAGAATAACACCATCATCACCTGTAGTTCATAAAGGCATAAACTTCATGAACAAATCATGTATATGTAGGTACATTTGAAATGTACTAGTACAATCTCCAATAAAGATTTATGAGTTTTCCTATTTCTCATCCAGAAAAAAATATGGGAAATCACTCAACTTTGACATACTTTGCTTGATTAAATTTATAACTGAATTACAAAGGATACTTTTTAAGGTTTGCTATTTAAAACTAGCTCTTTAAAAAGCCTTGACATTGTTAAGTTTTCTTATCTTCACATGTCTCTTCTTGCAAGGGTCTCACTCACTAAAAAGAATGATCTCATCCCTTTTACTGATTTTATAGCTGACTATAATTCCTTGAGGATACAAAAAAGGTTAACATTTTTTTATAACTCAGATGAAATATGTTACTTTTCCTTACCATTATCATAAGAAATGGCTCCTTAAGTCAGGAAAGATAATAATTTTTCACTAATCTCTGCAGGAGTACCTACTAAGATCAACAAAGAACACTATGTTTCATTTTAAACTGGAGAACCTTGAAAAGTGCATCATTAAATGTTCATCTTTTACATGTAAATCATTCATTGCTGATGAAGACAATTCCAGGGTTCACAAATAAGATTTTCTGCCCTTGTTAAGAGGTTAAAGCAAATGCATAGTATATATTTGAAGAGACATCCATATAGTTTGATTTTCTATAGAAAACGATGCAGGCATCTAAAAATGCATATAACATTGTATAATCATGTCATAAAAGTAATTTGGGGATAGTAAAGATGCAGAATCTAAAAGGAAATTGTATTTAAGGGAGTTTTTTTTTCTTATTGAATTACCAAAGTTTATTTGATATAACTATAATTAATTGTGCAACTCCGTCTACATTTTTATTATTAGAATACAACTTAGATTTGTATTGTGCAAAATATGTTATCAGTTTGCTTAACTTCAGAATTCAGACTAGTGTTTTCACATTTTTAGATCTCAAATATATATTTGATTATATTAATTGATTTTATACATAGTATGGTATAAAGAGTTTTTTTCATTAGCTTTCTTGTAGATATATATAGTTTTCTAAAGTTGGCTTTTAAAGAAATTGTCCATTTACCATCTTTTATTTTAAGATAGTTGATTGAAACCATTTGAGTGTATAATGTGCATGTAATGTTTGGCTTTCTATTATGTGTCATTCATTGCCACAAGATGAGAGAGCTGAACACATGAACCCCCAGGAGTTGCAGGAATTATTACATTAGATTATATTGTTAACAGACATATATAAATAACATTTGTATACAAGCAACTCATTCAAGTAATCTTATTTTATAGCATGCGGTGTTTGAAATAAATATATATATCTTTAAAGGGGGGGAAGCAAAATCATGTTTCATTTTGTTTCCTGTAGTGTTGCCTTGAAGAATGAGTTGGATGGCCATGAGTCCAAAGGGTTGATGGGTTTAAACAAAACAAAAAAGATACAGAACACAAAATTGATTGGTTAAGGAGGAAGAAGTGAAAGTGGGAGTAATTGGGATAAGGGGTGTATATAGTATATTATTCAGTGTAACGCATTCATTAGGAGCTAGTATAAAACAAAATAAAAATAGTTGTCATGTTTTAGATTTTTTTTTCATTCCTCTTTGAGAAGCAAGCAATTGAATAATATCAAGCCTCAGGGTTTTTATGTTTAACTCTAAACAGTCCCCAAGACATTTCTTAGCACAATCTAATCTGTAGTGCATTATTACAACACAGGGAGACGTGTTGATTGTGATCACTCTAAGCATATCCCTTAGCAAACATTGGGGCGTTTATGTCACTAGTTGGTTAACATGTAATCACCACTGCAGGAAGGAGCTCTACATATTTTTTTCTCACAGTTTCAGAGAATTCATCTCATATTGTCTTGGCTGCATGTACTTGAATGGAACACCATGGTGTTGAGTTATAATAGAGGGAAAACTTTACATTATGACATACAAAAAGCATAGACAGGCAATGCAGGGAGGAAACTGGACAAGCCATAACTAGCCAGGATAGAAGTGGAATGACCCACTTCCTCTAACTAGGCTAAGTTGCTTAGGTTTGTGAGAACTCATGATGAGTGACAGAAAATAGAAATGTTCTTTAACATATGAGATTTAGGAGATGACTCACATGTCAGTTGTAACAACCATGCTGTGGTGAAAATGATTACCAAGTACTCCAAAGAAGCTGAGAAGCAACCAGGCACAGTGGCACATGCCTGTCGTCCCAGCACATGGGAGCAGAGTCAGGCAGATCACTGTGAGTTCAAGTCCAGCCTGATCTACAAAGTGAGCCCAGGGTAGCCAAGGTTATACAGAAAAAATGTGTCTCAAAAAAAGGAGAGAGAGAGAAACACAGAGAGAGACAAAGTGAGAGAGAGAGAGAGAGAGAGAGAGAGAAAGAGAAGAAGAAGAAGAAGAAGAAGAAGAAGAAGAAAGAAAGAAAGAAAGAAAGAAAGAAAGAAAGAAAGAAAAAGAAGAAAATAAGAGGTGAGAAGCCTTGTGGAAAGGCTCAGAGAATGATGAACAGGCCATATAGGGGTGCGGTAGTGATTCTCTAAATTAACTCTAGCTGACCATGCTACTTAAAAACGATATGCTCACATTAAATGTTCCATTGTTATGGAATGTATAATTGTCAAGTAAACACATTTGTAGCATGTTAATGTCCTCAAATGTTTTATAATAATAATATATATTCAAAATATTTACTATATAAAATAAGCTTTTCCATTAGACTTACGCCAACAAGAAGTCATTTTGTCAAGATTCTTAAATACTAGCAATAGGAAAACCGATCTGAGGTTGCATGGTCCCCCTAAGCTTTTAGAATATTAACTCCCTTGTTAGAATGTGACTATATTTCCAACTAGATCCTCAAAAGTGACTATTCTTAAGCAAGGTCACAAAGATAAACTTTGTGATGCAACTATGAAGAGTTTAGTATGACTTAGTGAAAAATCTGTGAACCAGTAAGACGGGAGTCCTCATCGGAGACAGTAAGAGGCAGGGAAGCTGGCTTAGTTGATAAAGTTCTTAATGATCAGTGTAAAAAATGGTGTGCAGATCCCCAGGGACCAAGTAAATGCTGCATATATGTGGCAGAGATTTAAGTCCTGTGATAGGAAGAGTGAACTAGGGGATCCTTGGAATAATCTGCCTACATAAATTAGCCCATTTTGACATACTCAGGGTTCATCTGAGACACCTACCTCACTGAATAAAGTGGAAATTGATCAAAGAAGACTTCCAGTATTCACATGTATATCAGTTGATGTGCCTCTGCAGATATATGAGTGGTCCTCCTATGCACACACACCATGCACACACATACACACACACAACACACACACACTCACACACACGCACGCACACACACACACACACACACACACACACACACACACACACCCCAAACATACAGGCAGATTGTGGAGGTCAGAGGAAAATTTTGAGAGTAGATTGTACCTCTCTACCTTGCTGAGTCAGTATCTCTCTTATTTGCTGTTGTACTGTGTACTTCACACTAGCTGGGCCAAGTGATTCCCAGCAACTTCCTGTCTTTACGTCCCATCTTACTTAGGAAAACTGGGATTATAGATGCACACTACTTCATCTGGCTTTCTTAAAAGGGATTTCTCCGGGTCATACTTGGGTAGGCGACACAACCATGCAGTAATTTCTTAAAGACAGTCAAGCAAATAAATATGAGTATATTTCATGTATATACATACACAAACACACACACTACACACACACATATATATTTAAACTTGTACCAAAAATAGTAGAATATATTATTTATTAATTCAATGATTTTTCTAATTGACCAAAAGAAGATCATTTATATCATGAGAATAGTGTTTCATCTGTACAGCCTTATGTGCAATTTTTGTACACAGTTTCAACATTGAGGGTATGCCTATCAACCCCTTCACAAGCACTTTGACTTCTTTAGTCTGAATTCATTCCAGTTATAAAAAAAGTGCTATATCTACCAGCGTGTACATATTAAATCTCATACTTTAATGGAATTTTGTCTAATAAGTCTGCAAACAGGAGTAATTCATTTTTTTCAGTAGTTGATTGCTTTTTTCTTGTAAATTCTTTTTGTTCAATAAGCACATTTTGTGATTTATTGATAATTTTAGACATTGAATATATATTTTGCATAAGAAAATAAAAATTCCTGACTCAAGAAAGGAAAAATGAAGGAAAATATTCACCTACTGCCTTAAGAGATCAACCCACTCAGTAATGAACATAGAACTTGACAGAATATATTACAAAAATAAAAAGGCAATATGTGGAAATCAGATGTTTTTAGTTATGATGATATTAATATAATCTATTCCAACAAGTATTTTCAAGCCAAAGGTAATTGGCAGTGCTCTCCTATACAAATGATGACTTATTTATTGCTTTTGTCAAGGTGAATTGACAGGCAAATAATGGAACCTGCCCAAGAAGTCTCTAGCCTGGGACTAACAGAAGTGAGAGATTTTCTTTTCTTTGAGGTTTTCATATGTTCATAAACTATTAGGATTGTTCCACAGAGTAAGAAAAAGATATTTTATTGTTAATCCTCTTTTTCTATGCCCCTAAATATTTTCTACTTATCTATGAATATTTGATACTACTTTCTGCTACTCTAACATATGTCTCAGCCTGAGGACTTTTTTAGAAAAATGCATGTAAGAAAGTATCTTAAGTCACTGGCAAGAATGCTGTGGCTTGAGTCCAATAGCAAAAAACACATGTATCTTTTCGTAACTTCATCCTCAATTTCCCAAGCAAATTAACTTTGCCTGTCTATATTTCTCTTTCTTGTGAAAATGTCCAGGAATTCTTTTATGTTTTCTTTTCTACTCTCCATTTCAGATGACACTTTGCCTTGGCCCATTGATTATTTCTTGTCATTTATTTTTGGATTTTCTAAAAGTTGTTTTTCTGCTTCAAAAAGATAGATTATCTCAGATGATTTTCATGCTATCTGATCTATAAAGTATTCAGCATTGTTGATGAATTATACTCTATGTGTTTTAGGTATGTTCTTCTATTTAATCATTTTTATTCTCCTGCTATCCATATCTCTCAGAATGTAGCTTCTGTAATCTTTGTGGCTACTGTGCAAAGGCATATCTAAAAAAAAATATGAAGAACATAGCCTGCAAATACCTATTTTTGGATTATGAGGTGGCATGGAATAGAGGTATAAAATTTTCTCCTAAGGCAGAATTAAATCAGAAGGTATTAACACTGCTAATAAAATGCCTTATTTAGCCTATGATATCAATTTATCTTGCTTGTTATGATTTGGAAACACGTGTTCTCCTGTTGTACTATCTATTAATTTTATTTTGTCTATGTATTTAATTTATTTATAATACCTCATGCTCTTTCTCTAGTTAGATTCTTCATTTTTCTAAATATTCTTATCTTCTACTAAAATCATTTGAACTTTCATGCTTCTATGTAGAATCTGTCTCTCCTGATCACACAAATTATAATTCACTTTCTAGGCCTTAGCAAATTTTCTAATGAAAGGCACAAGGTTCTTAGTTTCTATTAAGGATAACACTTTCTACATCACCAAAAATGAGGCCTCTATTAACAGCTACATTAACAACTGAATTACATCATGATACACACCACTGGCTCATCATCCCATCATTATTTTTTTGATCCATTGGAAATGAACTTGAGAAAAGTTTGGTTATCGTAGATGCTTCCATTTTGATCAGTTCAATTCCAATTTATTGTTATTTTAAATATGTTCACACAATTTCCCCAATTTTTACTTCAAAACTACAACGCAGTGTGCTTGGCTTTGAATTACCCCTATATGGTTGAATTCTTTAAATATTGTCTCAATACAGCATTTGAGATGTTGGCTGAGTTTCCTCAGAAGTTAAAGAGTAAAGCTTGTAAAAGTTCTTTTAAGTACCCATAAAGTGATACCTAGTGGTAAGTTGGCTTTATTTATTTATTTATTTATTTATTTATTATTTACTTATTTATTTATCTAAGTATCTATCTACTTATTTACTCACTTACTTTCCTATACTTATTACATCTCCATATGAAACTTTATGGTTGTTCTTCTCTTGAGGATGGGAGGATTACGTGTGTGATGATAATAAGCACTATTTATTCTTCTATTTCAGAATACCATCCAAATGTTGGAGAAAGTTTCATGGACTGCTACAAAGAAAGTGTACTCCCTACCTTTAAGATATAATGGTCTGTAGATGTTTATTGGGTCCACTTGATTCAAGAAGCTATTTAAATCTAAACTTTCTCTGTTTCTTTTAGTATAAATGTCTTCTTCTATTGGTGAGAATGAAGTATTGAATCCACTCACTTTTTTAGGGTGAAGATATTTCTTTAGATGCAATAGTGTGTGTTTGGTGAAACTTGGTGCCCTTTTCTTTGGCAAATACATCTAAGAAGTTTCACCTCAGCTCATTAGCATTCATAACAATGGAAGATGCTATATGTTATCAGAGGGGAAATGTAATGAATCTCACCATCTATGAACACTTTCAGCTTCCATCATAACCCACCTGTCAGATAAACTCATGGTAGAATGGTAACATAAATAATTTGGGAGTAAATTAACAGCTTTTGATTGGATTTAAGGACCTCACCATGACATACCAGACACCGTTAATAAGATAAAACTGGACACTAGACATGTAACGGGGCCCAGGGAAAACATACTTCTATTATCCTCTAAGGAACAACAGTAAAATGGCCCCCAATTATAGCTGAGGCATGAAATAGTATGGAATAGTTCCGGTAGAAAGAAAGAGTGCTGGGATGAAGTGAAGAGCAGGTATTTGTCCCCAATCACTGAGGTGGACAGAAGCCTGAAATCTGAGCAGAGCTAACCAGCCACAGGGCAGAACAGAATAAAATGATCAGGGTATGAGTTGAGAGCAAGTCAGGGAACATGTCTAGCTAGATTGGCTTATGCTTTTGTAAACATACTTAAGTCACAGAGTCATTATTTCAGGAACAAGGGCATGGATGAAACTCACAGTTTACAAAAAACTCCTTCAGCATCCAATGATATATTGCTGTGCTATAGATCAGTGCCTCACTCCACACTTTTAAAAAGGATTGTCCTATAGATGTTCATTAACATAAAGACTCATGACTCGATAGCATTCAGTGAGTGAATATCTTTGGTGAACTAATTCCTATATGGGATATCTGTGTCACAATCTTCCCTCAGGGTTAGAGACCTATGAGAAGTAGCAGGGAGAAATATCCTAAGGGCCAGAAGAAAGGGAATTTTGCAGACATATCAGAGCTCACAAAGACTGTGATAGCATTCATATGAAAGCACAGAGTCTAACCCCTGACCACAAAGCAATATGATCTCCTGGGCCAGTGGAACATGTAAATACATATTGAATGTAGTCATCTTCCAATATGATCCTAGAAATAAATATTATATTTCAAATAATACCAATTGGATGCCCATGAAATGTTTTAAATGGGTAGGGCTATGCTTGTTTGTAAAAATATCCACATAATACATTTCACACATTGTCCACATAATATATTTCAGGAAATAATTTGTGCCACTAACCTTTCTGGTGTTTGTTTTGTTGTGTTGTGTTTCTTAATTTGCAATACATTTAAGAAACACAAAGCCTAAAGAGGGACATGCCTCATTTATATTCCTACCAGCCATGGCTACTTAATCAGACATTGTCTCCATTAAGTAGTAATTGTAGTATTGGAAAAAGCACATGAAATGCATTAACTTGGAGCAAACCAAATATGATACAAGAGAACATAAGTACTATGTTAAAAAAAGATGAATTTATTAAACATTGTTAAGGCTTAGAGTAAAGTCACACATGAGCTCACTATGAAGAAGTGAATTTGGAGTAAAAGATGTATATTAGTATTGTTTAGCTGTCTTATATTATTATTTTCAGTACAGTTATTAAACTTAAATTTGTGATGTAAGTAATATCACTAAATTCTAAAAGACACATTTCTAACAATGGCTCTAATTTATCTATAATCAGTTGCCTTTTTCAGGATAATATATTTAATAGTGGTATTTCATTTGTGCAAATGCCGAATAGCGGTTAAGTCTTAGTAAAGATGAAAAGTTAGACTGTGAGATGCAGAACACAGATTGTTCACAACTGTACAGGTTTTACCATAACATCACTGAAATATTTAACAGAAATACTGTAGAGTGACAAGACTAGTGAGATAGACTCATAAATTCAAAAAATTCCTATCTACCCGAGTATTGAAATATTTATCCACATATATAAGTATTATTGAGTGTACATACAAATCACACTCGATAAACTATTATGAAATTTATGAAAATTGTGAATGTTTATCAAAGTTCATAGGACATTTCAAAATCATACTTAAAAACCTAATTTTCTTAATTCTCTATGATTGTGGTCATATGAACGGTGCCATCAAAATACATCATTTTTCATTCTTATAATTACTTCATCATTCCCTTCAATGACACTAAAGTATCAAGATATTATGCTTAATAGCTTTAATTTGTTTTATTTTATTTTGTCCATATGTATATGTCCATGTGTTTGTGGGTACACATGTATATCTGTGTGTACTCAATGATGGCCAGAGGATAACCTTAGAAATATTTCCTTAGGAACTAAACATTTTTATTTTCTGAGGGTATAATTTTGTAACATCCCTTTTTCCTTTCCTCCTTGAAAACAAACTGTGCTTTTTCTTAATATGGGTTGTAGGAATAAAACTCAAAACATCATAAGCTTTAACAATGAATTTACCAAATGAGCTGTTTATTAGAAAGCAGTCTTCAAAATGCTTATGATTTATTCCTTTGATAGTATTTCAAAGTACTACATTGGTTCTACATTAATAGAGTTCTTACAACTTTCTTGCGTTTGTGTATTTATCAATTTATTGTGAGTTTAAAAAACACTAAAATATTTGTCTGGATTGTATACCAGAGCCAATGTGTTCTTACTTATTTAATGAATAGTATGAGTACTTTGTTTGCCTTTGAAAATAATACCAATATATCTTAGAAATAGTTTTAACATTCTCATTTGGAAAATTCTATATAAATTTTGATAACATTGCTTGGTAAACTGTGTGATTTAAAATATTTTCATTATGCTTATATTCATATAGTAATGCTCTGTGGAATTATTTTTCAGACTCATGAATGTATTTAAAATGAAATCGATATTTCAGCTGGGTGTGGTGGTGCATGTCTATAATCTCAGCACTCAGGGAGGCAGAGGCAGGCAAAACTCTGTGAGTTCAAGCCCAACCTGATCTATAAAGTAAGACTAGGACAGCCAAAGCTACACAGAGAAACAGTGTCATGGAAAGAAATTCAGTATTTTAATGCCATTTGATGTTCTTTTATGCTTGGTCCATTTCTCTTCTACTAATTGTGAAGCATGCAGTTTTACTGAGTATTCTAAATAGTCTGTGGACGTGTGTAAGTGATAAAAATTTAAATACAGTAAAGATAAAGGTGCCTCCCACAGGAATGTCATCACTCTTTCCACTTCATAGGAACCCTTAGTTCTCTTTCTTTTCCTGTTCAGGGCAGCAAATCTAGAAGACTGTCTGAGTTACTGAGGCACTGCCCAGCCAGCCCTTCCTATGACTTCTAATTCTTCATATTATTTTTTGTAGTTTTACTTGACTCTACTATTTTGAAGTATCTATGATTGACACACTTGCCATTATCATTGATCTATGGGAGCAAGTAAGGTTACACAGCTCTAAGTTCAGTTGCATTTCCACATTTGCAATTTTAATGATTACAATTGTCTGGGCATGCATTTACATAAGCATGGTGATGACATTTTGTGACATGGGCTTCATTACAGTATAATTTTATGATTAGTTTATTTGGAATGAGTCCAATGCTTCAGTGCACTATTGAAGTATGTATGGGAAAATGCTACTGATGAATTTCAGATGACTGAAATTTGTCTTTGTGAAATTATATTAAGTATCAGCTGTATGAACAGATCAATACAGCAATTATTTACTGTCATGATGCCAACTTAAAATTCTGGCTTATAAAACTACTAAATATTCATAGATATAAGAATGTATTTGAATGGAAAATGTTCAGTTTCACTTGTTTTTTGAAATTTAATATTAATTTTCTCTGAAAAAGATAACCATGTTATGAATATATATACATATATATAACATTTCTATGTTCAAACATACAGATAAGCATATTAGTGGATGTAAACATGTTTTTGTTTTGATCTCAGGTGCGGGGTGTAAAATAGACTTGTGAGAGGGTGTACAGTGTTTTCCTGCTGAAAGCAGACTGGTGAGAGAACAGGTGATGTTTCTCTACCAGAAGAGGAACTGCCTCTAGGTTGCAGGAGCATGGTCTCTGCCAACTGATAAATATCCTATTAGGGAGTATATAAGCCCCAAACAAGAGGCTTGGCATTTTAGTTTTGGTATTGCTTCCCATCATTTGGATATTCATCACTCCACTTAGAGACATTTGTAGAGAGAAATGCTCCAGCAGAGCATTAAAGAACTCCAAATAAAGTAAGTTTGAAAAGTTCGAAGCCTACAATTATATGTGTGTATTGTTATGTATATGTATTTATTGTTAAATATAAATTAAAATTAAATGTTAAATTTAAATATCATAATTTTAAAAGTAAATATCATATATACTATTCCATACGAGAATATTTTTATTACAAAATAGTCATATTTGATAGACTCTTTTTTAGAAATAACATATTAATTTTATATTTACTATGTTCATTACAGATTAACTCATAATAACGAAAATCTGGAAACAGCCTTGATGTCCCTCAACCGAAGAGTGAACAAGGACACTGTGGAACATGTACACAATGGGATACTACTCAGCTATTAAAAACAAAGAAATCTTGAAATTTGATAGGAAAAGGATGGAACTAGAAATGATCATCCTGAGCAAAGTAATCCAAACCCAGTAAGACACACATATTATATACTCAGTAATAAGCTGATATTAGCCACCTAATACAGGATAATTACACTACAATACACAGACCTAAAGAGACTAAATAACACAAAGATCCTAGGGAGAATACTTAATTTTCATTCAGAAGGACAAATTGAATAGCACTAGAAGCAGCTGAAGAGAAAGAACAGGTGGGAGCCTAACATAGAAGTCTTCTGATGGACTCTACCCAGCAGAAGACCAAAACAGATGCTGAGATTCATAGCCAAACTTTGGGGTTGAACACAGGAGTCTTATGGAATAGTTGGGAGATGGAAGGGCAGAGGAGGGGGATGTTGTAGAAACTGATGCAAGAACCAAGGACAATGCAGGCTGACAAATTAGACACTCTCTCAGATGTAGTAGGCAGCACAGTCTCCTTTTGGGACCCATAAGAGGAATAAGGACTACTTCTGACATGGTCCCTGGTGCCCACTGGTGGATCTCTCCCCCAGGTGGCATGGCCTTGTCAGACCACAAAGAAAAAGGATATAGATAGTCCAAGTGAGGTCAGATGTCAGGGGAGGAGAGCTCCCTTTTTCTGAGGACTAGGGCAGGAGGAGTGGGAGCACGGGCCTGCGAGGCTATGTGGGACTAGCCTAAAATCAGGAGATAAAGTGAACATATTAAAATAAATCAATCATAAAAAAGGGAAAAAACGGAATTTAAAATACACATTTCTTTTAAAATTTTGCTTGAAAAACAATCACAATTTTTAAAGTCAAATGAGTTCCTACATAAAAGTGACTTGTCATTGCTGCATACAGTCATTGTGTTTGTTTGACTAAATGTAGAGGAACCTCTCAAGTAATAAATGAATTTTGTGATGATAATCCATTAATATAGCAAAAATTATTTGAATTTAACTGCATATATATTATATTATTCAATCTTCATTTCCCCTGGCTATACCAATTTTTACTTTTATAATAGGCTGTACATTTTTACTTTACATTTTCCACTACTTTTTTTTTCAATATTTTTTTATGGAGATGGAGAAATGCATCACAGGTAAACAGCAGGCAGTGTCCTTCCAGGAGACCTAACTTGGTTCCCATCATCCAGATTTTGTAGCTCATAACCACATGCAATTCCATTTGAGAGGTTCCAAGGCCCTCTTCTTACTTTTTCAGGAACAACCACACATATGGAATTTATTTACCCAGACTCATAATCATATATATTAATTATAATAGCAGACATACTTGTTTTCATCATATGTGTTTTCTGAATACCTAAAATAGATTTATGGGGTGTCATGGACACTGAGATTGCACAATCAGTATGTTCAACATCTGATTAGAAGCTTTGTGCAAACATCTAACATATCCATTGAACTATCTCACTGAACTTGCATGCAAACCAATCTAATTTGGGTATTCAGAAAGCATATATAACTAAATTAAAAAAATCAACTGTGATAATTTAACATATTCTTATACAATAGCCTTAAATATATTTTATTGTATATGTCTAGAAAGTGTACAAATGTTTATATAAAATTTTATGATGTAGTTAATGCTTTCATTGCCATGTTTTAACTTTAATGTTCAGGAATCATCACTAAAAAGCAATATGATTTATATTTACAATGTTTAGTAATGTATAAAAACATTGAGAAACTATAATACTGCAAAATAATTTAACATTAGATTTCGTATTCATGGGCAGTGCCTTATTTGTTTGTGTACACAGAATGTTTAGAAGAATGCTCTGCATATAGTTAAGTTCATTATGTAAAATATTTTACTGAATAATTAACCAGGGAGTTTACAATAAAATTTGTATTAGTCAATAATTATCTGCCCTATATCTAAAAATAACTGGTTATTTCAAAAATAGAAAAATAAATATTTTGATGGTCTATTCTGACACTGTCATTTATGCCACTTGAAGGAAGAGATAAGTGCAAACAAAATTCTCATTTCTTATGTCTTATATCATGTGTAGTCAAATGGTCAAATTATATCTGGAGGAAAATCATGTACAACTTAGTACTTTAATAGCAATACATATACTGATACTACAGCTAAGCTTGTGCCACACCCTTTGATTTGAAGCTAGTGATAAAGGAAAGTGGGCACTGAGTATAGGGAAGGATTAATACCTGTTTCCCAAAGGTCATTCATCTTGAAAATAAACATATTCAAGGAAGATATGTTCCACTGTGTTTTAAAGTATACATAGAACACATAGTAATATATCTAATTGATACATGCATTTTTTGTCATAATGCTCATTAAATATATTGATAATATCTAAGTAACACTTCATGTGTGTCAACATAAATATACCACTAAGAACGATAAATAGCTATTAACGGACAAGATTTACCTAATTAATGGCTACAGAAATGACTCCACAGTTAAGCACACATGCTGATCTTAAAAAGCATTAGGTTTTAGTTACCAATACCAACTTAATTGCTTAAAATCATTGTAATTCCAGTGCCATTAGTTGCTATACTCATTTCTGGCCTCCACAGGTGCTAGACATGAACACAGTGACCATATGTATTTACAGACAAAAATTGTACACACAATGTAAAATTAATAAATCTTTAGAGTCTTCTTATTAAAAAATAGTCCTTCAATGTGTTTATATGAAATATAACATAGATCCTTATTCTTTTAGAATTTTTTTCATCTTTCATTAGCAATACTTTTCTTGAAAAAATTTTTTTCTGACTTTGGTTAATTTTAATTTACATTTCCCATACAATATGTTCCCACACTCAAATGATTCTGGATACATCTCTCCACCCTACCTACCAAACTTCATGTCTTTTATTACCTCATTAAACAACAACAAAAGCCAGGCATGGTGGTGCACGCCTTTAATCCCAGCACTCGCGAGGCAGAGACAGGTAGATCACTATGAGTCCGAGGCCAGCCAGCCTGGTCAACAAAGCGAGTCCAGGACAGCCCAGGCTACACAGAGAAACTCTGTCTCAAAACAAAACAAAAACACCAAAAATAAACAACAACAAAAAACTGAAAATTACAATAAAAAGACAAAAAACCCAAAATGAATCCAACAATTCTGCCCAGAATAAAACAAATAAATAAACCAATATGGTAGGGTTGTGTTGTTTTTGTTGCTGCTGCTGCTGGTAGTTGTTCTGCACATGATGCCTGACCTGGAGTGTTGCTGGAAGAGAAAACTAATTTTCCATTTTCTGTGAATTGCAAAATCTTCTTTGGTTAGGAGAGGTGTTTGCATCCATTTTTTCTTTTTAGTACTGGCATTTTACCTCATTTTAATGTATGTAGAGATAATGCGTGCTCTCAGAGTCCTTGTAAGATTATATATGTGTTAGTCCTGTTGTTTCTTGAAAAGAGTCTCCTTGTAGGAATCTGCCATCTCTGGGTCTGACAATCTTCCTGCCTCCTCTTCTCCATGGATCCAAGATCTTTGTGTAGAAGGACTGGACAAAGAGGCTCCATTAGGATGGGGTGCGCAAAAGCCTCTTACTCTCTGCACACTGTCCGTTTGCGAGTCAAGCCTCTGTGCTGATTGTCTTATATTGCATATTAACCAATTACCAAGGCTGTTGTTTTCAAAACCCGATGGTAAAGGCCTATTTCTGAATACTCCCTTGTGTCATTGAAAATGAAGAAATTAATATTTTGCCCAATTGGAAGCTTCAGCTCTACTGGCTAGCATTCATAGAGAGAAGTATTCATCAGTATAATTTAGTTTTATGTATTAGAGAACATACATTACCTTATAACTGTCTGTCTGGCTTATTTAACAAAATGATCTCTAATTGCATCCATACTGTCAGTATCCACAGTGTTGAGACTTGCTGTCTTTTAAGAGGTAATAATTGACATGCTAAGTTTCTTAAGAATTGCTACTCTTTTAATATAGAACTTATGATATACGCTTAATAATAAAATGCAAAAGCATACTATAATAAATGATTCTAAATAGAATAATGTACATACAGATACTTATGAGTGGAAAACATTTTAATTATTTCTAGCAACCTGATAGTATGGAATGCTTAACTTGTTTTCTTGAGTCTTGAGATGTTGTGCCATTGGCAGTCATTTTATCAAATTTTTAAAGAAGCCATTATATGACATTCAATTTTTTTCTTTTGTTGTGGACTAAACCTTATTTTAGAAACTAGATACATTAAACTGGGAAAAATAAAATAAAATATAAATAAGCATTAACAAATGTTATGGAACTAAGTATTTTCGAGCTGTGTTTTGTACTATTGACTAAAATCTCATTGATGGGTGAACTATTAGATAGTAAAATTATTTTGATATTTAGTTATAGCATCATTAATTCTATTAATTATAATAAAGCAAATAGATTTTTTCAAAATTGTAATTATCACATGGGTACAGAACAACATCTATTCTAAATTATTATACTTCCTTTCAGGCCAGAGTTTATATTCTAACTGAATGACAAATAGGGTTAAGCAAGTGTACCTCAGTTGCTATAGCAACTGAATTAGAGATAATTATTTACTAAGTAATCAGGCCTTGCTCAAGAATCTTTGGATATTTAGAGCATATGCTACTTGGGTAGACTATTTATTTGCTACAGTATTTGTGAACTGACAGCAGTAGAGAACTTTAAGAAAAATTGGTAAAACTGATGTCCATGTCAAAGTGCAGACTTCTGAGGCCTGGGGATATGACCATTACAAGTTTGCCAAGTGATATTTCTGTGAAGTCTTCCATTTTGATCAATGGTGTGAAGCCAAAGCAGTTTGAGATTGAAAGCTAATGGATCTATGATTTATTGCTTGTTTTAGCCTTATTCTACCAGCTAAAATAAATACATACCCTAGTTTTTACAGGATATAAATTGGAAATAATTAGCAAGTACTGAATAAAATTTAGGAAAAAAGAATTCTCCCCACAGAATATTTAAGTCTGTATTTCTAATAT
This sequence comes from Acomys percivali, assembly GCA_907169655.1. NCBI lineage: Eukaryota > Metazoa > Chordata > Mammalia > Rodentia > Muridae > Acomys > Acomys percivali. The sequence continues at coordinate 52,906,202 of OU015749.1, forward strand.
TAAGAAATATTGAATTTGTTTTTGTCATGGAATATTTTGTTTTCTCCATCAATGGTTATTGATAGTTTTGCTGGGTAGAGTAGTCTGGCCTGGCATCTGTGGTCTCTTGCAGGATCTCTGTCCAGGCTCTTCTGGCTTTTATGGTCTCTGCTGAGAAGTCGGGTGTAATTCTGATAGGTTTGCCATTAAATGTTATTTGGCCCTTTTCCCTTGCAGCTTTTAATATTTTTTCTTTGTTCTGTATGTTTTTTGTTCTGATTATTATGTGATGGGCAGTTTTCCTAGCCAATGGTCAGAACAGTCTCCACACTAGGGGGAGACCTAGTGGCACTCAGAGGAAGGACAGCAGGTCACTGAGAAGAGACTTGATACCCTATGAGCATATACAGGGGGAGGTAATCCCTCTGAGGAACAGTCATAGGGGAGGGGAATAAGGGGAAAATGGGAGGGAGGGGAGAATGGGAGGATACAAGGGATGGGATAACCATTGAGATGTAACAAGAATAAATTAATAAAATAAATTTTTTAAAAATGGGAAAAAAAGAAATATTGACTATTAATTTAGGCTCTGTACAGTATTCCAATGAGGTTTGGTCTTGATATATTGCAAATCTTATGGATGAAAACCTCTGAATTAGTGTCAGTATTCTATACTCTTGGTGAATATCTCTAGGAGTACTTAGCTATAGTAGAATGTGAACAGCATGTATTAGTTTTAGGTAATCAGCAAATGTACATAGTGTGTTCCAAGATAACCTCCAGTTAAAAAAAAATGGTAATTGAGACAATTGCATAATTTATGCATCCACTATGCTTTCTACACAAAATAAATGTATTTGGACACATGCTTTCTATTATATAAAATCAACCAATTAATACAAATGCATATGTGGTCATGTTTATGTAGTACCTATTGATCTAAATGGATATTATATAACACATGGTATGTCTTGGGGAACATGTATGAAGTATCAGGACTAAAAATTAATAAGTTGACTCTATTAACTTATTTAACAAATACTCCATGAAGCTTTACTCAGAAAGGCATGACAGAGTGTCGTGGTTAATTTAAATGGTATGGCCTAATAATGCTTATTATTAGGATATAATTAGTATGGTAGTATTTTCTAACCTGCTATAAATCAATACAACACACACACACACACACACACACACACACACACACACACACACACA
>OU015749.1:52907408-52931006 GCA_907169655.1 Acomys percivali
CACACACACACACACACACACACACACACACACACACACACACACACTGTTTATTTTAAAATACCTTTGGTTCACCTGGGGCAGGGCTGATATTAATCCCCTAAACTCCCTCCATTTCTCCCAGACCCGATTCCATGCCATCTCCTGCTAATAATTTCAATTTCTCTACTTACCATCTATAATCCCATAAAGCTGCTAAAGTTGTTCATATGGGCCATATCTTTCATGTGGAACTTCAGAATTCCTGGCCTGGGCCCACTTGGGTCTTTCCTATCCCATGGCGATCTTCCTCCTCCTTTCTCCTCCAGGATCTGACAACTCTTTTTCCAATCACCTCTCTGTCCCCAAAGCCAGAGAAAAAACTTTGCCTTGTCTACCTTCCTCTGGCCCTGCTCAGGTATTGCCTTACTTTATTAGTCAAACAGGGAGGCAAGGTTAAGTGGTAACACTTGCGGTACGTGACAGTCTGCACTAAGAATCTCAGGGAGAAATCAATTAACAAATAAAAAACACCAGACCATACAGTAACTACAGGGCTTAAACAACAAAAGCCAGAATAGGCATATAAAATTTAAATGCCTATGATAATGGGACTTTCTTGGATCACAGGTTCCCAATAATGACATGGAGACCTTTTGTGTTTATTTTGAAAGCTTGTCCTTAGTTTAGGCTTGTTCTTATCTAGCTGTTATGTTAATATAACGCTTTTAACCTAATCTACAGTCTGTCACTTGCTTTGCTGCCTTTCCATCTTTGTTCTGGCACTGCTTCTTCCTCGGTGTAAGGCCAGGAAATTTCCTGCCTCATATTCTTTGTCAGAGCTCCTATCTCCATCTGGAAGTACCACCTTCTTATCCTGTCTTTGCTATTGGCTGTTCAGCGTTTCGTTAAGCCAATCAGAAAGTAAGGAAAGTGTATTATTACAGAACATTGAGACTTGACGCTTAAGAATCCCAAACTTGGGTCCATACTCAATTCTGCCAGCACAGAAGTCAGTATTTGAATAAAACAAAGAAAATCTTTACATAATGCACAAAAAGATTAGGACAACGAAAGCCAAGCATAATGGTAAAGTCCAAGAAGGTAGTGGAAGTGGGGTGTGGGCAGTGGCAGCATCAGTATCTTGGGGAATTCTTTTTAGGAAAGTATCCTTAGAGCATGCGAGCGTTAATCATCCACTTCTCCTCCTCCTCCTCCTCCTCCTCTTCTTCTTTCACCACCATCACCTCCTCCTCCCCCTCCCCCCCCATTCTCCTACTCTTCCTTCACAATGGCCACCTTCTTTTCTTCTTGTACTTCTTTCTCTTTTCTTCCTCCTGTCTTCTCATCCTCCTCTTGTACTGCTACTACTACTACTACTACTACTAGACAATTGCATGTATGTCAAATATGTATGGGTTCTATCAGAGGCCAGAAGAGTGTGATGGACCTTCTGGAACTTCATTAGGAATTTATGTGTGATGAGCAGCCTAAATTGGATAATAGTAATGAAACACTGATCCTCCTGGAGAAAAGTAAGTGCTAGTAATCATTTGACCGTTTGTCCATCCCTAAAGCCACAATTCTTGATTTATGCCAGAAACTGACCTAGGGGTGAACTATGATATATCATATTTAACATATTTAAGCCCAGGGATTAATAGAATAAGTGATGATCAGGAAAAGGAAGAGAAAACCCTAAATGGATGTTGTCCTACTTTGTCTGAGCAGTACTCACATTTATTCATATTTTGCCTTTCAAGATGTACCTAAAGAATATTTTCTCTCTACCAGTCTTTTCAGTAATTGAGACTATAGGATGTCACTGGATTTATTTTCAATAAGGATGAAAAATAGCAAGATAAAACCATTGATAAAAAGAATTGGACAAGGTTTACAAGTTCAGGCCTGTCTTGTGAGAATTTCTTCCCTGCAGTGATGTAACCAACTTATACCCCTCCTTATTAACTCCATCCTTCAGATGCCATTAAGTGATGAATGGCTGAAATTGTGATGGCATTGCTCCAAATAATATTATTATCTGAAACTTGGTGCCTCGGCAAGGACAGACAAGCAGCGGACTTCCCAACTGACCCTGAAGGTTCAGCTCCCCTGGGCCTCGCCAACGTGATATGATCTAATCAATCTAATTGTTCTTTTACTCTTATGTATGCACAACTGAATGTGTTGTTTCTTGTTTTAGACTCTGATTCAACTTTTCATTTCCTGGATTACACTACAAATTTGTTCTTAAATTCTCACTCCAGCATATAGAGCAATATTTTCTTCATGGTAGTGGTCTTGTTTAGGATCTTATGGATACAGAATTATAGGTCTAGTTCTGAAACTTCTTGAATACTTCTGTAGCCTTTTAAACTTATATACATTCCAAAAACTGTGTGTGTGTGTGTGTGTAGAAACTGAGAGAAATTTATTGCATGTTCTGTGTTATGTTATATGAATGTTATAATATTAATCATTTATATTAGAATAGAAAACTTGCATTCATCTGGGCCAGGGTACCAAGAGAGGTGGTATTCTGACAAATTGCTGTATGGAGACCAGAACCTTGTGAATTTATTGCTTTTCAATAAATTTTGAAATTGTAGAATGACAGAAACATTACTGTTTCTGGAGTTGCATACTCATGACACTCCCAAGAACCTGAGGCCAAGTGCAGTTAGGTAAGCCATAACCACCTATAATGAGGTCTGATGTCCTCTTCTAGCATGTAGGTGTTACATGCAGGCAAAACACTGTATACATATAAATAAGTAAATACATCTTTAAAAAAACAAAAGCATATCATAAATTTCATATTAAAAAAAACTAGAGTTGGGTACAAATGGCTGGGAGGAACATCTGAAGTATCAATCAGGTAAGGATCCAGTGAATCTCCAAGCATCTCTCCATGTTTCAGGATAGGCCAGAATTCATATAGTCACTCCTGATTTGCATTTACAAGCAAAAATGATTGTAATCTGATGAAATAGAAGGAGCTTTGGTTCATACCATACTGTAAGCTGATGAAAAAAATAAGAAACCTGGAAATCCCAGGGAGCCTAGAAAAAATGTAGAGAAGTCAATAGAGTACATGTAACATAAAAGCATATCTTGTGCTATTAACAGGGAGATGTAGACCAGCACATAGACAAAAGACCTGGATGAGGGAATAGAGGAAGGAAATGAATAAGAAAAATGTATTTATGCATTGTATTTATCATAAGCTATGATGTATATATTTATCATAAGAAAATATCTATTCTTACCACATTCCCTATGGCAAGTTTGCAAAAAGAGACAAAAGACTTGCTTTTATTTTAATATTATCATTCATCAGATCTTAATAGTATTTATAAGAATAAATTGACTTATTAAAGGATCGCCTTGTGTAATTATGCTATTTGTATATCATTGTTGAATTATTACAATTACGTCAAAAGTAACACAGACATATGGTGGTTAGCATAATTAGCCTAGGAAAATTACTAACTTTTCCATTATTATACAAGCATGAATAGAATTTTTCAAATATATTGAAATAATAGCTGATTTTGTATGTTTACCTTGTTTATAATAAATGTTTGGAATAAATTAATAAGGGGTATTTTATTACTTTTTAATGTACATTCTTCTGTATTAAAGTTCACATTTATTATAAGGCACTGTATAAAGTGTTCCATTGAAATAATAATAGTATGTTTTCCAAAGTTAAACAAAGAATATATGGAATGACCTCCTTTTGAGTGCAATAATTCTCCTTCTCCCCTTCAGATACTATAGAACTATGCCTTTTGTGATCTTTATCAGGCTGTGTTTCAACATTGCAATATTTACAGGAAAACCTTAGAGGGGTTCTTAATCTCATTAATAAATAAGAAAAATTACTCAAAAGAAAATTTGTCGATAAGTGTTAGAATTTAAGAGAAAAAAATAAAGCAAGCAAAGTATAAACCATAGCAGGTGCCATGAAATGAAAACAAATAAGGAGAGAAAATGCAACATTTGTATGTAGGATAAGATGGCTTCAGAGAAAATGTGAAAGCTAAGACTACCATGGAAGATATGGTTACTCTTTGGCCAGTGGATAAAAACTGATACAGAAAAGAAAGAGAAAAGTGTCCTACTCATATATTTTAAAAAAAAATGTCAGGCTTCATATTGGAGGATCCAGAGTAAAATGGGTGGAAGGGCAGAGTAATTCTTTATTAAGAAGACTCTGGTGGGGAAAAATACATTATCTCCATAAAAGAACAATCATTTTTCCTAGCACATTTAAGAATGGAATGCAAGTATCCACGAAGCACTTGAAATGAATACAGAAAAATGATATCTTTATCCTGTATATGGCAATTTCCAAAAATGCAGAGGCTGATGTTACATTTCAAGGGTTCACAGGGAATGTAAGGGATCATGTTTAGATAGATAGATAGATAGATAGATAGATAGATAGATAGATAGATAGATACATAGATAGACAGACAGATACAAACTTCTTCAGAAGAATGAAAATAGTGTATTTATCTTTCTGAATTTGACTTGCTTTGCGTAAGGTAATTTTTAGTCCTTTTTCTTTTTTAATGCAGAGATCACAATTTCACTTTTCCTGACGAATGTAAATTTTCCATTATATGTGCATTAGAAGTAAGTTCTGGGTAGCAAAGAAAGAGGATTCTCCATGCAGTTGAAGTTTTTTGACATGAACAAGCTAGACTTCTGATTAGAGAGTTGCAAATTAGCCATATAGAAAGCCCCCAGGACCAAGATTCACTTGACCTTTAACTGAGGAAGGGTGGCTGTTGACAGTACCTTTTCCCCCCTGGCTGGAGGGTGGCCTCACAGTACTTTGCAATTGATTAATTGTTTTAAAAGATTAGCACAAAGAAAGTGAAGCTAAGCAGGTAGATGTCACTGGTGAAGTCACTCACTAGTCAATTAAATTGTGAGAATGCAGGAGGTTCTTTGTGTAAACAAGTCTTTCCAAATGGAGGGGATTAAAACATATGCACAAACTTTTATGTTAGCCATTGTAACTTGAAAATATAGACTTTCTGAGTATTTCTAATTTACATTTCTCTGACAGATAATGATCCTATCTCAATTTTTAATAACCAAGGGGAAATTTGTGCTTCTTTTCATGACAACAGTTTCCACAACACATGTGGAGAATGTGTATTGTGGTGTAATTTTGTCAGGTACTGGGTTATCACTGATAGTATTATTTCTGATTATATCTGAAAGTTCACTTTAATCAGTATTTCTGATATTAACAAAATTAAGAAAGAATCCTTAGTTGACTGAAAATATGGCTCATAAGAAAAGGAAGTACAAAAAGAAGAAGAAGAATGGAAAAGAACAAAAATATATATATTTTATATACTATATATATACTATATCAATGAGTTACATACTTAGTAAATGACAAAAATTCTACCAAAAGCTATTTAATCATATTTATATTTTACATGTGTAAAAAAAGGAATGGTAAATGAATATTTTAAAAATGTATATATTTTATATATGTTAAAATTCTCTAAAAGAAGCTGGGCGTGATGGTGCATGTCTGTAATCCTAGAACTCAAGGAGGCAGCATCGGGTGGATCTCTGTGAGTTTAAGGCCAACTTGGTTTACAAAGTGAATCCAGGACAGCCAAGGCTACACAGAAAACAAAACAAAAACACAAACAAAAATTCTCTAGAAGACATTCAGTAACTCACAACCTTAAAAATTAAATAAAAAACAAGCATAGAAATGGAGGAGACAAGCAATATTAGTATCTTTGCAACCTTTGAGCTGTGAGCCTTTAGTTTGAAAAACTTTAAAAACAAATAGTTTCGGCTGGCATGTATAGTTTCAGTATTCAGAAGTCAGAGGCAGATAGATCTCTTTGAGATCAAGGCCAGTATGGGTAACATACTGAGTTCCAGGACAGTCAAAAATGCAGAGTGAGGCTCTGGCTCAGAAACCAACAAACAAATGAGCAAAAGATACTACAAAGTTTCTACTCGTAAACCACTTTAACCATTAGAAATTCAGTTTATATATTTTATTTATTGTTATGTTTCAAATTGCTAAGCAGAATGATATGCTTCATGTCAGTGCTTGATCAATCTGAGTCATGAGTTTCAAGAGAAACTAGCTCTTCAGGAATATACTACAGTGGAATCTTTGAAAGAAGCATTCATTTCTTACAGGATTTACATTCCACTCAAAGTTGTCAGACTTCTATTAATGTAAAACAATTTAAGAGCAATGGTAACAACTCTTGTATCATCTTAACTCATCAAGTAGACATGAATTGTTCTAAATAGTATCATCTATTCTCTCAGCCTTCTCATGGTTTCACTTCATCAGAATTAAATGACTCTAATGACTTGCCATGATTTATCATTCAGAGGATGAATAAATCCATACTTTCTATTATTAATCTCATTACTTTTATGCATGACTTGACATTATAAATTATCTTGAAAAGAAAAATGTTTTGCTCATTTTTCTCTGGTGTAATATATAAAGATGTAATTCCCATATTAAAAGAAACTACACATTTAGCAAAAATAATTGTTTCCAACATTATCATTAAATGATTATTTTAGATTAAGTTCATTCTATGTGTTAGTTTTAAACCAAATAATAATACACATTAAGAATATAAATGACATTGGTGTTTAGGTTTTATAGGTTGTTAATATATAAAAGGCAATGTTAAGAAGAGATTAAAACTTTGACAGAGAAAGGAACTATTTGAAATTGGGAAAACTGAAGGTAATAGAATAAATATTATGAACTTATATAAATGTATAATGTCATAATGGAATAAATCAATTTCTGTAATAAATACAAACAAGTAATAAATAAATTACAAAATAGATTCTTACATTGTGAAATTTTATATATATATATATATTAAAAACATAAATGGATTTCTAAAATATATTTTTACGTTAATTCCAGTTTTTATCTTGTGTTTAAAATAATCTTACAAAAATTTCTACTTAGGGAGATCCAAGATGTCTGTGCTGATCACACAGTGCTTCTGATCAGCAGAAAACAAGGACTGGACAGCGACCTAAAAACCAAATTGAGAGCTACAAAACACCAGTGCTGCTGAACTCCAGGTGAGAGAGATCCACATTGTGTGTAGCACAGGTGGATCCGAGCCCTGGCGACCCAGCTAACAGACAGAAAAATCCAGGGAACAACCAACACACATTAGCTCCTATCTTAAGACAGACTGTGAGAGACACCCATGCAGCTTTGGGCTCTCTCCACCCATCTGCTGCTTACCAGATCAGAGACATAGAGCAGATAGGCAGAGCTGAGTCTCAGCACTGGCTGCAATCCAGTTACCATCCTGCAAGCAGTTTTGGGCTCAGATCTCTTTCTCTGCTTGCCAGCTGCTACTGGCCTAGCACATCTGGGTCACAGAGCAGATAATCAGAGCCTTGCCATCTCAAAAAGTCCTATGGAGCACCAGAGAAGCTTTGGGCTCTGATCTCTCACTGTTCTCCTGAAGCCTACTAGTCTGATACAGCTAGGACACAGAGCAAATGGACTGAGCACCTACCCGATAAAGGTCACAATTTACATTAGCTGCCATTCTGTGGCATTTTATGATCCCATCTTCTTCATAGTACATGTTGTTTCATTAACCAAATGCTTATTCTGTTAGAATAAGCTGGAGAGAGGGCTCAGCCATTAAAGGCTAGGCTCAAAACCAAAAAATATAAGAAGTCTCAACCCTTTAAGACAGTGGGACATTTCATTTTTATTTCCTAGATGTGGCTTTAAATTCCACACAATTCTCCTACAAGCGTCCAATGTGTTCCTGGGGTTCAGACTTATCTTCTTTGATCCATTTATGCTGTTTAATAATAATTTAGACTTCAACTTTTTAAACATTTTTGTTTGTGATGCTCCAGAAATAGATGCTACACCATTAGCTGTAGCCTTTCCCTGCCTCTTCTACAGCCATGCATGTGAACGGAGCCAAAGGTTGATGCTGTACTCACATCTGAGGATTCTACCCATGTCTCATCTTTTCCGGCCTTGGATATCCACTATTTACTTGCTTGTTTGTTATATTGGGTTTTTTTGGGGGGTTGTCTTATCTTCAGTGGGTAAAAGTAGACGCTCTCCAATAATCAGCTTAGAAAACTCTAACCTTTTCTCCCATGTCAATGCTAACATATTGGATTCTCAGTGTTCACCTTTTCATCAACACAGGGATTCAGTTCTGTTTTGTTTTGTTTTGATTTTTTTCATTTTATAGTTTTCATGTTTACATTTCCCTGAGTAAAATATATAATTCTCTGTGGCTATTAACCTAAATTTGTGATCATTACATAGCAGTATTTTAAATCAGTTTTTAGAAATTCAATATATGATAGATAGGTAGAAGAAGAAACTGTATAAGGACATACTACAGATGACATGGTTGCTAGGTTATAACTCATGAATACAACAGATTTTAGAAGCTTCCAGATGATGTTATCCATATCATATTTGTACATAAATTGTGAAAAGATGAATCTTAAGAGTTTCTGAAGTAAGAGTAGACTCCAGGTTTTCAAACTCCCAGAACCTTTTTTTTTTTATGTATTTATTTTTAGGAATAAAAATGAGTATTTTGCCTGCATGAATGTATATATACAACATGTACACTTGGTGGCTTCATAAGCCAGAGGTAATGGTCAGATCCCTTGGAACTACAGACAGTTGTAAGATACCATGTGGGGGCTATGAATAAAATCCAGGTCATTCTATCAATTCTGGATTTTTAGAAAACCCTGCTAAACACACTTATGGGGTCAATGAACAACATTAAATAGACAGAGTTTCCTGCAAGGTTTCAGTACTAAAGATTCTTTGAAACACACACACACACACACACACACACACACACACACATACACACACACACAAATTTCCACTTATACAATTTTTCTATTTCCATTTTTGAGAGTCTCTTTATATCTCATGCTGTTTTTGGATTTATAGTGAGACTCATCTCTTAGTTTCCCAAACTGCTAAGGCTCCGTCTGTGAAGCACTATCCTCTAATATAATTAATACGCTTACAGTATTTGAACTACACTTACACTAGAGATTACAACTGAAACTATTCATCACTTGTATCTAATAATATGTGTTAACTTTCAATAAAAACACGATTACCCTCAAACATTCCAACTTGAGTTGTTAACTAGCAAAAGAATTTTTTTATATTTGGTAATTGTGGAATTGTCTTTTTTTAAATTTTTTCAATTAATTTATTCTTGTTACATCTCTATGGTTATCCCATCCCTTGTATCCTCCCATTCTCCCCTCCCTCCCATTTTCCCTTATTCCCCTCCCCTATGACTGTTCCTCAGAGGGATTACCTCCCCCTGTATATGCTCATAGGGTCCCAAGTCTTTTCTCGGTGACCTGCTGTCATTCTTCTGAGTGCCCCTAGGTCTCCCCCTCCAGGGGACATAGTCAAATGTGAGGCACCAGAGTACATGAGAAAGTCATATCCCACTTTCCACTCAAGTGTGGAGACTGTCCTGTCCATTGGCTAGATCTGGGTAGGGATTTAAAGTTTACCGCCTGTATTGTCCTTGGCTAGTGCCTTAGGACCCACAGCACAGGGGAGCTGAGGATCACTGGCTGTGAGAGCCCAAAACGACAGGGCTAACCTCCTGCCATCCACAACAGTGAAACATCAGAGCTTCCAACCTATGGAAATCGTGTGATTGTCTTATACCCAAGTCAACTTGATATTTTTGGATTGTTATCCTGTTAATCTTTTATTAAAATTCCTAAGATTATACTGAGAATTAAACAACAGTACCTTAGCTTAAATTTGGTGATAGAAAAGTACCAGAGTTATGTCATTGAATCATCTAGATCCAGAATTTCTATATTTTCCCTCAGTTCTGCTATGCACTCCTATTATGGAAATATAGTTTCTAAGGCAAGGAAAGACAATTTTACTTAAGGCTATGCTTTCTGCTAGGTCAAATGTGCTTCAGTGAATGGTCCTACATTCATAAAAATATGAGAAGCACAAGTTATAGTTAATGACTTACTAAGTGTAAATATAAATGGCATAAGTAATTTAATAAGTAATTTTCATCAAATTTAAAATCAGGATCCTGTAGTCTTTTCCTTTCTCTTCTAAAAAATCTTGGCACATAAAGGAACATGATATAGTATATTTCAAACTGTGTGATAAGGTTTTCTGATAAGACAAAGCTTTGATTCTTAAATTTCCATCTCCAAATGTTTTCTTAAAAGACTAAATTTGTGTGGGACCCCTTGGCCCAAATCTCCCTATCATATTGTTCTACTTGTAGGTTTCTAGGACCCACTGGATCCTTGCACTAGCCAAGGACAATACAGGCGGTAAACTTTAAACCCCTACCCAGATCTAGCCAATGGATAGGACAGTCTCCACACTTGAGTGGAGAGAGGAATAAGACTTTCTCATGTACTCTGGTGCCTCACATTTGACTATGTCCCCTGGAGGGGGAGACCTGGTGGCACTCAGAGGAAGGACAGCAGGTCACTGAGAAGAGACTTGATACCCTATGAGCATATACAGGGGGAGGTAATCCCTCTCGGGAACAGTCATAGGGGAGGGGAATAAGGGGAAAATGGGAGGGAGGGGAGAATGGGAGGATGCAAGGGATGGGATAACCATAGAGATGTAACAAGAATAAATTTAAAAATAAAGACTAAATTTGTGAATTCCTTTTATTTTTCTCACATATATTTTAGATTATACTACCACGGAAAGACAATCTAAAGAAATGGAACATTTAAATTCAACTAAACATATCTTAATAATGAGGATGTGAAGACCACTCATAAAATTTACACATTAAAAATATCCATTACACTTTGTTACTTTAATTCAAAGTCTCTCTGAAATTTTGTTTAAGAAACAATAAAAAATTGGAGTGTAGATGAATAGTAGGCAGAACACATATCAAATTAATACTATTGATTCTATTATATTTTAAATAATAAATATGACCTGTGATAGGAATAATGGAGTAGAAATATGACCAGAAGGTAGATTATGTCATATATTATATACATATATATGTAGGTTTATTGGCTATAGCTCTTCACAGGTCCCAAAACAAGTGGTCAGAAAAGAAGTAAAGAAGGGATGTGTGTATGGTGTATGGAGAGAGAGAGAGAGAGAGAGAGAGAGAGAGAGAGAGAGAGAGAGAGAGAGAGACAGAGAGAGAGAGAGAGAGAGAGAGAGAGAGAGAGAGAGAGAGAGAGAGAGAGAGAGAGAGAGAGAGAGAGACAGAGAGAGAGAGACAGAGAGAGAGAGACAGAGAGAGAGACAGAGAGAGAGACAGAGACAGAGAGAGAGAGAAAGAGAGACAGAGAGAGAGAGAGACAGAGAGAGAGAGACAGAGAGAGAGACAGAGAGAGGGAGACAGAGAGAGAGAGAGAGACAGAGACAGAGACAGAGAGACAGAGACAGAGAGAGAGCAGAGTGGAGTATCATACATATTTATAAGAATTACATTTCTGTTCTGGTAATAAACACCATGACTAATACAGTCTATAAAAGCATGAATTTATTTGTGTTTATCATTCCAAGGTGTTAGAGTCCATTATGAAATGGATTCATGACAGAAGTAGGCATGGTGCCTAGAGCCGGAAGCTGAAGGATCACATCCTCAATGAAAACAAAGCACCAAGAGCAAACTGGATGTAGCCAAGACAGTATACTCTGAAGCCCCCGGCAGTGACACAATATCTCAAGCAAGTTCACCACTCCTAAATCTCCCAAAAGTACCATAAACTGGAGACCAAGTGTTTAAATATCCGAACCATATAGGAGCCATTCTTGATTCAAATCACCACCACATTCTCTAAAAATAATAATTCAAATACAAAATTAAAACTATTCAATTAAATTACTGTTCTCAATTAAAATGTCATTATACTTTTCACCAGTGATAAAAAAGAGTCAATTAGTGCTCACAGTATTACAGAAAAAATAAGGTGTTAAACAAATGTGAAAAATTATAAAGCCAAATACAAGGGCATATTTAAAGTATCATCATGATCTCGTACTGTTGAAGTGGGTATTTAACAGATGTATTTGAGTCTAGAGCAAGGTTAAGTAATCTAACAATGTTCTTATAGGATATGCACACTTTGAATAAATCATATGAAATACATATATTGCATATTCATATATTTAATTTTGAAATATTAATAGTGTTTAAGTCAATATATTTAGTATACTAGAAGATAATGTGACCTGTCATATGTAACACAAGGTTCAGGGGGGGAAATGACTGACATTTGAAAATTGAAAATAAAATTACTTCATGCTTTAAATAGTAAGGTTTAGAAATAGGTTCATTATACAAGGTATAAAAGGGCTTTATTTTCCTTGTGCTTGGAAAAGGATGTAGAAAATTATTTTGAGTCTCTTTTGACAAACTTTTAAGTATTTTAAATGTTTGTATACTCTGAAAAGAATGAACAGAAGGAGAAAGAGATTTGATTCTTTCTTAACTGAGTTACACTCATTCCAATGATGACAAAATGTAAGGCTAGTGAATAAATGATTGCAGAAAAGTGACCTCAATATTTTAAAACCAATTTGAAGAATGAGAATTAAAACTCCTGCTTTTTGTCATATAACTTAAGATATTTTACTCAATATTTTGACCATGTTTTTCCTCTCAGCCAACTCTTCCTAAATTATCACCGTTATCCAAACAAATAAATTTAAAACACAAACACAACACTAAATGCTAAGTAAAATGAAACAAATAAACAAAAATCTAAGAATAGACAAAACATAAAAATATTAAGAGTATTAACTATTTCCTTGAGTCAACCAGTACCGTTTATGTTTACAATATTTCTTCCTCCTCCTCCTCCTCCTCCTCCTCCTCCTCCTCCTCCTCCTTCTCCTCCTCCTCTTCCTTCTCCTCCTCCTCCTCCTCCTCCACATAGACCCTGGAGCCTTGAGGAGCGATGAAGAAATCACATTTAGAACTGAAGTGCCAACATCTCTGCACACTATCCAGTTATAGATCTCAGATGAGGATTGAATAAGGCACCAATCTATTTCACTAAGAATTGCTTTATTGCTAGATTCCTTTAATAAGTAACTTTGACTTTTGTGTGTTTGATGACATAAGGAGCAAAAAGGCCTTGCATCAGGTTGTGAATAGAAAGCAAGAGTCTTGGAAGGAGCAGTATGTGATGTTTGGGTATTTCCATTGGGTACCTTTGGTCATTTCATCAACAAAATGTACTCCATTTCTGACACTACAGATTTAGTTGGTAACATAAGATGTCTAGTTGCAGCAGTGTCTCTCTCAGTATATGGTGACCTGATTTAGATTTATTTCACATGTACATATTTAAGAAGCTCCAAAAGAAGTAGTTTCATATGTTTTTATGAAATACCTTTAATATAATTTGTTCCTTCTCATATTACCTCTTTTACGCTTCTCTCTCATGTTCTTTGCCCCATAATCCTTCTATTCTAGTTACCCCCTTTCTCTCCATAACTCTAAATATTATTTTTTCTTCTTTGAGAGATTTTTTCTCACTAGTTCCCTTACTACATATATAACTTTTGTACTTATTCACATAGTAGCACACATGAAATGTTTAAAAGCTATCATCTACATATGAGATGAAACATACAATCTCTTTTTTCCTGGGTTATCTCATCATGTGTGATTTTTTTTCAGTTTTATTCCTTTATATGGAAAAACACAATTTTAATTTTCTTATTCATCAACCAAAGGACATCTTGGATTTTTTAGTTATGATGAGTAGAACCACACTGAGCAGGGACAACATGTTTCTCTTTAGTAGGACATAGAGTACTTTGAGTACATACTTGAATGGTATACATGTATAAACTTTAACTTTTATTTGACTGTTGTATTTGTCATCTAATAAAGTACTAGTAGACAAAAACAAACACACATGAAAAAGATAATTCATTATGGTCAGTTGGCTTCATCCTGGAGTTGCAAGGATGGCTCAGTGTAAGTGAAACAATAAATGTAATCTCCCATGTAAAAGTACTGAAAGGCAAAAACAGGTGATCATAATCGTATCATATATATATAAGCTTTGACCAAAACCAATATCCAGTCTAGAAGTAAGGGGCACATCAATAAAAGAAAGATACTATATAGCTATACCACAGTCAACTTAAAACTGTACAGAGAGAAAATCAAATCATATCACAAAAAGCATCAACAAAGCAGAAATCTCAATAAATGCATTAACTGAAGTATTGGACCAATAATACCACTGAAGAATATCAAGTCATACTGCTAGAAAACAAGGACATCAAAGAATCCTCAGTTTCAAATGATAAAACTTTATACATAAAAGACCTTAAGTACTCCACATGAAATTGTCTATAGCTGATAAATACTTTCAGCAAAGAGACACAAAATTATCATACAGTAATCAGTAACCTTCCTGTATACAAAGAAAACATACTTGTATAATAAAAATCTTTAAGACATTGATGGAAAAAAGAAATTAGAGACCAGAATAATGAAAAAGCTCATTCAATTATTTAGCATCATCATATTTGCAATATATTAAAATAAGATATTTGAGTGCTCAGATATTCAGTATGTAGGGAGAGGTAAGAAAAACTGTGGCAAACTTGAAATACTGTTTTGTATCCATTCTAATTCCTTTGCATTGCTCTCCTTTTTCCAGCAGTCAATCATACATAAGACTCAAAGGAAATGTATTTGTATTTCACACAAATGTTACACTCAATATGGTCCAGAAATAGCTCACCTACACACTGTTTCAGTAATGTGGAGGGAAAATTTAGAGATAAGTGTGGTATCCAAACCACTTTAACCATAGTAATATCCTTTTGAAGATGCCTTCAGAAGTCCATAAAATCCTCTTTGACAATGGTATGATGTGATTTCACAGCTGATGATGTCTTTAAATAGTCTTTGCTTTGCATTGCTGATGATATTTACATTTTCCCTAGATATATATAACTCACATTTGTACATATGAGTATATATATTTACATATGTATATATGTATGTGGCCATTACGATTATTTACTCTTACTTTGCTTCACTAAATAATTTTGAGATTTTCCCATGTAATATGTAGCCATATACACTTAAATGATGAATTATTACATGTGCATCACTATAAATAAAGTATGCAATATATTTAGTAGGTTAAAACACATATTATCTACCAACACACCAAAAAATAAACTAAATTTGTGACATAACGTACATATAGTTAAGCAGACTGCACATTACTACAGTGAGAACATTACTAGGAGAACATCTTTTCCAGCTAAATTATACCGCCTTTTGTGGTTACTAATTTATAAGCTCTACAGTTCCTCTTTCCCAGAGAAGGAAACCCATATAGAGGATCTGTTTCAACATTTAGATATTTTCTCATGGTTTTATAAAAGGAAATGAATTACTTATAAAGTACTCAAACCATTTCTTCATCTTGCGCACTACCAAATTCCAGATAGCATACGAGGACTAGAAAAAGACATTAAAAGACTAATGCTAATCCATTCATGAAATTCCTATTTAATAGTGACTAATTGTCAGCAAATTGCTTGGAATTAATGGCAAGCTTGAGGAGTTGATTAGGTTTTAGGTTTGACTCGTCTTCTTGTTTAATTTAATACTTAAGATTGAGTTGCACAACATTCCAAAAATATATAGACAAAAGTTTGACTGGTTGTAGGTTGATATATTTCAAGAATTCTGTCTCAGAGGTCTGCTTGTGTTTGCCGGGTACAGTGTATCTGCCTGCTCTTGTGTCACACTCACCTCCTTCACTGGAATGGTAAAATAAGAGAAATATTATAGCTCCATATAATACATTTTAAGCAAGTAGCTCTTCTCTAAATATTGTTTTCATTATTTCTATTGGTCATTTGCTTAGCAAACATTAAGTGAAGAAAATACTGTAAAGAATTAACTAAATATTGAATTTAAAATACTTCCATTTTTTTCAGGAGCACAGACTAGGTAGGTTGTATAATCAAAATTATATAGTAGAAGAACATTTTCTTATTAATGAATTCATATCACTCATTCTATATTTTTCTACTATAAAATCTTTAAAGTTAACTTGTTTCAAATATGTATGCTCACATACACATGCATATTATTAGATTAGATCTGTTTATATTACACTGCTTCGTAGAGTAAAATATTTTCACTTTTTCTAAATTATTGAGCAAGGAACTGATACCCATGAATATTTGAAATTATTTTTATCATTTGAAATCATATAATTGGAATCTTCTGAGTTATAAATAAGAAATAAAAATTATCAGTAAGATTGTCACATTTTAATTATAAATTATATTCTAGAACACATAAAACAACACTTGAGAAATCAATTTATGTGCAGTAGCATTAAAAGTAAAAACTTTTCTTGTCATAGTGCATATGAGAATCCCTGATAGGTTTGAGGCAACCACTTGATTTTTTTTTCTATTTTTTACTTTATAGCCATCCTGTCATGTAAAAAGTGGGTACCCTGATTTTTATAAAATTTTAACACTTTAGTTACGTTGACTGAGACCAGGACAAGCTTTCATTAGATTCTAGCTCTCTCTTGTCTTCTCGCTCTCCTTAATTTTTAAATTACAGTATTTGTACACTTGCTGTCGTGAAAACAGTTTGCGAGGAGCTGTGAGTCTCTCAAGAATATCAGCTTACTTTTAACGTAAGGTCTCTAATAATTCTTCCTATTTCAGTATTGTAAATGCAAATAAGTGTTTTTGCATAGTGCCATTACACTATGGCAGTGAGAATGAAGTATTTCACATTAGAACATAGGAATAGTACACAATATTCAAATACTATAACAGTTTCTTCAATTATCAGCTTACAGAGAAGGAAGCTTTATTTTGGCTGTTTCAGTGATCATAGATAGTGGCATATCGGCCAGTTAGTGTTGACCTCTGTGTCTTGGCAGTCCAATATGTCAAGATCTAATGACAGAATAAGTACAGGTTACCATGCCAAGAACTCATGGACAGGATGCTGCTCAACTCTAGACACAGTGGAGTAAAAAGGAGAAAGGAAATTGCTGGAATTCCAAAACCCATCTTGTTCACACTCTCTGTGACACAGCTCTCTTCAAGAACACAGGACAAGATTCTATCAACCTCAGATAGTTTCATGACTAGAGACTAGAGACTGTTGTTATTTGATTTGATTTATTGTTCTTTGTTTTATGTATGTTTTGGTTTGAGACAGTGTTTGTGTAGCCTTGGCTGTCCTGAAACTTTCTCTGTAGACCAAACTAGCCAGGAACTCACAGAAATTTGCCTATCTCTGCTGGGATTAAAGCCTTGTGACACCCTCTGCTGGCTGAGACTGAGTTTTTAAAATATTTACTTATCAACATATGTGTCCAGTTATTACAGAGACTAGCAGATTCTTTGATCGTAACCTTTGAAAAAATAAACAGGATTTCTTAAGCTGTATATGGACACTTTGTACAACTAATTCATAAAATACAAGATATGCATTTATTTAAAATGCTGAGATCAGTAACTCACAAAAGCTGTAGTGCAGTGTTATTAAAAATAATATAAACAAGAAGTAAGAGAAAAAGTTTAGTAGAGTAGGTAATAATTCATTAGTGCAAAATAATCTCAATGGCAGGGAAAACCTCATTAAAACAACTCTTAAAAATGACAACCTTAATATATTCCTGTGAATAAACATTTAGTTTTAAGAAAACTTTTATATTAGTGGAGTAAATGACAAACATGTATTTGTTCAGATTCTGTCCTTCCTGTATTCTATAATCTATCTTTTTTTATTTTTCACTTTCACACATTTGTAAGCTAACATTCATATCTATTTTAGTTTTCATTATAATCCGCAGAAACAATCAAATTTACAACAATTTAAATTTAAAATTATGTCAGTGGTTGTTTTTATGCTTATGGATAAAATAATTATTACATTTATTTAATACACAAACCTAACAGCATTGTGTTCATTTATTTACTTGTAGCTTATTTTTAATTAGTTATTTATTTCCTCATATGTTTCTTTAGTATAGATTGAATCAAAAAATTGCCTGGGTTTAAATGTACAGATAGATGCCTGGACACCTGGAAAGAAAGACAATTGGATAGATCTATCATTCAGCGAACATAGATATCTTTAGTACCTCTGTTTGTGTGAAGTTTCGCTATCAATTTAGTTTCAATATTAAACTATTGAAGTCTATTTTATACGCAATCATAATACAGTCAACATATATCAGAAAATTGCAGATCTATCCCAGACTTGACCTAAATTATATTTATTATACTATAGTGTATGTATTCTTTTACTATTTTTTATTTATCAAGAAATTACTAATTAAGGTGTTTTACAAAGTTAGAACTTAGTAGTATATTTCTCATGAGTTTTTATTAGCTAGCATTTTATTCTGACACACTACCAGTTATTCAGGTAAGAATAAGATAAAAACTACTCATACTTTCCCCTTAAGACTAGTTAAATTCAAAATAATTTTGGGTGTCTATAAATGATTTCTATTATCCAATCGAATATAAATGATTATAATTTCCCATTCCAATCACTTATGCTTGTTTTTCCTATTAGTACAAAAAATAGTCATTCCATGCTCTATCCTTTCACCATTTACTATAAAATTGTATTAGTCAAGCTATTTACATTAATAGACATCATATTTCCTCCTTAGAAATCATTTGAGAGACAAAACAAAGTATATTAATTTTATCATGTAAATCTGCTTAATGTATCTGTTAATATCAAATGTAATATGAAATCTATGTGCAAAAAAATGTACTGAGAAGTATGTATCTAGACATAAACTGAAAATAAACTGCTAATGTTCCTGAATACTTCCACCTTAATCATTCTCAATGACAGTAGAAAGTTAGCTAGTTGATACCCTAGATCATCTGCAAATGCTCAATTCCATTGGTTTTCTCTGAACGTTGTCATGGCAACATCTCTGCGGATGTACCAACCCATTATTTCATTAAAATGGTGTCCCAGAAAAGTTTTGAAATAGGTTTACCCTTGACAGCTCATTAAACTGGTAACTTTCAGGTGAAGAGTGTATTGGGATGCCTGTGGAAATATTACTCTCTACTAGAGCAAAATGCCCAGAGCTTAAAGAAAATAAAAGTCTTCCAAAATATTCATATTCCAGATGATAACAGTTGATGATAAGTTGATATTAATTTCTTTTTTACAATTATCCTACTGATTTAAAAATACATAAAAACTTGTTTTTGATGGTAACACCTCTTTTATCCTACTGGTGGTAACATTTAAATCATAATTCAGTTAGATCAAAATTTTTATTTTAAAATGTATACAGAGAACTGAATGGTCCTGTAAAAAGAATAAAGCATATTTAACAAACTTGGGAATAGTGCTGACCATTGGCTGCTTCATTGTCTTTTTTGTTTGGATCTTATGTTATTTGTTTATTTCACAGCATTTATTGATTCAGATTCAAACTTGTCCTAGTTCTGCTCTGCATAATTTTATTTATCACAGTCTGCCTCACCTGTGAGGCATAGATTTCAAGAAGTTCAGTGTTTTTTTTTTCTTTCTGTAAATACCTTATGTATAAGGAACATGTACATGTTCTATCTTGTGTATGTGGAATGTGTAAATAAATATCATTGCGTGTATCTTACAGGAAAAAAACTATAAGTCATTCGTTAATCCATGTTAGTGTCATTCTTTTTTTTTTTCTGTTAGATCTTTACCTAGTAAGCCAGCAGACTGGTCAGCAACAATAGATACTTCTATGTCTTTGCCTCCCTGCACTAAAATTACAAGCGTGTGCCAACTGGATTCCTTCTCTTTTTCTTCATAGGTATGGCATTTTGGGTACTCAAAGTACTCAAACATTCAAGTACCTATTACTAGGAAATTAATTTACTACGTTATCTATTTGTACTGCTTTTAAATATGTATACTTATTATACATTATAATTCAATCATAATGAGAGATTTTCAACAACGAAATATAAAACTATTGTAACCAGGCACTTAACATAACTGTCAACATCACAACTTAAATGAAATGGAATTATAAAATAAAGCAGGGTTTTTTTTGTAGCAGTTGTTTTAATTAGAGTTACTTATCAGCACATGAGTTGGTATTGTATATACTGTTTTCATACTAGACAAAGCATAACATGTAATAAATAATAAACCATGCAAAGGCATAAAAGTGCCTTACACTAGACAGAATGATGTAGAATTTAAATTTATAAATTGCTAAACTCTAAACATTAGCTTATAGTTCTCAATCCACTGTTTTGTGTAACTAAAGCAAGGAATGTGAACCCATGGATATGTAGAAAACTAATTGAAGTTATAGAGAGGCTCATTTTTTACTCTCAACTCATAATAAATCCTTCAAAGTTTAGTTGGAAATAGCAATTTTTTTGTGTGCTATCATTAAAATTTTCAGCTTCCAAAACAACATACTAAAAATACTGAAATACAAAATGTATTTTAAAGTGTTAGAGAAAATATTGAGCTATCATATTAACTGAATTTATAAATCTATAAAAATATCTATCACACTATATATGTGTGTATAATACACATATAAGATTTACATAGATATCATCAATTAAAATAAAAATTATGAGTATGCTATTCATGTCATTAGCACCTTAGTAAGCTGAAATCTGCATGGACTACAGAGGATGTATTTTGCTACTCTTTCTTCCATTATAATAAGAAAGAATCTTGACTTTTGCATTGCTGAGTTCCCTTAATCATTTGCATTTACACTTACTCCAGGGTTTGTTTGTTTTTTCACAGAACACTGATAGTTTAATATGACAAGTGCCAATATTACATTTCAGTGTTGCTCTAATAGGACACTTAAGTGACAAGAGACATCATTTCCATCATCTGATCTTTGTTGTTGTGACATTTGGCTTTCAGGGACACAACAAAAGTATTCATCATTAATCTGGGGCATACACCATATCAAGGATGGCATTTCTCAAGTCTAATCAAGAACTTTCGTTGTTCAGAAGATAAAACTCATGTTCAATATTACTCAGCATTCTTTCATACTGCCAAGGCCCTCTTGCTTTGAGACACAGATAAATTATTCAGTTTTCTCACCACAAACACAATAGCAACTTCCATGTGGCATAAGCTAAGATCCTGGGTCTAGGACATAGCTATAGGTCAAACAGAGTAAAAGTAAAGTCTGCACAATCTTTTCTTGGAAAGAGGTTTATTTAAAGGAGTAAAAAGCGCTGCCACTTTTCTTGATGAACGTTTCCTTGCGTAATTGACTTGCATTGGTGTGTGGCTGTTATCACTGGGAACTGTCACATGTGTGTTTCTGTATGTTTGAATATGTATAAACCCAATAGTAGGCTTAACAATAACTACCTTGGATAGGTAAAACTTGTGTTACTGAATCTGTGGATAAACTCCATCTCAGTAAACGTGGCCATTTTTTAATATTTAATTAATTTTTTCATATTACATCTCAATTGTTAGCCCATACCTTGTATCCTCCCATTCCTCCCACCCTCCGACATTCCCTCTACTCCCCTCACAATATCTGTGACAGGGGGACCTCCACCCTCTGTATATGCTCATAAGGTATCAAGTCTCTTCTTGGTAGCCTGCTGTCCTTCCTCGGAGTGCCACCAGGCCTCCCCATCAAGGGGACATAGTCAAAATTGGGGCACCAGAGTTCCTGTGAAAGTCAGTCCCCACTCTACACTCAACGGTGGAGAATGTCCTGTCCATCGGCTAGATCTGGGTAGGGGATCAAAGTTTACGGCCCGTATTGTCCTTGGCTGGTGCCATAGTTTGACCAGGACCCCTGGGCCCAGATCCACCCGTCATAATGTTCTTCTTGTAGCTTTCTAGGACCCTCTGGATCCTTCTATTTCCCCATTCTCCCATGCTTCTCTCACCTAAAGTCCCAAGAGGATGTCCTCCCTTCTGACTCACTTTGCTGGTAAGTGAAGACTTTCATGGGACATGCCCCTTGGGCTAGTGTCCAGATATAAGTGAGTATATACCATTTGACTCTTTCTGCTTCTGGGTTAACTCACTCATTATGATCATTTCTAGCTCAATCCATTTGTCCACAAATTTCGGGAATTTCTTGTTTTTAATAGCTGAGTAGCATTCCATAGTGTAAATGCACCACAATTTCTTTATCCATTCTTCTACTGAGGGACATTTAGGCTGTTTCCATGATCTGGCTATTATGAATAAGGCTGCTATGAACATGGTTGAGCATATGTCCTTGTTGTATGGTGGAGCATTTTCTGGGTATATTCCAAGGAGTAGAATAGCTGGGTCTTGAGGAAGTCCTATTTCCATTTTTCTGAGATAGTACCAGATAGATTTCCAAAGTGGCTGTACTAGTTTGCATTCCCACCAGCAATGAAAGAGTGTTCTCCTTTCCCTACATCCTCACCAGCATGTGGTGTCGCATGAATTTTTTATCTTAGCCATTCTGATGGGTGTAAGATGGAATCTCAGTAGTTTTGATTTGCATTTCTCTGATGACTAATGATGCTGAGCATTTCTTTAAGTGTTTCTCAGCCATTTGATATTCCTCTGTTGAGAATTCTCTGTTTAGTTCTGAGCCCCATTTCTTAATTGGGTTATTTGGTTTGGTGGTGTTTAATTTCTTGAGTTCTTTATATATTTTGGATATTAGACCTTTGTCAGATGTAGAGTTGGTGAAGATCTTTTCCCAATCTGTATTCTGTCACTTTGTTCTGTTGACAGTGTCTACTGCCTTACAGAAGCTTCTCAGACCATTTTTAAGATACACTTTATATACAAAATTGACCTTAAAATAAGTTGGTGGGGAAAGTGCTTGGAAATTTCTCAGTAGGTTTCTTTTAATTTAGATATATTTTAGCTATTTTTGCTTTCAACAGATTTTCCATAGCTGCCACTATTATGCATGGCAACTTCTTTCCTATATTTAATTATATTGACCATATTAATTATATTATCAACTTCAAATGTAAAAAGTCTCTTCAAACAGCTATTATATTTTATTCATATGTACGTTCTCTATTTTTCTTACATTTTGTGTTTGGTTTCCTCTCTCTGGTATTCTTTTCTTCCTTAGAAGTGCTTTCTCTATTTCATAACTTATATATGCATGTATATATATATATATTGCTATTCATTTTTTTGGTCTGGCAATATTGTTTAACACACTAATTCCCCACTCTGCCTATTTCCTTCTTAAATACAAGCTTTCATTCTTTATAGAGGAATGAAACTTCACTCTGTATATACTGCATATATATATATATATATATATATATATACATAATTGCAGAAAGTTTGCATCATAAACATGGTAGGAACATACTTTTATAGTGGAAATGTGACATGAGCCACAAACAGAAATGAGATTTTCTGGGTTTCCTGAGAAAGAATAACAGTAAAGGTAACAATATTCCAGGATAGCACCTACTGCTTGAAACACACTTAATCAGTACAGGACACCTAATACTTGGATAATAATAATAATAATAATAATAATAATAATAATAATAATAATAAT
>OU015749.1:52947805-52995519 GCA_907169655.1 Acomys percivali
TGTGTGTGTGTGTGTGTGTGTGTGTGTGTGTGTGTGTGTGTGTGTGTGTGTGTGTGTGCTGAGCTGAGTTAATCCTTATCTCACAATAGCTTTCATAGAATTAGAGAAAAGAAACTTCTAAAACTAAGTCAAATCATATTTTTGGGAATTAATAAAGATAAAAAAGAAAACTTGTTCATAAAAATCTTTAGTAGGATCGTAAATATTTATTTGCTGAAATAGGCTAATACATAAAGAGAAATTCTAATAATATAAAATAAGAAAATCATATAAGTAATTTTGAAGTCTCATACTAGATTCTAAGGTTCTAGTTTCTGAAGTTCACATAATCTTGAACTTACGTTGTCTTTGACATCAAAAACACAGCTAATTTTCTATGGTTGCCATTTGTTAATACCTATTTTTAGGTAATCTTTAATATGTTATGAAGGTATTGTTCCTTCTCTGAAGTATTGATATTGATTCAATACTATTTTATAGTTTCCTTGATTTCATTTTTGGAAACATTTTTTTTGGTTTTACATACATGATTAAATATTGATAAAATAAAATATGAAGTTTAATTTACCATAATTTGCAATAGAGAATCATCTTAAAACTTTTGTCTGTTTAATGGAGAATGAAACATTATTTGTAACTTTTCATCTAAAAGAATATTTTACACATTTTTTATTTTGATCTGGTATATCCTTGTACATATGCCTGAGCATCTTGACCAGAAAAACCATCCTGGTGGCATAACGGCTGTGTTTCTCCCTTCCTCCACTCCTTCTGTCAAAGGCCCCTGGAGCAGCATCCTTCCTCCAAGAATATGAAATGTGTGATCTTCTTGGAGATTGAGTTTAATGCCATTTCATCCCTTTGTGAGAATGAGATTAGAATTTTTTATGTTCAAAATCCAACAGTTTTTAATGAAAAATGATAGGAATTATAACATACCTGGTGTTTAGGAAGGATGGAATTGTATTTGCACATTATTAAAGACTTGAATAATTTAGGCTATTTTTAGACTTGAATTGCTTGGAGGATTTTTAGATGAACTCAATTTAAGCAGCTCACAAAAGGCAATTCCACGTTCTTATTTCAGCAAATGCATATCATTTAATTATTTCGATAAAATGGTTTGGATGTTGTAACAGTCATAAATCATGAACCTGGGGTCAATGGAGGAAAAAATACTCAGTTCTATATAAGATTCAAGTAAACTTTATTTCATAGTTATAGCTTCTATAAAACTTAATTTTCTTGATGACTGGATTATGTTTTCTTAACCTTGCATTTTCAACTTTTCTGAACTATATCTTCTTAGTTACATAACATAAATATAATATTATTATTATATGTATAAATTTATGTATGATAATTATACAACATTGAATATTAGTTGGAAAATCACTCAATAAACTACATTAATATTTGTTACAGTCTACTATTAGTTAAATATTTGTTCAAGTTATCAAACCAAAGTGTGAAAATGAACACATGTGGTAACATATACCTTTAATCCCTGTGCTACAGAAACACAGTTAGGGAGACCTTTGTGGATTTGAGGCCTGTGTGGCCAATAAGTAAGTTTCAGGGCAGCTACGTCTACATATTATGACTCTGTCTCAAACACTTTAAAATGTGAAAATAAAATATCCTTTGTATTACATTGAATTAGATATATGAAAGTATGTATAAAGTATGCTACAAACTCTTAAGGTTCACATGTGAAACAGAGACATATTACAGAAAATCAAATGCAGTTAATGGCATAAACTGTGAAAGATAATTGGAAACAAAGAATTCCTGCACTTGATGAAAATAATTCTCATGTTTTTCAAATACTCAGCAAATTAGAAGATACTTAAATGTTATTTCTATATAAAAATTAGAACAAAAGAATACATGTAGAACACAAAAAAAGTTATCAATTCTGTGTTTTCAAAGCTGGTTTGCTAAACAGCAAAGAATCTAAAAATGAAATTGCATTTTTTCATCTATTGACATAATTATGTAATGTTCATAGACTACAGGAATGGAAACAGTACCTTTCTCTAACTTAAGTGATACCTCTCTGAGGATCCATGGCATCTCTTCTTCTTCTTCTTTCCAGTTTTAATTCTCTTAATCTCTGTATGATCCGAGAGCCTGAAGATTACTAAATCTCTGCCTGAAATCACTTAAGTTGATCACAAGCAAAGTGTAATTAAAGATGTCATCTGATAAGCCTTTGTTTGAACCATTCAGGATAATACCTATACCATCTATAGAGAAAATAAATTTTTACAAAATGATTGAAATACTTGATCTGAAGAAATAGACTTATTTTTATTATCTATTTTTCTTGTTATATATTTTATGATCTAGACATAGTCCTAGTATTTTTATCATGTAATTTTTAAATGCCATTTATTGTTCTTGAATATGTATACATGGGTAGTATGGCTGTGAGTGTGAGCAGGTGTATGCTATCACAGACATATGAAAATCAGAAGACAGATTTGCTAATCATTTATCCCCTTTCAACTTATAGAAGCATGATATCTCTTGTTGCTTATGTGGTGCTAAACACTACAGGCTTGAGGCCTCTAGTAGATACTTTTCTGTAACTATGATAAAACATTGTGACAAAAATGACTTATGGAAGAAGTTTTATTTTGGTTTACAGTTCAATAGGGATAAGAGCCCGTCATGGCAGGAAGGCAAGCTGCAGGCATACAGGAAGAACAGGTGGCTAGCTAGAGATCACAATGCATTTATTAAATTACTATGCAATTTATTTATTTAGCTTTATGCATATGTGTGGTTTTTTTCTGCTGATTCATGCAGTGGCCCCAGCAAGAAGAGGTCATCACATCACCTGGAACTGTTATGAGAGATGGTTGTGAGGCACCAAGTTGGCACTGAGAACATAGATCCTTTGTGGGAATAACAGTGCTGCTAATCATTGAGGCATCTCTGGAGCCCTTGGGTCACATCTTTAACCATATCTGACCCCAGTGAGATGCTACTTCCAGCAGGGTAATATCTGTTAAACCTCTACAAACAATAATACCAACTACAGACTAAAAGTTCAAATGCCTGACCCTATGGAAAACATGTTTCATTTAAACTGCCACAGTGGCCCATGGTCTTTCAGGTAAGTGTCCTATTTTAACCTCTGACCTTGCTGCAGGAGTGCTAGTATTACAGATACAGGGAACTCCATCTGATTTCTGTAAGTGGTTTCAGGAGACTAAACACATGTGGTTAGGCTTGAAATGCTTTCCATTATTATTATTAATAGTTGTTGTAGTAGTAGTATTTCATCACAGGCATGAAGGTGACTGTGCAGGCCAGAAGAGATGTCCAGTTCCTGGTACTGGAGTGAGAGTCATTGTGGACTGCCTGATGTGAAGCCATTTGTGAAATCTCAAGGGCTTCTCAAGAGTTACAAGTTCTATTAACTAATAAGACATCTCTCTAATGTTTTCAACTTCAGAGCCACCTTACTGGATATATTATAAACTTTGCTATGTTTATATTTTCATGTAATCAGTTTTTAGAACACAAATCTGCAATGTAAATAGAATTTACAACCCTTACACAGTTACCCTTTGTTACACATATAAACTTTGATCAATTATTCCTAAATTTCATTTTCTATTTTTTCTTCATTAATATAATAAAAGTAATATTATACAGCATACACTCTTTTGAAATCAAATTTTTTCACTATGAATAATGTATTAGCGTTTCATTAAATTACTGCACTCATCAAATTCGTGTGTTCTTTGGTTATTGACCATGACTTTGGTCTATTTTCCATATAACTATATTTATGAATAAGTCTCTTAGAAGACATTAGGTTGTTGGTCATTTGGGCAATATCATTAAGCTACCAGTACTGTACAAGGTCGTTCTTGTTGGCCTATTTACATTTGCAGAACAGCCTGTGACAACATTTTCTAGTGTGTTTATAAAATGTTATGGCTTTGCCTTCGATGCTCTGGAATGTTAATTGTTCTATATCCTTTCAAGTAATCAGTAGTGTCACAATTATTGTTATTTTATATCAACTACTTAAAAATAATACCTCACATATGTGCCTGCACTCTGAGCAGTGAAACACCAGAGCTCCTGGCCAGGAGAAATCCCGGGGAAATAATGGATCAGTCTTGAGACCTGCCCCACCAGCCTCGAGCCAGTACAAAGCAATGAGTATGCTTGCCTCCCCTGTGTCTCTGTCTCCCTCCCTAATGGATCTGTGGGTACACTGGCCCAGGGGGACCAAGGTGGAAGGTTAGGGGCCTGCCAGTCCAAGAAGGGAACCAGGTCCCACAGAGGCATGGTCTGGGTGTTTTGAGCCAGAGACAGCCTGTGTCAATGGACCAAGTCTGCAAAATTGGGCTGATAGACCCAGTCCAGGCCAGTCCCCATGGCACAGCATGGACTGTCATGCTCGTGGGAGAAGCTGGACTGCCATGAGGCAAGGGAAAGCAGGTCTAAGTTGTGGCCACAACTCAGTGTGACTGAACCACCAAAAGTGCACAACCTAGACTGGTCTGCTATATAGACTGGTTCTGGCAGGAACCTAACCGGCAGTCAAAGAGGTCCAATCCTGGACCATTGGGCAGTTAAAACTTGTCCTGGCCAGTCCACAAGGCCCAGAGGGGTCTCCTACACACATGGGAGATGCTGGACTACCCTGAAGGATCAGGACAGAAAATTAAACAGCAGCTCCCAACACAGCTGGTCTGAATCCCCTGAGTAGCATAAATTGAATCAGGCAGAAGACTAACTCTTTTGACCAAGTCAGGAGCTTAAGGTGTTGAATAAAGGCTCCTGGAGCAGAAACCAGAGCACCAGCCAGTTCCAGGAAAGAACTCCCTAATCACCACAGGCAAGGGCACGAGACCTATAATCACTCACCAACTATACACTCTCAATGGCCAGTGAAGGACACCAGAAGCTACCACCCAACATCAGTGATAGCAAGATGACTAAAGGACACCGTAAGATTGCAAACAACTAGGCATCTCCAGTTCCCAGCTATCCCAAAGAAAGCAACTCTGAGAACTCAACTACAATAAAAATACAAGAAAATGACATCAAATCCTTAGTAATGAATATGATAATAGAGGAAATGAATAAAATCCACAATCAAATGAGGGAAGATGCAGTCAAACAGGTGGAAGATATAAAAGAGGCCTATAGAGAGGCACTAGAAAAAAATCAGGAAAATACAACCAACCATATAGGAAATCAGTAAAAGAGTTCAAGATCTAAAGATGAAAATGGAAACAGTGATAAAAGCACAGACAGAAGAAAAATAAGAACGAGAGACCTTAGAGAAGAAAGAAAGAAACACAGAAGTGAGATTCTCTAACAGATTCCAAGAAACAGAAGAACGAATCTCAGGACCAGAAGATACAGTGTAGAACTCGAAGCAACCATCAAAGAAAATGCTAAATCTGAAAAATTCCTGACACAAAATATCCAAGAAATCAAGGACAGTATGAAGAGATAAAATCTGAAATAATAGGTATTGAGGAAAGAGAAGACATCCGACTTCAAGGCCCAGGAAATATCTACAAAGAAATCATAGAAGAAAATTTCCACAATTTAAAGAAGGAGATGCATATAAACCTATAAGAAGCCTACAGAACACCAAATAGAATACACAAGATAAGAAAATCTTCCCACCACATAATAATAAAAATACAAAATATATGGGACAAAGAAAAATATTAAGAGGCAGGTGAAAAAGGCCGACTGACATACAATGTCAAACCTATCAGAATTATACCTGACTTCTCAACAGAGACCATAAAAGCCAGAAGGGCCTAGACAGAGGTTCTGCAAACCCTAAGAGACCACAGATGCCAAGTCAAACTACAATACCCAATGAAACTATCCATAACCATTGACATAGAAAACAAAATATTCCATGATAAAAACAAATTCAAACAATTCCTTATGAAAATCCAGCTTTACCGGAGTTACTAGAAAGAAGACTCCACCCCAAAAGTACAAGCCACAGTCAAAACTACCCAGGAAATAGATAACTACACCATCACAAAAACACAACCACACAAACTCTCTACTGTAGCCAATATCAAAAATTAATGGACTTAACAGTCACTTGTCATTGATATCTCTCAACATCATTGGGCTCAACTCTCCAACAAAAAGATATAGACTAACTGAATGGATGCAAAACCAAATCTAACATTCTTCTGCTTTCAAGAAACACATCTCCTCCACAAGGACAGACATTACCTCAGTGTAAAAGGCTGGAAAAAATTATTCCAAGCAAATGCTCAGAAGAAGCAAACTGGTGTAGCCATTTTAATGTCGAATAAAATAGACTTTCAACCAAAATTAATCAAAAGAGTTAAAGAAGGATACTACATACACATCATAGGTAAAATCAACGAAGATGACATCACAATTCTGAACTTCTATGCTCCAAATACAAGGGCAACATTTGTAAAATAACTATTAATAAAGTTTAAACCACACATCGATCCCAACATATTAATAGTGGGAAACTTCAACACCCACTTTCATGGAAAGAGAGGTCATTGAAACAGAAACCAAGCTGAGAAATAACATCATTAACCAGTGTCATGATATTTACAGAACATTTCACCCAAGGATTATACTTTCTTCTCAACACCCCATGGAACCTTCTCAAAAATTAATCACATAGTAGGTCACAAAACAGGCTTCAACATACACAAGAAGATTGAAATAATGCCTTGTATTCTATCAGATAACCATGGTCTAAGGCTGGACTGCAACAACAAAAATAACATAAATCCTACACACACTTGGAAACTAAACAACTGTCTGCTTAATGACACCTGGGTCATGGAAGAAATAAATAAATTAAAGACTTCATGAAATTCAATACAAATGAAGGAACAACTTACCCAAATTTGTGGGACACAGTGAAAGGGGTTCTAAGAGGAAAATTCATAGTATTATGTGCCTTTATAAAGGAATTGGAAGCATCCCACATAAGCAACTTAATGAGACATCTGGAAGCCCTTGGGGAAAAAAAGAAGAAGAAACATGCAAGAGGAGTAGACAACTGGAAATAATCAAACTCAGGGTTGAAATCAATAAATTAGAAAGAAAGAGAACAATTCAAAGAACCAACAAACCAGAGCTGGTTCTTTGAGAAAATCAACAATATAGACAAACCATTAGCCAAAACTAAGGAAAAGACAGAGAGACACTATCCAAATCAACAAAATCAGAAACGAAAAGGGAGACATTACAACAGACACTGAGGAAACACAAAGAATCATAGGATACTATATAAAGGCATATATGCTATAAAATTTGAAAACATAGTGGAAATGGAAAATTTTCTTCATCGATTACACTTGCCAAAATTGAATCAAGATCAGATTAAAAAATTAAATAGTCCTATTTCTCCTTTAAAAAGAGAAGCAATCATTGATTGTCTCCCAAGCAAAAAAAGGCCAGAGCCAGATAGTTTCAGAGCAGAATTCTACCATATCATCAAAGAAGAGCAAATACCAATACTCTTCAAGCTACTCCAAAAGATAGAAATGGATGGAACATTAACAAATTGATTCTATGAGGCCACAGTCACATTGATACCTAAACCCCACAAAGCCCCAACAAAAATGGAGAATTTCATACCATCAGACCAATTTCTCTTAGGAGCATTGATGCAAAAATACTCAATAAAATACTCTCAAAACAAATACAAGAACATATCAAAGATATCATTCACCATGACCAGATAGGCTTCATTCCAAGCATACAGGGAAGTTTTAATATATAGAAATTCATCAGTGTAATCCACCATATAAACAAATTGAAAGAAAAAAACCACATGATTATCTCCCTAGATGCAGAAAAAGAATTTGACAAAATCCAACATCCATTCATTTTTAAAATATTGGAGATATCTGTGATATAAGGCACATACCTAAACCTAATAAAGGCTGTATACAGAAAGCCAATAGCCAGCATAAAATTAAATAGAGAGATACTTAAGGAAATTTCTCTAAAATTGGGGCCCAGGAAAAGCTGCCCACTTTCTCCTCATCTCTTCAACAAGGTGTTTGAAGTTCTAGCCAGAGCAATAAGACATCAAAAGGAGATCAAGGGGATACAAATAGGAAAGAAGGAAATCAAACTATCCCTATTTGCAGATGATATGATAGTGTATATAAGTGATCCCCAAAATTCCACCGAAGAACTCCTACAGCTGAAAAACACTTTCAGCAAATTGGCCGGATACAAAATTAACTTTAAAAAAAGTCAGTAGCCCTCCTATATACAAATGACAAACATGCTGAGGAAGAAATTAGGAAATCTACACCCTTCACAATAGCCACAAGCAATATAAAATATCTAGGATTAACTCTAACCAAGCAAGTAAAGGCCTTGCTTGAAAAAATTTAAATCTGTGAAGAGAGATTGAAGATGACATCAGAAGATGAAAAGATCTCCCTTGTTCATTGGATTGGGAGAATTAATATAGTAAAAATGCCCATCTTATCAAAAGCAATTTACATGTTCAATGCAATCTCTATCAAAATACCTACATAATATTATAAAGACATTGAAAGATCAATTCTCATCTTCATATGAAAAAAAAAAACAGAATAGCTAAAACAATCCAGGACAATAAAAGATCCTCAGGAGGAATCTCCATAACCGATCTCAAGTTGTACTATAGAGCAACAGTAATTAAAACAAGAAGGTACTGGCACATCAATAGTCAGGTTGATTAATGGAATCAAATCAAAGACCTAGAAATGAATCCACACATATGTAGTCACTTGATTTTTGACAAAGAAACCAAATACAATGGAAAAAGGATAGCCTGGATGGAAAAAAGGAAACTGGATGCCTACATGTAGGAAATGCAATTAGACCCATATATGTCCCCATGCAGAAAACTGTAGTACAAGTGGATTAAAGACCTCAGCATAAAACCAGAGACACAAAATCAGTTAGAAGAGTGAGGGAGATCCTGGAACACATTGGCACAGGAGACAACTTCCTGAACAGAATTCCTACAGACAAGACCTTATGGTTTTCAATTAATAAATAGGACCTCATGAGGCTGAGAAGCTTCTGTAAGGCAGGAGACACTGTCAACAGAACAAACTGGCAGCCTACAGACTGGGAAAAGATCTTCACCAAGCCTACATCTGACAAAGGTTTAATATCCAAAATATATAAAGAACTCAAGAAATTAAACATCACCAAATCAAATAACTCAATTGAGAAATGGGGCTCAGAACTAAACAGAGAATTCTCAACAGAGGAATATTGAATGGCTGAGAAACACTTAAAGAAATGCTCAATATCTTTAGTCATCAGAGAAATGCAAATCAAAATGACTCTGAGATGATACTCATCAGCATGGCTAAGATAAAAAACTCAGGAGGCACCATATGCTGGTGAGGATGTGGAGAAAGAGGATTGCTCCTTCATGCTGGTGGGAATCCAAACTTGTACAACCATATTTGAAATATATCTGGCGATTTCTCAGAATATATGGCAATAGGGTTTGCGAAAGACCCAGCTATTCCACTCCTTGGAATACATTCAGAAAATGCTCCACCACATAACAAGGACATATGCTCAACCATGCTCATGGCAGCCTTATTTGTAACAGCCAGAACCTGGAAACAGCCTACATGTCCCTCAATTGAAGAATAGATAAAGAAACTATGGTACATTTACACTACGGAATACTACTCAGCTATTAAAACCAAGGAATTCCCTAAATTTGTTGCCAAATGGATGGAACTAGAAATGATCATACTAAGTGAGTTAATCCAGAATCACAGACTCTCATGATATATACTCACTTATAATTGGGCACTAAACCCAAAGGCATGTCCTCATGAAGTCTTCAGTTACCAGAAGATTGGGATAGATGTGAGGACATACCAATGGGACTCTAGGTAAGACAAATTTAGGAGATGGGGAAATAGAAGAACCCAGAGGGTCCCAGAAACCTACAAGAAGAACAGCTGTAATGGGTGGATCAAGGCCCAGGGCGGTCTGCTCAAACTATTGCACTAACCGAGTACAATACATGTTGTAAACTTCGAACCCCTACTCTGATCTACCCAGTGGACAGTATATTCTCCACAGTTATGTGGAGAGCAGGGACTGATTCTGACATGAACTCTGGTGCTCCATATTTGACCACCTCCTCTCACTGGGGAGGCCTGATGGCACTCAAAAGAGAATAAAAAGGCTACCAAGATGAGACTTGATAGCTTATGACTATATAGTGTGTGAGGAAGGCTGCCTCAGTCATAGACCTACGAGAGGGGAATAGGGAAAAAGTGAGAGGTAGGAAGGAACAGGAGAATACAAGTGAGGGGACAAAATTGAGTTATAATCTGAATAAATTAATAAAATATAATAAAATTAAAAAAACAAAAGTATAGAAACTCAAAAAAATAATACCTTACAAATTTTAAATAATTTTATTATGGTTTCACTATATGATGTAGGATTTTTTGTATGCTGAGTTATCAACCATTTATCTTCCTTGTTGAAATGTTTAAGTGTTATCTCATGGTAAATTAAGATGCTGATTTTCTTACTCATAAGTTTCTTGATATGATATATGTTATTGAAAGAAAAGCTGTATCAGATTTTCTGTCTGAAAGTATTTCTTTTCTTTTATGGATCACTTTTTTTTTTAAGACAGAGCTGTATTTTCCACAGTAAGTAAATTTAATTTTCATGAAAAAGATCTGAATACCCCAATATTGGCTTTTGCTTTCATTGGCATATTTAGAACATGTTTGTGAAATCCAGATCAGAGAAGGTAGGCATAGTATAAAGGTATTTCTGGGCCGATAGTCAAGATTTAAATCTAGGTTGTGGCATAAAATGTGAGACCTTCCATTTAAAAGTCATGGGGTCATTTATACTTGTAGCCACTTGTAGGAAATATAACATAAAGAAAATCATCACAGACATCATGTCACTGTTTTCCAACCCAGGCAGATCAGAGGACATAACTTTAACATCTATATAAGGAATTAGGGATACTGTTCAATGGTATGAATGTTTTAAAACATCTGTGGGACTTTGAGGTCCAGTCATAGATGTATAAAATCAAAAACAAAGCAAACAGCTAAAAGATTATTATACAAGTATTTCTCTTCTAAAAGTATTTTCTACGTAATTCCAGAATCCATAACTAAAGTAGAGTTGTGATATGTGTTAGAGCCCTATCCCTACTCCCCAATGGTCCAGTAACCTTAAACCAAGACAGACACAAAGACAGAGGCAAATAATTATATTTGTTATCCAGAGATCCAAGATGGTACCACTGATAGAGCACAATGTATTATCAACAGGACAGCAGTGAATAAACAGCAAAGGACAGTATGAACTGTAGGCCCCAAAACACCAGAATTTGTGTTGTGCATACTCCAGCAGACAGAAAAACTACTAGCCAATGCCAGAGACAACCTGATGGCCAAAGGCCAGTGTAAAAACACAATTAACTAAAGCCAGAGCAATATGGCGCCTCCAGAAACCAGTTATCCCATGGCTAGCAGCCCTGGATACACAAGCACAACTGGAACACAAAGAAATGTCAATAAATTTATGCTTATAGAGATGATAGCAGAGAGAAAAAAGAAAATCCTTAAAGAAACACCGAATTATAGTGTCAAACAGATTGAGGCCTTTAGGGAGGCCTACAGAGAGAAAATGAACAAATCACTCAAAAAAATAAAGGAAAGCACAAACAAACATGCCAAGGAAATAAATAAAATCATTCAAGGTATGAAGATGGAAATAGAAACAGTAAAGAAAGAGCAAGCAGAGGAAATCCAGGAGATGGAGAATTTAGGGGAGGAAAAAACCCACAGGAACTACAGAGGTAAACATCTCCAACAGAATAAAAAAGATGAAGGAAACGATCTCAGGTATAGAAGATACAGTGGAAGAAATTGGAAGAAATCAATTCATCCATCAAAGAAGATGTTAAATCAAAAAATTCATGACAACAAACAACTAAGAAAGCAAGGACACCATGAAAAGACAAAACCTAAGAATAATTAAAGAAAGATAAGATTTCTTACTCCCAAAAAATATTTTCGACAAAATCATATAAGAAAATTTCCCCAGTCTAAAGAAAGAGATGCCAATGAGCATATAGAATGTCTACAGAAGATCAAAAAGAGTAGACCAGAAAATAAATTCTTTCTGTCACTAAATATATTAAATATACCGAGCAAAGAAAAAATATTATAAGCTGCAAGGAAAAAAGGCCAAGTAACAAATAATGGCAAAGCTATCAAAATCATACCTCACTTCTTAGAAGAGGCAAAAAAGCCAGAAGGTTCTTGGAAGATATCTTCAAAGCCTAAGGAAGGACAGTTGCCAGTTCTTACTACTATACTCAGCAGCACTTTTAAGTGCCATAGATAAAGATGATATTCCATCAAAGAACCAAATTTAAATGATAGCCATGCACAAACACAGTCCTACAGAAGATACTAGAAGGGAAACTCCCACCTGAAGAGATTAACTATACACACAAAAACAGAGAATTTAACACTACAGCCAAACTAAGAGTAGACAGGAACATAAATTCACTACCACAACTAACATCAAAATAAAAGGAATAAGAGTCACTGATAATCTTTCTCAACATGAATGGATTCAACTTTCCAACAAAAAGACCCAGACTAACAGAATGGATGTGTAATCAGGACCCATCCTTTTTCTGCATACAAGAAACACACCTCAGCCTAAAGAGACACATTTATTGAGAGTAAAGAGCTGGAGCAACATTTTCCAGGCAAGCGGACCTAAGACAGAATCTAGAATAACCATTCTAATATCTAAGAAAATATTCTTTCAACAGAAATGAATTAAAAGCCATTAGGTAGAGCACTTCATACACATCAAAGTAAAATTCCAACCAGTTGACATCTCAATTCTGAACATCTATGCCTCAGATACAAAGGCACCCATATATGTTAATGAAACATTACTAAATCTTAAGCCACAGATTAATCCCAACACATTAATTGTGGGAGACTTCAACACCCTATCATCACCAAAGAACTGGTCAATGAAACAGAAACTAAAAAAAGAGATGTCATGAATTGAATGAATTCAATGGGATTCTTTTGTAATAAAGCATAGAATGACCCAGAGGGGATAGAAGCTCCACAAAAAGACCAACAGAGCCAAAAAATCTGGACACAAGTGAGCCTGTAGAGACTGATGCACCAATTGAGGGACAAGCATGGAGAGGACACATGCCCTCTGTCCAGATGTAGCTGATAGGCAGCTCAGTCTCCATGTAGGTCACGAAGTAAGGTGATCAGGGACTGTCTCCAACATGAACTCTGTTTCTACCCTTCAGTCACTTCCTTCAGGTGCCGTGGCCTTAGAGGGCACAGAGGAAGAGGATGCAGGAAGTGCTGAGTAGACTTGATAGTCTGGGATTCGTTGTTAAGGAATAAGGTCTTCCCTTTCTGAGTACTAGGGGACTGGGCTGGGGAAATTGAGAGGGAAGAGATGAGGGAGGGGGATATGATTGGGATATAAGGTAAATAAATTATTTGTAAAAAATAATTATATTTGTCTGGACTTTGCATTTTAGTGATAGGCTCATCCTGGCCTCAACTAAAGAATCTCAAGCTATGGAATGTTGGGCTTCCAAGTATATGGCATTATGCCTTCCTTGCTTGTCTGTTTGACATAATTTCTTATTTCCCCTCTGTGTTAAAGTTTTTTTTAAAAAATATGTTTTCAAACACATAATTTTGTTTCCCCAAAGTGTCTGTCTAAATATACAATTTTATTAACAATGTACATATAAATTATGATTTATTTCTCTTTTTCTGTCTCTATTCAACCTTTTGCCTCATGCTCCATTCTACAGTTCTCTGGTTTCTTTAACATTATAGCAAAATAAACTAAATTTATTTTGACTCAAGAATTCCCTATTTTGCACATAATGAACTATATATCTGATGAACTTTTTACTTATTGCATGCCTCAGAAGCACCTGTGCCTGGTTTATTCCCTGCACTAAGATTCAATAATCTGCTTACATCATATGATTGCCATATTATCTAGCTATCACAAGACATCAATCCACATTTATCTATTTAATACATAATAGCTCTTCTACACATAGTTTTGTGAGCTATATACATGCTGGTACTGATCAGTTAATAAATACTCTCAACATTTTAAATTTGAATAATTTCACCAATGTAGCTGTGGTTTGTCCTGATAGTGGGGATGTCTCAGACTCTTTTACCTGCTCTTGGGCCCACTTCCCTCCTACTGGGTTGCCTAGTCAAGCCTTGATATGAGGATTTGTGCCTAGTTTTATTGCATTGTGTTGTGTCACTTTGAGTTGATATCACTGGGAGGCCTAGTCTTCTCTGAAGAAAAACAGAAGAAGAGTGGATCTGGGGGAGGCAATAGGACTAGGAAGAAGAAAGGACGGGAGGCTGTGGTTGGGATGAACTACATGAAATACATGAAATAAGAGTAAAGAAAAGGAAGAAAAAATCCAGAAGTAACACAACTATAGGATTGATTAACTTAATAGATATGAAATTACGGACTGAAAGTGTTTTGCTTCTTTTTTTTAGATAAAAAGAAGAAATATAGGTTTTATTTAATAATAATATGAATTATTATAAGTTATCAATAAGAGAAACTATATGTGAGGGCATGGACTTTCTCAGCATTATACTCCAATTTTTTCTGAAAATCTAAAATTAAAAAGTAAAGTTTGAACACATGTTGAAAATCTATTTCTGTAATCCTTTCTATATGTAAAGGAAGGATTTTTAAAATACAAATCATTAAAAATTTCTCTCTGACAAGCATCAAGGAGTGAATGAATACTCCTTGACAGTACCACTTCAGGTTCATTTTTATGAGGTCATGTCGTTTCCAGAAATTACTAATAAATCAGGGACCAATCACAAAAACATCATTATTCAACATCAAGACAAAGCAATCTGTTTATTTCCTTTGTTTCAAAAAACATCAATGTAATTTTACACTCTCAGACGATAGCTGCCCTTTCTTATGCTATTATCTTTATTTTACGTGTTATGGCTCTCCTTACACTGCCATCATTTCTGTATGTGTAAATTGATTTATTGGAGACTTCTCAAAATTTCCCTTTCTGACCTCTAGTATTAATTGTTTAGATCTCTGTCTATTTTTTGTTATTTTTAATGTATGTATTTATACTATTATACATATATACAGTAGATTACCTATAGCAAGAAGAACCTTGACACAATCAGGATATAAATGTTACATTCTTAGTGTTTTGGCTGTTTGTATTTGGCAGCCTTGAAGAAGACATCTTTCCTATCTAGATGCATCTAAATTTCTGAATATAAATCAATCTCCATTACACATTGTCATTGTCAACTTAGAACACCTATATTTTGCTTCTTAATTGAAGATATGATAAAAATGTTTATCATCAAACTAGAGATTGTTAGTCCTTCATGTGACATGACAACTTTCTGAAGACATCAGTATTGTAGGATGGTTATGTGGTATTTCTTTCCCTTTTAATTTTTTTGAAAATATATTTTTCA
The DNA here is from genome assembly GCA_907169655.1 of Acomys percivali. Lineage (NCBI taxonomy): Eukaryota > Metazoa > Chordata > Mammalia > Rodentia > Muridae > Acomys > Acomys percivali. The sequence continues at coordinate 52,963,402 of OU015749.1, forward strand.
TACATTATATTCTGATTAGGTTGTCTCTTCCTCTTACTTCATTAAAAATTAATAAAATATTTTATAATTATAATAAAATTAATAAAGTATGGAAAATTAGCTCTATGATATACAACTTTTGGACTTTTTATCATTCTTAATAAATAGTATATATTCTTAAATTATAAAACTAAACTATACATAAATTTAAACTACTATGCTCATACATGTTTTTGAAGAGTATTACATCAATGACAAATTGAGACTGAATAATTGCTTTAGAACTTTAGATATATTCAAAAAATTAAAATTTAATAATTCTCTTACTAACAAGAATCAATTAAGTTTTAATTTTCTGTAAATTAGAGGTACTTTTCTATACATACTTAAAATACTTTTAAACATAGAAATAGAAAAGGAAAAGCACTTCATATCTTGGGTGCATGCCTGCAATCCCAGCAGTTCTGTCCTAATCTTGCTAGAAATTTTCACTGATAGTCAAACAAAGGAGAACAGAGATAGCTGCACATGGTAGTGCATACCTTAAGCCAGAACTCAGGCACCAAAGGCACATTGCTGTGAGCTCGAGGTCTACAAAGTGAGTCTAGGACAGCCAAGGATATACAGGGATAAAAGATAAGAAAAGAAAAAAAAGGTGAACAAATGAAAGGGAAAAATAAAAGACGAGTATTTCTTGTTGACAAGGAATTTGTTTTTAAAAGCACAATTCTACATTTACTTATATGTCATGACTTCATGTTAGAAAGTTGAAATAGGAAAATTGTCATGCCTACAATCTTTTGGATATCAACCGATTGGCGTGTTTTGCTTTATTCCTTCTTTGGTATATAATTCACTTCTTAAAGATCTAGTGCTATATATTCAGTTTGAGTAACAGAAAAACGTTTAAGGAGACATGTCCAGCAATGCCATATTTTCAAACTAGAGGACCAAAGATATAATTCCAAAAGCACAAGGTTTCTGTTCTCAGATGATTTGAGCATCTGCCAGAATTGCAACTTAGTTTTTGTACTTTTTCTTCTTAATGCTTTTAAAACAAACTCACATTGGCTTTGTACATATTATATAGTCAAGAATGACCCTGAAATCCCAACTGTTTGACCTGTATTCCTGAGTGTTAGAATGGCAGACAGATATTTTCATTCCTGACCTATAAAATACCTTTAAAAAAGAAAATATTGTCTAATTTGTATTTCAATTATTTTTAATTATTTCAAAGATGTTTTTAAAATCCCCATAATATAAAAAATAATCTTGAGTTCATATTTTTAGGACAGTAGAGCTCTTTATTCTTCTCTGTGTTGTCATATTTGACCTATAGAGCAGAACTTGAAAAGAAGAAATAATGTTTCTCACAGATATTATAAGTTTAAAGAGTGTAATTTTCTGTGACAATTCAAATACCATGGGATTACAACCAAATCTGCATATATGATTCAGCCTCCAAAATATTACCTGATAATTATTTCTAGTTCCTCCCTATTTTCTATCTAGATTTTCGATAATTATTACAAATGGTAAGTAAACCAATTTCTCAAAGTTTTTCTTTATTACTTTTGCAATAAAAGCATAAATATAAATAAATATAACTAGCATATAATCTTATATGGGAAAACCTTACTGGTCCATTGTTGCATTAATATGTTTAAAATTTACATCTCTGGAAATATAAACTGAGACACGTAATATGATACTAGTGGCCTGACACACACACACACACACACACACACACACACACACACACACACACACATATATATATATATAATTATAATGAGTTTTTTCTTTTAAAGATTTATAATTTTTTAGGCTTCAAATTAATGGACACTGTTTTGGTGACATTATATTAGACACACACACACGCGCAGACATACACACAGACTTAAGTTCAGAAATGCCAATTTATATAATTATCAGAAAAAGTAATTTAGTGAGCAGATCAATTTTAATACAGTGTTTTACATCTTTACCCACAAGGAAAATGTCAACTCAAGGTTCTTGAAAATTGAAAATTTTTATGACATTTTAATATCTAGATGCAATAAAGACACTTCAATATTTGTAACTGGGTTAGAATTAAGTCATGTTCTTTTATAACTCACTTGATAGGTGTTTCATTAGACAGGTAATTCAATGGGATATGTTAAACATTTATAAACCGTTGAATTACAAGAAAATGTCTATTGCAAGAAATAGGTATTTAAAACAGGTAGAATCTGAAGAAATCAAATGCATCATTTATTTCCATTAATTTATATACCTTAAAGTCAAAAACAGCTGACAGATTTAGAGAAATACATAGTTAAAATATTATGATTTTATGATTTTCTCACCCTGACTTCTGCAAACACATATCATTTAATTCTTCTCATCAAATGGTTTAGTTGTTGTAACAAAGATATATCTAGGACCTCAGGGCAATAGAGGACAAATACTGAGTTTTATATAAAATTCATGTAAACTTTATTTTATAGTTACAGTTTGTTCAAAACTTATTTTTTTCTTGATGAGTAGATTATGTTCGCTTTACTTTCCACACTTTTACTTTCTTATATTTTTGATGATAACAAAATGAAATACATTATTTTAAGTAAACATGCATAGTAATGACTGTGAAATAAATAAATAGCAATAACCTAATGTTTCACTAGAAACAACTTTTAGTACTGTTTCCTTTCCATTGCCCCACATATTTATATTCAGGGACCACTCTTGGAGTTAGTGATTATGTTTTGTGGTATTTTATACTCATTTTTTATATACAAGCTTAAAAAATTAACTAATGACTGAAAGAAAGCGAAAGGACAATGACATGGTCCTTTCAGGAGCATCTCACAAAAAGATATAGAAAGGCATTCCATATCTAGATCACAATATGCTGTTGTGAGCCTGCCACTCAGTAGAGAGATCCTGAGAGTGCTGATGTGTCTGTTATGAACAGGAACACACATCTGCTATTTATAGTAACTGTGGGTCATGTCAGGACAGAGTATTCAATAACATTTATTGGGAGACTATTGCTAGGATGACTGTTGAAGGAAAGAATCTATCAGAAAGGAATTACATAATCAATGTTGGGCTATGTGTCCATTAAACAACAAGCATTCTCTAATGACACAAGCGATAAACCTCTGTCAGACACACCCTATCTGGGCAGGAGAGCACCTTAAAGTACAGAGACAACATACAACTGTAAACAAATACTTTTAAAAGATTTATTTATTATTATGTGTACAGTGTTCTGCCTGCATGTACATCTGCAGACCAGAAGGCCTCAGATCACATTATAAATGGTTGTGAGCCACCATGTGGTTGCTGGGAATTGAACTCAGGACCTATGGAGGAGCAGTCAGTGCTCTTAACCTCTGAGCCATCTCTCCAGCCCTGTAAACAAATATTTTATTTGCCTGATGTAATTGTTTTCTCAAAGGCTGACTGCTGAATAAGATTACTTTTTCCAGTTCTTTCTGAATGCTTGCTTGCTGGTTCAGCTCACCTCTTCTGGTTCAAATTCTTCTCTCAGCCAACTGATTCAATCTGCCTTCTCTCAGCTTTTGACTGAATTTCACTACTTGGCCTCCTACTAACTTTGGCAATAACCTTCTGAGTCATTCTCATTCTCTAGCTTGTTGTGTCTAGCTTTTCTTTCTCTACAACCACCCTCTGTATAACTGTCCCAGTAAAGCTGCTTCCTCCCTCCCTCCCTCCCTCCCTCCCTCCCTCCATCCCTCCCTCCCTCCCTCCCTCTCTCCCTCCCTCCTTCTCTCCCTCCCTCCCTCCCTCCCTCCCTTCCACTATACTTCCCTCCCTTTCTCACTTCCTCCCATTTTTTCTCACCCTCACCTCCCTCTCTGCTGCCCTTAAGTCACCTCTTTCCTGTCTGTTCTCATGTGAATTGGGCATATGTTATCTCTAAATCATTGTGTCAAATCTTTCTCTGATTTGATATTTTGTCTGCCCCTCAATTAGGCAGCACTTTCAACCATGGCTGCTTCTTTCTACAAACTAACTTTTCCTAGATTGTTTGGGATTAAGGTATGTACCAACGGCATTTCTATATTCCAGTGAGACCATCCTGTAATCCAGAGTATTCCTGCCTTCCTGTAGGATCACAAAGATCTATAAGGTCATTGGATGTGACCTCTTGCAACAGCAGTCATTTTGCTGGATTAAAATTCCTCTAACTAGAACCACCTGTTTCAGATCACTAAATTGTGGGCAGGGAAGACACTGCTTAATGTCAAATGGTTATTACTGCTATATGTTCTTTTGGGGCTTAAGGGGTCTCCATGGCAGCAGACATATAGTAAAAGTCACTTTACTACAACATCAGATGCTATATTCTAAGGATTTATGTCTTTGTGAGAGTCATAAGTCAAAACCTACCATGTATACCACATTAATAAGAATAGAGCTTTGGGGCCATGAAAGGACTGGTTGAACTTTCCACTCCCCTCCCACCAATACAGTGATATAACATCAAGAAGCTCAGACATCATATCAGCAGGTACCTAGTTTCCAGCACTATAAACCATGGGTTTCTGCTAGGTATATATTTTCTATCCAATTTGTTCATTCTAAGGAAAAGAACTCTAGAATATAAACAAAAAGATTAATCAAATAACATCAGAGAAGTTGAACAACAATGTTCATAAAAACAAATTTTGATTTACTATAGAAATATTTTAATTAAAATTTCTACATTTTCATTGTCCACTTCCATGAGATTTTATAAATATTGTAGATGCACATGCATATAAAAGCAGATATACACTCACACAGAGACATACACAAATAAATAAATAAATAAATAAACAAACAAACAAAATATGCTGCTTCTCTGGGAGTTACTCTTCTGGGAGGGATACATATGTGTCCAAAACTTTTGAGTTAACACTCCTCGCAACTAAAATTTCATCACACCTTATGAAAGATGATTCTCTTCTCTTAATTTCAGAGACATATTTCATAAGTGTAAAAATAGAACTAATGGATCACAGAATTCCACAAAAGGTAAGTGTGTATCATTTCTTTAAACACAGCAAGGCATGAAACTAGCTCATATACAAAGAGTAATAAAAGATCTTCTATCTTCATGATAGGAAAATCTGAATTTTCATTACAATTCAATGGAGAAATCATTGTTTTTTTACAGTCATGTGTAACAAAAATATTTCTTTTTAATAATGTTTATTAAATGTTAATTAATGATTAATATCTCTATGTATTATTTGTATATCATGAATATTTTAAATAAATTAGTTTAAAATATTTTTATTTTTAATAAAGTAAGTACTAATTGAGATAATTTCAAGTGACATTTCTGTGGTAATTTATATAATGCAAATTATAATTGGGTTTAACATATTAATTATTAATATGCATAATTTAAAGTTATGTGATCAAATTAAATTCTTTCCCAGAACAGTGTATTTATGCTCCTCAATTAATGTGCTGACTTAATAAATCACTTTGAATATTACACAGAGTAGTGTATAAATCTTGCATTATTTAATTGCAATGATGTTGCTAATGTTCTTGCAACTATTCAATCATTCATCGAATGTGATCTTAATATGTCTAAGGTAAAATCTTAGGTCTTTCTTTCTCATTAAAATTGATCATAAGCAAAAGTAGAGAAAGAATAATAAAAGGGAAATGGAAACCACAGAAAGAAGCAACTATAAAACATTCATTGCTGAATGAATCAGTGATGGCAGTGTTCTACCACTATAAAGCAACTATAAAACCTTCACTGATGAATGAATCAGTGAGGGCAGTGTTCTACCACTAGCCACAATGATGCATCTGAAATTATGCAAATAATTTCTCTGTTTCAGTACTGTGTCTACAGTTTTCCACACCTAAACCTCTATCATCTATGCCAAGATGATGCTTAATTATGTACTAAAATTTCATTTGATTTCATTTATTTTATTGAAAATTAGTTCTTTTCTCATAAAATATATCTTTTTTTTACATTCTTTCCCTTGATTCTTTTTTTTATTATTATTAATTTATTCTTGTTACATCTCAATGGTTATCCCATCCCTTGTATCCTCCCATTCTCCCCTCCCTCCCATTTTCCCCTTATTCCCCTCCCCTATGACTCTTCCTCAGAAGGATTATCTCCCTCTGTATATGCTCATAGGGTATCAAGTCTCTTCTCGGTGACCTGCTGTCCTTCCTCTGAGTGCCACTAGGTCTCCCCTGCCAAGGGACATAGTCAAATGTGAGGCACCAGAGTACATGAGAAAGTCAAATCCCTCTCTCCACTCAAGTGTGGAGACTGTCCTGTCCATGGGCTAGATCAGGTTGATAACAATTTCCCCTCATTCTATTCCCACTATTTCCTCTCAATCTTCTCTTCAAACTTTATCCACTCCGTTTCTATCTCTTATTAGAAAATAACAAGCTTTTCTCTTCTTGTTATTGTTAAGCAATAGTATTATTGTTAAGCAATAATAACCAAACATGACAAAATAAAATTTAATGAGATGAAACAATAAAACTAATATACCAAAGCTAAATAAGGCACCTAAACAGATAATAGTCCCAAGAGCAGGCACAAGAATCAGAGACCAACTCATTCTTGCTCTCAGGGATCCCATAAAAATACTAAGCTAAACGCTACAATATGTAGGCAGAGGATCAGGTGCAGACCAACATTGGCCTTGTTCTTGTGGGTTCAATCTCTGTGAGCTCATATGAACCTTACTTAGTTGACTCAGATGGCTTTACTTTCCTGGTGTACTCCGTAATTTCTGGTTTTTACACCCTTTCTGCTTCCTCATCATTAGGTCCTTGAGCTCTGAGGGAACGGAATTTATAGAGACCTAATATTTATACTCTCTGCTAGTAATATCTGTCAGTCTGTTTTTGAATCTATTACCACCTTATTCTGAAGGACACTTGTCTGATGATGATAGAATAAGGCATAGATCTATGAGTATAGCAGAATATTATTTAGAGTCATTTTATTGATACTATTTTTTAGAGCTGAAGTGTTTGGCTTTATCCTAGGTCTCTGGGATACCTAATCTCTAGCTGTTGATTACCAAACAAAATCAGGTAGGCCTTAAGTAAAATCAAACATCGTTGGGCTATACCCTCCCACAAGGTCTGTAGTACCATTGCCTTAGTATATTCTGCAGGCAAGGCAGCTTATAGATCAAAGGTTTTGTGGCTGATTTTGTTTCTACTTTGATAGACTTCAAAGTATCTTCCTATACCAAAGAGATATTTTCATTTCTTTGGGTTCTCTAGAAAAATGGAAGGGAATGTTAATTGTTCTGGTTTATTCCTGCCTGTATCCCATAAATACTCAACAAAGCAACGAACATGTGTATAGCCTGTCAAGCCCTTAGATGATAGGTTTTTAGGCCTAAATATGAATGTGAAACACTGAGATGTTATTAAAGTATGGATTGCTTGGCATTAATTTGAATGCCAAATGAATTTGGATTTCTTCAGTACATCCAATATATTTAAAATATACTAATTTAATTGATGATTACCATTAAAAAATTATAATATTTCCATGTTGTCCACATTGTATGTTTTTTTCCTAGTGTGTTCCAACTCACGGGTTTTCTTAACTTTGAGATCAAAGTTTTGTTGCTAATGATGCCAGATTGTATGAAATTATGAAACAGGACAATTAAATAAACGATAAACACAGAAAATGGCAATAAGCATGTATCTACTATTTAATTCATTAGAAAAACTGAAAATAAGGAAGACAAAAAATAAGGAACATAGTCACAACATGACTCTTCCTTCATATATGTCATTTAATCTCTTTCAATTTTGCTTAATAAATGGCTATTTTTCTATTTCTTCTTTGTATGATGATACAAAGTGCATTTATGTACTGTAATTATGGTCTGGATCATGTTTCAGAAAAAAATGCTAGGTGGAATTTATGCTAGTATTTAGAGAACATAAGCTAGAATTAGTATTTGTATATTGTAGAGTAATTTTTACTAACAATATGGCTCTTCTAAAGACCATCTAGTTCTATGTGATGTGGCTGGAATGCAGACACATCTTTATTAGGCACTTTTAATCTCAAATAATAAATGTAAGTTTAGTTTATAGAAAGAAGAAATCTAGCAATAGCTATACCTCAAGAAACAGCTATACCATTCCTGAGCATATAAGAGATGCTCCTCCATACACAAGGACATTTACTCAATTATATTCAGAGCATTTTTTTGTAATAGCCAGAATCTGAAAACAACCTAGAATTTCCCCCACAGATGAATGGATAAAGAATTGGTGGGGCATTTACACAATGCAATGCTACTCAGCTATTAAAAACAAGGAAATTTTGAAAATTGAAGGCAAATGGATAGAACTAGAAATAATCATCCTGAGTGAGGTACCTGAGAACCAGAAAGACCCACATGGTATGCACTCACTTACAAGCAGATTTTGGCCATATAGTACAGGATAAACATGCTGTAATGCTCAGACACAAAGGAGCACTCAAGGTAGGATGCTTAAGTCTCACTCAGAAGGGAAAATAGAATAAATAGAGGTAATGCTTGGAAAGAGGGAACAGGGTATGAAAGGAAGCTCAGAGAGAAATGTGAGTGGAAATCTGACCAGGGAGAGCTGGGGACAGGAAAACAGAAGGCATACAGAGGAAAGTAAACCTGTGGTGGGGGCATCTCTGTGACAAGCATGGGCCTCTAGGAGGTTATGAGGGGAACTATAGCTGGTTTCCATAGCAGTGGGGACCATGGAGACTGAAGAATGTACCTTCTAACTGGAGGAGACTCTTAGTGGAGGGAGGAGAACACCAACCCAACCACAAAAATTTTGATCCATAATTTACCCTGTGTACAAAACATTCAAGAATAAAGATAGAACAGAAAGAACAGAGATTGAGGGAATATCTAGCCAATGACTGTGCCAAACCAAGTCTCATCTCATGGAAGAGAACCAAGCTAATAAGGAAGTTCTGTTATGCTTCCAGATAGTAGCCTAGCTGAGTTGTCCTCTGAGAGGCTCCACCTAGCAGGGGATTGAAGAAGATGATGAAACTTACAGTCAAACATATGATGAACCATAGCATGTCTAGTGGTAAAGTGAGGAGGGGTGGGGTGGGAGATAAACGAACTTATGGGTTAAAAGAGATCAACATATCCAACTAGCCAGGGCCCAGATGGGCTTTTGGTGTTTGAAGCACCAACTAAGCACGGTGCCTGGATGGGGCCTAGGTCCTCTACATAGATATAGGGAATGGGCAGCTCAGGCTTCATTTGGGTCTACTAAATGAAATATGGTACAGTCTCTGAAATGGACTTCGTTGCCTGAATTTCTATCACTTTCCCCTGGTGGGCCTGCACTTCCAGGCCACAGAGGAAGAAGAAGAACTTACTCCTGATGAAGACTCGACGAGCTGTGGTGTGTAGGTTGGTGGTCCCTCTTTTATGAGGAGTATGGGTGAGGTGGAAAGTAGGATGGGACTGGGAGAAGAGCATAGACTGGCCTACAACTTAAATGTAAAGGGAATAAATTAATTAATGAAAAAGAAAAAAATGAAACATGAGCAAGTAATTATTTTTATTACTATTAAAATATAGTACAATTATTTCTAAAATAATAAAAGTATTAAAATATTTTATTAAAGTTATGATATAATAATATATCCAAAACCAACTTGTGCTGTGTTTCGAGTATTCAACTTAATGGAATTTTGAAAATTTGCATAAACTATGGTATTAGTGTAAAGTAATTGACTAGCATAATCCAAAGCTCAAAGTTGCATTCCCTAGCACCAAAAGATCATTATCATTATCAACTTAGTACTACTTAATAGAATAACAGTAAATTCTAACATTCTTCCAATTAGTGTGATTTGATTGTATATATTCTACTTACTTGTCAATATATCTAAAATAATATATTCTGAAAAAGCTAATGGGACTATACTTTCTATGATATTTTTTTACATCTAATGATTAATTAACTTCCTTCCAATTAAGTATTTTATTATAGCAGTTAAAAATAGACAGTCAACCATGGTATTGTTTATCATAATGAAATTAATACTGTAAAAGTTTTCCTTGCATGTCACTCAAATATATGATATAAAATTAACTTATATATAATTACTAAAAATGGCAGTGGCAATAGTTAAGTCAAAGGACTGCATAAATTATTTGTGTGTGTTTGTATTGTGTGTGTGTGATTTTTACATGTATGTTATCATAGGCTTAGATTCTAATTTACTTTTCTCTCAATTGTTCAAAAGCACTATTTATTTTTGATTCACATGTGATTTTACTATAAACGCTTAATTCCAAATTTAAGGATTTTTTCCTAACAAAAGCAACAAATAACAAAGAAATCAAGTATTGATATCATGGAAGACAAACTGAAGGGAAAGAGGGTGGATCTCCAGCACAGTAGCCTCTTCCTTAGAATACCAAAAGTTGTCTCTGAAAAACACTACAGTATAACTGCAAGCTCCAAGCTGGTCATCATCACAGTGGGAGCCCGTCAACAGAGGGAGAAAGCCAACTCAATTCTGTCCAGCAAAGTGTGAACATCTTCAAGTTCATCATTCCCAAAGTTGTGAAGTACAGTCAATACTGTAAGCTATTCATTATTTTTCCAACCCAGTGGATATCTTTACCTATGTGGCTTGGAAAATAAGTGTTTTCACAAAAACCGAGTCATTGGAAGGGGTTGCAATCTGGATTCTAATTGGTTCCATTACCCAATTGAAGAAAGGCCGGGAGTTCACTTGCTAAGCTATCATGTGTTGGTCCTAAGGGAGCATGGAGCAGTGACAATGTTGCTGGTGTCTCCTGAAGATTCTGAACCCAAGAGTGAGCACTGATGCATACATAAGGAGTAGTGGAAGGAGGTCCACAAGCAGGTAGTTGACAGTGCCTAAGAGGAGATCGCTGAATGCTTACATGTCTTGAGCCACTGGCATCTCTGTGGCAGACTAGGCTGAGAGCATAATGAACAGTCTTAGGGCGGTGCATCCCATTTCCACCATGAATAAAGGGCCTCTATGAGATGTCTTCCTCCGTGTCCCTTGTGCCTTGGTACAAAATGAAATCTCAAATGTTGTGAAGGTGACTCTGCCTTCCGAGGAGTCCCACCTAGAGAAGTGTGCTGATCCAGAAAGAACTGAAGTTCTAAAGTCTTCCCATGTCCTAACACTTCACTGTCCATGCTGCAGCAAGGTTTCTATGGAGATCACACTCTGTCTCCTCTCATCTGAGCTGTGTTACTGCAGTTTTGTTGAAGTAGTGTGGGGTAAACCTCAGTTTCTACAGCTCTACCCTGATGCTAAGTGATACTAGTGTAGTGGTAACCTGGGTAGTGTGATGTGACAGTCCCACTGTCTTCAAGACGCACTACCAATTGTGGGCAGGCTTTAATAACCCTGCGAGCCTGCTATGTCACTGCTGTGTACCCTCATCAAACATGCCGAGACCAGCAAGTTCCCAATTAGTCATAACTGGCTCCATATGTATGTATATTATGCATATCTTGTACATAAGTATCTAAAGTATACTATATAATGTATTGTATGTATCAGTAGTGCACATTGGAATATTATGTAAAAAGAAAAAGCTGCCTATAGATGATGTAACCAACTACTCAAATGCCATGCCAATGAGAACAGCAAATAAACCTTTAAAGTGGGGGGCGGAGGCAAGCTCTTTGAATGGAACTTGTATTTCTCACTAAGAATTCAGGATTTGTGAAAAATATGACAGTGCTTTTTATAAAACATACCAAAATACAGTTAATTATAATTCCTCTGTTGTCAAGTATGAATTCCTAACTAAATAAAAATAATAACTGAATATTGGCACTGAAATATCAATATTTGACTCAGTCTTGGCCCATTGAAAATAAAAAATATGTATATTCTGGGTGAATAAATAAATTTCTATATTAATTCTGACCATTATTATATAGCAGTTAATAAATTCTCAAAAATAAAAATATTTTCTACTAGGAAACTTATGAAATAGTAATACCAAGTTTATATAAGTAAAAAAGTTCAAGTGCACACAAACACTTCCCAGATTATTTCTTGCTTTATCCATATAACACAAAATGAATCACAATAAATCTTAAGGGTTGGAATAAGAGAAAGCTTGTTCTAAGATAAAAATATGATCATATAATAAACCAACAACACTATAATCAGCTGAAACAATTAACCAGAAACTGGAAGGTTCACTTTAGTGTCAATAATCTCAGTTCATGTGATTAAGTGCTCAGCAGTTCTGATTCTTGAATACAACAGAGCTAAAGGGAGGATTAATGTGGACGATATTGTCTCAACAGCTGACTCAGGAAGCAAATTAGCCAAATGTGGGTTAGGCTCACAATCCCTTCAGGGACATTGCAACAGAAGTCTAAGAAATTATCTATGAAATTGTTTTAAGAACTAGCATAAGGTGTTAATAGCATATTAATATTTAATTTATACCCAAAGTAAGTTTGATTGGCTATATTATTTCATTGAATTAAATTACATGGTTAAAATTATTTTAATTATTTTTCTTTCTATTTGAAATGCATTTTAAAGAAATTATGTTAACATGACACAGATAGATGTCACTGGTGAACATGTAGTATGATATTTTATTCCAGTGACTGGCAACTGAACTTTAATTAATTGAACTTCAATAAGATAGCAAAACCTTTACTATCCCTCTTCCGATTTTCCATACTTCAGATTTAAAACTAATATCACCCAGTGTTGTTTTGTACATTTCAATTTCAGTCTGTGCTGAGCTAGAAAATTCAATCACTCAGGAAATTAACAAACAGATTGATTTGCAATTTATTTCAGTATAAACTATTTCCATGTCTGCATGATGTATTCAGAAGGAAATTGTTTGAGAGAAACATTTCATAATTTAAAAGTACATACTTCCTAAGCTTTTATTTGAAATGTCTGGAATCAGGCCAAAACAAATTTTGAAAGTTTTCTGCATCATTGTCTTAATTTGGTTATTATCATAAAATCTTTACCTTTGTTGAAAAATATAAAATCTATATATGTGTTATTTTAAAACTGTGCCATGTTTGCTTTAAAAAAAAAGACTTCTGGTTTATATTCTGGTGTTTCCTTTATACTAAAGTCATCATGATATCCACATCCTTGGTAATAGCATGAAGTTAAGGGTTTGGTTTAGATCACTGTTTCAGAGTTTCCAATCACTGGCCTAGTTTATCACAGAGCACTATGACCAGTAGTTTGTGATAAATCAGCACAGCACACCTTATAAAGCAAGGTACATCATACTGAGCTACTCCGTTCAGCTTTCCTCAACACAAATCCACATTCTACTTTTCACCAACTACAAATTTCATCCTCATATTATGAATTGAGTAAGTGCTTAATCAATTTACTAAATCAGAGCCTTCAAGATCAAACAAATGCACACACTCCGTCACTTGGAAATCAAGTCCCTGATACATGAAGCAATAAGGGTCATTTTATAAGTTATACATAGCATAAAGGAAGTATGATTCATTTTCTATTAACCATTCATAAAAAGTAATCATATATGGTTAAATGAGGTTTTCTCTATTAAAATATTAATCTGCACTTTCCCTAAAAATTATTTTTAAATGAATATCTAATATGGGAATGAAGTACATTAATACACGTGACTTAGTCTTTTGTTGAGGAAATTTATATTTGGGTAAGGAAGGAAAATTGAAAGAATGAAAAACAATATAACCTTTATTTTTCTTAGTATTCAATTATCCTCCAAAGTAGGCAATGATGTGCAAAAGCACAGCAAACACAGAGGGGAGAGAACTACAAGGAGAATTTGCCTGGGAGTCCATATTTCAACTGTCTATGAGCTATTCATAGCTATATAGACTCAGTCAGGGTACTCTATTTATTTTTATTTTTATTTTTTTGTTTACATGTTTTACTTTATTCTTCACTCATACCGTACATTCCAACTGCAGCTTCTGCTTGCAGCACTTCTCCAAGTGTCACCCTCCTGTCCCCGGCTCCCCTGCCCCCCAAACACACACACACCACTTCTCTTCTCTCCTAGATCTACTCTTTTTTCCCCACTGAGAATAAAGCACTCCTTCCATGGATATCAAGTTACAAAAAGTTATAAAAGGCAAGGTGCAAACCTTCCTATCAGGCCATGGTGGAATCCATGGAGGCTCTGTGACTGCTGCTTCCATCTCTGGGAGCCACTCTCAGCCCTGTTTAGTTCACTCTGGAGCCTCTGTTTTCCTGGTGTCCTAGACCACTCTGGTTCCTACAGTTTTTCTTTCTTCCCTTCCAAGAGATTCTTCAGGCTCCAAGGTGAGGGATTTAGAAGTAGGTTTGTCTCTGTCTGACTCCTTTGTCTGCTCTTTGGAATCTTCATCCTACTGGGTTGCCTCACTCAGGGTAATCTAAACATCTCTGTAGGAGTACCAGTGGGGAAAAGGGCACAGCTTTCCTTATACCATCTTTTAGCCCCACAGAGAAGCTCATCTCCTTTAAACTCCTGTAATTATCCAACTAGTACAAATCTGGGTTGGTACAGGGGGAGGGGATTCCCATTTTCTAAGGAGGGATAAGTGGAAAAGGGCAGGAGGAAGGACCAAGAGGAGGAGAGGCATGGGGCATATATCTGGAATGTAAAGTGAATAAATAAATAAATAAATTAATTAATTAATTTTAAACTGCAAAAAGTATTCAAATTTTTAAAATCCCCTTTTTAACATCTAGGAAATCATTGAGTGTGTTTGTGTGGCGCCAAGGAGGGTTCTTACTTCTTTCTGCATAGAACACTTTATTTTTTTCTTCTTCAAATCCTCACTGAATTTTTAATTTTCCTTGGTTGCCCCACAGACTGAAGGTTATGTCTCAAATTTGTAGGTCCTTTCTTATTTTATTTCCTTGGTTGCTTTTATTCGTCCTCTAGTTCCATCCTCTACAAACCCATTTTTCCACCACTTTAGTCGACTTTTAAAATATTTGTTCACTTTATATCCCTACTGTAGCACCCTCTTGATCCCTCCCTCATACCCTCTACCTCCCTATGCTAGCCTTAAAAGAGGCCCTCCACCCCTAAAGACTGACCTCAGCCTATCAAGCCTCATCTGGACTGTCTGTATCCTCTTCCTCTGTGGCTTGTCAAGGCCTCCATACCAGGAAGAAGTGATGAATGTGTGGGGACTGGAGTCCATATCAGAATTAGTTACTGCTTCCCATATTATGGAACCCATAAGGGGACTGTGATGCCTATCTACTCCATCTGGGCAGAGAGTCTAAGTCCTCCCCATGCATGGTCCTTGGTTGACGCATTACTGCAGCACTCCCCTCCTCTGCCTGGATTTGTTGGCTCCACTGGTCTCCTTGTGGAGCTCTTGACCCTCTCCAGGTCTCTCCATTCCCCAATTCTTCCATAAGACTTCATGTGCTGTGTGTCTCAGAATCTACTTGTATCACTTGCTGGGTGGTGCTTCCATCTACTCATCTAGCTTCTGCCAAAGAGAATTTTCCCAGATATATTGCACACTTCTTTTTTAATTAAAAGAAATGATGACTCAGTCCTTCTTACACTTTTCCTGACTGCTTCTCTGCTAGCATGCTAGCCTTGTCAAGGTTATAAAGGGAAAAAAAAATCTAGTTGCCTGTCACTTCTGGGCTTTGCTTTCAGTGTGTATGCCGCTACCTGATTTCTGTAATGTCAGCTGGTGTTTAATCATTAGACCTCTAAGCATCATGTTTCTCTAAGGAATATTTGTTAAAGATGTTAATTATAGATAAAAGAGTAGGAGCATGCAGAGTAAAATGTCACTTTTGTTCATTTCAAAGACTATCATTGTCATTTCTGAGAACAACTTACAGTTTGATCCTGATTACCTGGAAATGAAGAAACACTTTTTATTGTTTAACTATTTCAGGTTATGTTGAATGTACATTCTTCAGTAGTAAACTTTAGTCATAATTTCTTAACTGTTTAGGCACAAGTGACTAAACTATGGGCAAGTGAATTGGAGGAAAGGATGCTACTGAGCATAAATACTAATGATACTCTGTATTGACCACTCCAAGTTGATATAGAACTGTTTTTTAGAAATTATTATACTGGGGGGGTTCCAAGATGGTATAGACCAGTATGCACCATATCTGATCTACTGCGAGGAGACCAGGGACTTGAATGGAGCCACAGACTGCTGGACCTTGAGAACTGTAGGTGAGTGGGGTCCCAAACTCCGCAGACCACTGGTTGGCCTAGCCCTGGGACAAGCAACAGCCTGGAGGTGCTAAACCCACTCCGCAGGCTCTCGAACGAAATACACATGAGAGCTGCAGCTGGCATATAAAACACAAACTCACTGTGTGGGAAGGTGGTATTCCAGAGCCCCTGGCCTGAGGAGTCTCAGGGAATAGGGTGAAAGTGCCCTTGGATCCCTCTGCCCATACCGTACCAAACTGCGGAGGTCACCTGCACAGGCCAAGTGGAAAACACAGGTGGCAGGGCCAACCAAAAACAGCTAGAGTGGGCATGCAGCTCACGGGCCATCCTGGGCCCAATCTAAAGCCAGACACAAGGAACTGAGCCTGCAAACGGGCAGTTAGAAACCAGCTTGGACTGTTCCCACAGGCCCAGCAGGATCTCCCATGCTTTTGGGAGATGTGGTACATTCCTGCGGTGTCGAGTCACTGACCTAGTGGGATCTTTGAAAATCCCCACTTACAGGGTCAGGGAAAGTGCAAGTATCTTGGAGCCTGCCAGTGGTCTGAAATCATATTGTCTCTGGCCACCAAACGCTGTTCCTGCACTCTCCAACAGACAGAACCTAGATGGATCAGCTCCCACAGGCCCGGCAGGATCTCCCATGTTATCGGGAGACATGGGTCATGCCTGCAGTGTCTAATTGCTGACCTAGAGGGATCTCTGAGCATCCCGGCTTACAGTGGAGGAAAGTGCAGACACTTTGGATCCTACAGAACCCAAATAGAATAGAACAGAAAAGTAAAACTTCCTGCCACATAATAATAAAAACGCAAAATATACAGAACAAGGAAAAAATATAAAAGTGGCAAGAGAAAAAGGCCAAGTAACATATGATGGTAAACCTATCACAATTACTCCTGACTTCTCAGCCAAAACCATGAAAGCCAGAAGGTCCTGGACAGAGGGCTTGCAAACTCTAAGAGAACACAGATGTCAGGCAAGATTACTATATCCAGTAAAACCATCAATAACCATTGATGGAGAAAACAAATATTCCATGACAAAAATAAATTCAAAAAGTACCTAGCCACAAATCCGGCTTTACAGAAGTTACTAGAAGGAAAACTCCATCCCCAAAGGATCAAACTACAACCAAAACTACATAGGAAATAGATATCTACACCATCACAAAATCACAACCTCACAATATCTTGACTATAACAAACAGAAAAAATGAAGGGACATAGCAGTCACTGGTCATTAATATCTCTCAACATCAATGGTCTCAATTCTTCAATAAAAGACACAGACTAACTGAGTGGATGTGTAAACATGACCAAACATTCTTTTGCATTCAAGAAACACATCTCAACCACAAGGACAGACATTGCCTCAGAGTAAAGGTTTGGGGAAAATATTTCAAACAAATGGTCACAAGAAGCAAAGTTGGGTAGCCATTCTAATATGTAATAAAATAGACTTTCAACCAATATTAATCAAAAGGGATGAGGAAGGGCACTTCATACTCATCAAAGGTAAAGTCAACCAAGAAGACATCACGATTTTGACCATCTATGCTCCTAATACAAGGGCACTCACATTTGTAAAAGAGCTATTAACAAAGCTTGAACCACTCATTGATACCCACACATTAATAGTGGGAGACTTCAACACCCCACTTTCACTCAAGGATAGGTCTTTGAATCAAAAACTAAGTCGGGAAATAACTTTGTTAACCAATGCCATGAACCAAATGGATCTAACATATCTACAGAACTTTTCACCCAAATGCAAAGGATTATACCTTCTTCTCAGCACCCCATGGAACGTTCTCTAAAACTGATCACATAGTAGGTCATGTAGCAGGCCTCAACATATACAAGAAGCTTGAAATAACACCTTGTATCTTTTCAGATCACCATGGTCTAAAGCTGGACTTCAACAACAACAGAAATAACAAAAAGCCTACTCACATGTGGAAACTAAACAACTTTCTACTTAATGACATGTGGGTCATGGAAGAAATAAAGGAAGAAATAAAAGACTTCCTGAAATTCAATGAAAATGGTGCAACAACATACCCAATTTTGTAAGACACATTGAAAGCAGTGCTAAGAGGAACATTCATAGCACTAAGTGCCTTTAAAAAGAAAATGGAAACATCCCACATAAACAACTTAACAACACATCTGGACACCCTAGAAAAAAAAAAAAAGCAGAAACACCCAAGAGGAGTAGACATCTAGAAATATTCAAACTTGGTCTGAAAACAATAAATTAAAAACAAACAGAACAATCCAAAGAATCAACAAAACCAAGTGCTGGTTCTTTAAGAAAATTAACAAGATAGACAAACCATTAGTCTAACTAACGAAAAGATAGAGAAACGCTATCCAAATCAACAAAATCAGAAATGAAAAGGGAAACATAACAATAGACACTGAAGAAATACAAAGAATCATAAGAACCTACTTTAAAGGCATGACACAAAATTTGAAAATCTAAGGGAAATGGACAATTTTCTTAACTGATTCCATTTGCCAAAATTGAATCAGGATCAGAAAAACAAATTAAATAGCCCTATTCCACCTATAGAAATAGAAGCAATCATTGATGGTCTCTCAGCCAAAAAAAAAGCTCAGGGCCAGATGGCTTCAGCGCAGAATTCTACCAGTCCTTCAAGGAGGAGCTAATATCGATACTCTTCAAGCTACTCCAAAAGATAGAAATGGACGAACATTACCAAATTCATTCTATGAAGCCATAGTCACTTTGGTACCTAAACCCCACAAAGACCCAACACAAAAGAATTTCAGACCACTTTCTCTTATGAACATTGATGCAAAAATACTCAATAAAATACTTGCAAAACCATTAAAGAACATATCAAAGACATCATTCACTATGACCAGGTAGGCTTCATTCTAGGCATACAGGGATGGTTTAACATATGGAATTCCATCAATGTAATCCACCATTAAAAAAAAAAACTGAAAGAGAAAAACCACATGATCATCTCCTTAGATGCAGAAAAAGTATTTGATAAAATCCAACACCCATTCATGTTTAAAGATCTGGAGAGATCAGGAATACAAGGCACTTATCTAAACATAATAAGGGCTATATACAGCAAACCAATAGCCACCATTAAATTAAATGGAGAGATACTCAAGGAAATCCCTCTAAAATCGGGGACCAGACAAGGCTCTTTAATATAGTTCTTGAAGTTCTAGTCAGAGCAATAAGACATCAAAAGGAGATCAAGGGGATCCAAATGGGAAAGGAAGAAGTCAAATTATACCTATTTGCAGATGATATGATAGTGTATATAAGTGACCCCCAAAATTCCACCAGAGAACTCCTACAGCTGATAAACACCTTCAGCAAATTGGCTGGATACAAAATAAACTCAAAAAAGTCAGTAGCTTTCCTATATACAAATGACAAACAGGCAGAGGAAGAAATTAGGAAAACTACACCCTTCACAATAGCCACAAGCAATATAAAATACCTAGGAGTAACTATAACTAAGCAAGTGAAGGACTTATTGAAAAAATTTTAAATCTCTGAAGAAAGAGGTTGAAGATGATATCAGAAGATGGAGGGATCTACCTTGTTCATGGATCGAGATAATTAACATAGTAAAAATGGTCATCTTCCAAAAGCAATTTACAGATTCAATGCAATCCCAATCAAAATACCTACAAAATATTTTGAAGATATTAAAAGATTAATTCTCACTTCATATGGAGAAACAAAAAGCCCAGGATAGCAAAAACAATCCTATACAATAAAAGATCCTCCGAAGGAATCTCCATACCTGATCTCAAGCTGTACTATAGAGCAACAGTAATTAAAACAGCATGGTACTGGCACAACAATAGGCTGATGGATCAATGGAATCGAATTAAAGACCCAGAGATGAATCCACACACATATGGTCACTTGATTTTTGAAAAAGAAGCCAAATCTATTCAATGGAAAAATTATAGCATCTTCAACAAATGGTGCTGGTCTAACTGGATGTCTACATGTAGAAAAATGCAATTAGACCTCTATTTGTCACCATGCACATAAATCAAGTCCAGGTGGATTAAAGACCTCAACATAAAACCAGAGATATTAAATCGGTTAGAGGAAAAAAGTGGGGAAGAGCCTGGAACACATTGGCACAGGAGACATCTTCCTGAACAGAACACCAACAGCCCAGGCCTTAAAGTCAACAATTAATAAGTGGGACCTCATGAGGCTGAGTAGCTTCTGTAAGGCAGGAGACACTGTCAACAGAACAAAGCGACAGCCTGCAGACTGGGAAAAGATCTTCACCAACTCTTTATCAGACAAAGGTTTAATATCCAAAATATATAAAGAACTCAAGAAATTAAACAGCACAAAACCAAACAACCAATTTAAGAAGTGGGGCTCAGAACTAAACAGAGAATTCTCAACAGAAGAATATCAAATGGTTGAAAAACACTTAAAGAAATGCTCGTCCTCGTTAGTCATCAGAGAAATGCAAATCAAAACGACACAGATTCCATTTACATCCATCAGAATGGCTAAGATTAAAAACTCAAGTGACACCACATGCTGGCAAGGATATGGAGAGAGAGGAACACTCCTTCATTGTTGGTGGGAATGCAAACTAGTACAGCCACTTTGGAAATCTATCTGGCGCTTTTTCAGAAAAATGAGAATAGGGCTTTCACAAGACCCAGCTATTCCATTCCTTGGAATATACCCAGAAAATGTTCTACCACAACAGGGACATATGCTCAACCATGTTCATAGATGGATATTATTCATAATAGCCAGAACATGGAAACAGCCCTTAGTGTCCCTTAGTGAGAATAGATAAAGAAACTGGTACATTTACACTATGGAATACTACTCAGCTATTATAAACAAGGAATTCCTAAAATTTGTGTACAAATGGATTGAACTAGAAATTATCATAATGAGTGAGTTCACCCAGAAGCAAAAAGAGACAAATGGTATATACTCACTTATATCGAGACACTAGTCTAAGGGGTATGTCCCATGAATAACTTTACTTAACAGGAAAGTGAGTCAGAGGAGAGTACATCCTATTGGGATTTTAGGTCAGAGAAGCATGGGAGAATGGAGAAGTAGAAGGATCCAGAGGGTCCTGGACTCCTGCAGGAAGAACATTATGACAGGTGAATCTGGGTCCTGGGGTGCTACTCAAACTATGGCACCAGCCAAGGAAAATATAGGCAGTAAACTTCGAACCCCTACTCAGACCTACCTGATGGACAGGACATTCTCCACCATTGAATGGAGAGTGAGGACTGACTTTCATACAAACTCTGGTGGCCCATTTCTGACCATGCCCCCTTGATGGGGAGACCTGATGGCACTCAGAGGAAGGATAACAGGTCACCAAGAAGAGACTTGATACCCTATGAGCATATACAGGGGGAGGAGTTTACCCTCAGTCACAGCCATAGGGGAGGGGAGTAGGGGGGAAATGGGAGGGAGAGAGGAATGGGAGGATACAAGGGATGGGCTAACAATTGAGATGTAATATGAATAAATTATTAAAATAAAAAAATAGAAATTTATTTGGTTAAAAGAAAATAAAAGCATAAAGAACTCAGTAATAAATAAGTGCAGTCATTAACGTAGCATCTACTTATTCAGTGAAGACCCTGAACACCAGAAGGACTTGGGGAAAAGATGTTCTACAGACTCTAAAAGAACTGTGATGTTGGCCTGGACTATTATACCTAGCAAAATATTCAATATAAATAGATGGAGAAAATAAGACATTATATTATGTGATGACTATTCTTGGTTGTCAATTTGACTCTATCTGAATTACTTAAATCCAAAAATGGAGGGCACATCTGTGAGGGATTTTTACTTAATTTGAAATAGGAAGATCCACTTCTAACACAGATCTTTAAGGTAGGAAGGCAGATCTTGAGGTCTGAAGACACGCCTTTAATCTGGGCCACACCTTCTGCTTGAAGCCTATATAAAGACATGGAAGATAGAATCTGTTGCTCATTTCCTGTTTGCTATCACCTTGCTAGCAAGTCGGCTTCTTTACTGCCATTACAGTCTACCTCAGGATTCCAGCATGTATGGAAGACAAGACCAGACTTCCAGCCTTAGGGACAGAGGAACTACTGGATATTTTGATTTTTAATTCATAGACAGCAATTGTTGAATTAGTTGGAGCAAAAACATATGTCATTCTAATATAACAATATGTATATATTATATACAGAGATAAATGCATTCTACTAGATTTGTTACTCTATAGAACCCTGACTAATAAACATGATAAAACTAGTTTAAGTAATATTTATCCAAACAAAGGCAAAAATTAAAATTAAATGGTATGGAAATTGAAAGTTTGGTGGACAGGAACTGATGTAATTATATTCTCATGACATATTTGTTGGTACTGGAACATTATCACAAGTAAAACAAAATGTAAAGCAAAAAACTGAGACTAATATTCCTTCAATCTCTGAGAATGGATACCTATCTTAAGTGACTGTATATATTGATATCTTATGTAAAATGGTTTGACTTTGTTTATATATTTAAATGTGAAAACATAAGTATCTAGTCTAAAAGATAAGAAGCGTTATTTCTTGATATGTGTGGATTCATAAAGATCTAATTTTAACTTGATAAAGAGAAAGAGGGAGTAAGAGTAGCCAAAAGACACTTGTGGAGGAACGCTAAGTGAATGTATCAACCATCAATAAAGCACTGTTTAGCCAATCAGCTGGGCAGAAGGACAAGAAGTGGAAGGGAGGACTTCCTGGAAGGGAGGAGGAAAGTTTGACGGTTAGAGGAGAGGGTTTTTTGGACGGTTGGAGGAGGACGGTAGAAACTGAACACGGACCGGCCTAGGGGTCAAAATGGCAAGTGTTTGGAATATATGTGTTATAATGTTAAGAGTAGTTTGTAGTGGCACTCAGAGGAAGGACAGCAGGTCACCAAGAAGAGACTTGATACCCTATGAGCATATACAGGGGTAGGTAATCCCTCTGAGGAACAGTCATAGGGGAGGGGAATAAGGGGAAAATGGGAGGGAGGGGAGAATGCGAGGATACAAGGGATGGGATGACCATAGAGATGTAACAAGAATAAATTAATAAAAAAAAAAAAAGAATAGTTTGTTTAGTTTACAAGTAGATTAGAATCAGTTCAGACTCTGCCCGGCGAAGTGCTGGCAGCTTTAAAGTATGTTTTAGTCTCTCTGTGTCAGTTATTTGCTTTGTAGGCCGAACGGATACAAAAAACTATAACAGACACTGGATTCTAGTGGGGAGGACTTCTGATTTATATTAACCTCTAATCTTTAAAGATGTTTTAACATCAGAATTAAGTCAGGGAATATGTTATTGAGGAAGAGGTTTTACCTTGTATAGGTGATAAAAAAACAAAAAACAAAAAAACAAAAGCAAACAAACAAACAAAAACTATGGGTTACGTCAAGACTGATAAAAACCCGAGCTGAGTAAGAGGAGCTTCCACATAAAAAGGGAAACTCAAGGAAGAGATGCAAAAAACAAAACAAAACAAAACAAACAAAACCAACAAACTTACTAACAAAAACAGCAACGCAGAAAGCTCCTCCCAATTGCATGGAGACAGCTCTACAAGCCAGCTGAAGAATGACAGATCATTCATTAGATTGAAAACCTTGATGTGAAAATACACATTTGCTGAATGACAGATGATCAGCAGTGCAGATATGAAGGATTATCATATAAACAGATCTTCATAAGAACATTTAAGATTATGGAATAAGGATCACAGCATCAACTGATCTTCATAAGTGTATTCAGACTGTTAAGTTTTGGGGATCAATAATTGTTTCTATTGTAATAGTTAAAATGTGTATACTTTTTAACTTAAAGAGAAAGGGAAGATATTTAGAAAAAATTTAATCCTTCAACATAGTTGCTTTGGAAAGGGATCACATCAACACCTTCTAGATCTGCGTGATCCAGCAGATACACCACACAATTTTAATCCCTAATGCTGAAATACAAGCACAGACCTTTAATACCTCTGACTAGAATAAATATAGGCTTTTAATACACACCTTTAATCCTTTAATCCCAAGCAATGAAATCTAGTGGCGGCAAAGAGATGAGTCAGAGAAAGAATTGGCAGTATGAGGCAGAGATAGGGTATGTCCAACTCTCACAAGAGCATACAGGAAAGAGGGGCTACATAAAGCCAGTGTAGGAAAAGAGAGAGAATGGAGGTGGTCCCAGGGCCGATCAGTTGAATACAGTTAAATTTGATTAAGTTCATGCAGTTCCTTTCATTTTGTGGCATCAGAACATTTGAGGTCATTTTGTGGAGTCAGTACTGTTGAGGTCATTGAGTTCAGAGGCAGTTTTTCCAAGCAGAGCAATTGAGTCAGAAGCTGAGAGAAGGTGGATTGTTTCATGTTTGCTTGTTATCACTCAGTCAATTTGGAGTGGACTTTGAACCAAAACAGCTCAGTTGAACCATCCACCCAGAGTTCAGAAAGCTCTAGAAAGGTTGAGCTTATTAAGCAGTAAGTCTTAGAGGTTGAAAACATTCTGCACCTAGGTTAGAAGATGAAGGCCAGAAGCTGAGTCCTTTAAGATCCAGGATTACAGATGATTATATTGCCTGGAGGATAGAAGCTTCTATGCCTAGGTCAATGAATAGATAGAACAGACATAGAAATGCTCTGGGCTCAGTTCAAGGCATGTATTCATATACCTTGGGTATAGCTCTCATAACATCTCATCATCTGAGGAAATAAAAAGAACATTTACATATGGCCAATATGAAAATCAGTGCACCATTTTCACAGAATGTTCAGAACTGATCTACTTCAAGATCAAACTATACCACTTTAAACATATACTCAAAGGATACTCCATTCTACCTCATTTTTAACCATGTTCATTGCTGCTCCTTTCACAATATCCAGAAATGAAAACAACTTAGAAGAAACAACTTATTTTTTTTCTCAACAGAGGAATTGACTTTTTAAAATGTGGTACATTTACACAATGGACTATTATTCTGCTGTAAATAGTAAATATCATCCTGAAATTTATAGGCAAATGGATGGAACTAGAAAGAATTATCCTGAGTAAGGTAACCCAGACTCAAAAAATATATATGTTATGCATTCACTTATGAGGGGAGATTAATAATTAACTAAATGATAATCAAACTATAATTCTTAGACCCAGAGAGTTTAGGTAAAGTGTGGCTATCTAGGAAGGACAAAAGGATCACCCTGGGAGGGAAAAATAAATATTTCATAGAAAGACAAGGATCAGGTAGGGATGGTAGCATGGGGATCAGGTGTTGGGATGTAATGGAGTAGAGAGAGAATTATAGGGCTGAAATTAGCAGGACATGCTGAGGGTTGTTAAAAATTAGTATAGTGAAAATTTCCTAGAATGTATTATGATGTATTAATAAAGATTTCCAGTAATAGGGGATATAGAATATCAACTGGCTATTTCTTATAGTGAAGCAAGTTTTCCAGTGGAGGAAGTAGGTTGCATTCAATTAACTTGCTGGCCAAGCAAGTCAGGTTATTGCTATGACAAAGGTTGCTCTCCACAAACACAAAGCTGAAAACAGAGTTCCATTGTTGAAGCAAGCATGTATACAATTCATTGAACATGCAGAAGTTGAGCTGGTGACTATGTGGAGCCCTCACTATCATAGTGTAGTGTCACTGATGCTAAATGGTAATTTTCCAGCTATCAAAACTGTGTCCAACAAGCCAATCATGAAACCGTTGATTTACAATCTGTCCTAACTTCAAAATAAGCTAGGCACATAACTTGTGGGACTAGCCAACCAATGTTTGATTTGACATAAGACTTCTCCATTAGAAAGAACCCATAATCCACCCTGCTTGAGTAACCATGAAGCAGATAGGACATAGCTCAAAGACCTGTGGCAGAACCAACACTACCTTAATCTATTCCAAAAAACAGAAACAGAAGGGTCTTTAACAAATTGATTTCATGAGATGCTTGTTACCTGGACACCCAACAACATACAGATTCAGCAAAAAATAGAAGTACAGACCAAATTCCCTTATGATCTTAGTTACAAAAATCCTCAATTATATATTTAAAATCCAAAATCTAAGAACATATTTAAAAAAAAACCATACACCATGATTAAGTAGGTTTCATCTTAGAGATGGAGAGATGGTCCAACATACATATATCAATAAATGTAATTTATAGTATAAACAAACTGAAAGACAAAAACTACATCATAGTCTTACTACACATAAAAGGTTTTTGCCAAATCCAACACCCCTTCATGATCATAGCTAGAGCAAAAGGTAACTGAAGAAAATCAAGGCAATAGAAATTTGAAAAGAGAAGTCATGGTGTGGGGGTGTATTGTTTGGAGGTATGTCTCTGTATATTTGATTGTAGCCTATTTGCAAGATCATAGCATTGTTATTTTTATGGCCCATCACTGATCTCATATTTTATAAATAATCATCCTTTTTTGCTGGCCTATTGGACAGTTGAAAGCTAAAATCTGGGCAGAAAGTGAAGAGTGGAATTTTGAGAGAGTTAGGGTGACTTGCATAAGAAAGCAAAGGCCAGTAGGATGCAGAGATGAATAGACAGACATGAACATGAACAGAGAGGTAAAGCTGGTCATATTGTAGAACATAATTTTATATTTACTTGGGTTAAGCTAGAAAGCTGGAGGAATTTGCCCATCTAAAATTCCTAAGCTTTAAAAGATTAAAACGCCCGTGTCATTATTCATATTGTTGGCAGGTATGAAAGTCCTGTTATATCATGGTTTTTTTTTTTTGCAGGTAATACTACAGTGGATATAAGTAATCCTAAAATGTATACCAGGACATTTCTATATCTGATAAACACTTCAGCAAAGTAGCTAGACACAAAATTAACTCACAAAAATTCAGTAGCTTTTCCACATACAAATAAAAAGTGAACTAAGAAGAAAATGGGGAAACCTTGCCTTTCATATAAATCCCTAATAATATAAAATTTGGGTAACTAACCAAGCAAGTAGAAGTTTTGTATAATAAAAACTTCAAGTCTTTGAAGAAGGAAATAGAAGAAAATATCAGAAGATGGAGAATATCTATGCTCATGGACCAGTAATATTAATTAGTTAAAATGATCATTCTACCTAGAACAACCTAAAGAATCAATCCTGTATTCATCAATATTTCTACACAATTCTTCACAGACCTTTAAAGTACTATTTTCAGCATCATGTGGAAATACACACACACACACACACACACACACACACACACACAAACAAACAAAAAAACAATATAACTAGTACAATCCTGAATAAGAAAAGAGCTAATTTAGATATCACCATCTCAGATTTCAAGTTTTACTATAGAGCTGTATAATAAAAACAGCATTGCATTGGCACAAAAAAAAGATACTTTGGTCAATGGAATCTAATTCAAAACCTACACAAAAGTCCACACAGTTATCCACACCTGATTTGATAAAGAGGCCAGAAATATAAACTAAAAGACAATAGCATTTTCTATAAATAGTGATGGTCAAACTGCAAAGGAAGAATTACCTTGCACAAAACCCAACAACAAATGGATCAAAGACCTAAAAAACAACAAGAACAACAACCAAAAATATTGACACAATTACCTTGATAGAAGGAAAAGTGGGGAGTACCCTTGAACTCATTGTCATAGGAAAATGCTTTCTGTAAAGAAGGCAGTTAGCATAAGCACTAAGATAAACAAACAATTAATAAATGGGCCTTCATGAAACAGGGATGTTTCTGTATGTGAAAGAAAACTGTGATTTGGATAAGTGTCAGGCTATCGAATGTAAATTGATTTTCCCAACTACATATCTGACGAAGAGATAACATCCAAAATGTCTTATCCATAAAGTAAAGGCTAATCATGCTATAATCCACACACCCAAAGAAGTTAAGGAGGGCTCAAAGGAGGAAACATATGAATCTCACTGATAAAGGGAAACAGAATAGACATTACAGGTAGATGGGAAGAGAGGATTGGATGGGCGTCATGGGTGTGGATGAGAACAGGAGGGATCAAGTGTGGGGAAGATGGAGAGAGAGAGAGTACAGGGAGAGACTACTAGAATATGGGGGCATCACTGAGACAAGCTAGAAACTAGGGATAATGGAAACTCCCAGGAATCAGTGAAGGTAACCCTAGCTAAGACTCTTAGCACTAGGGATACGGAACCTGAATGGCTTTCTCCATAAACCTATCAAGACTAGCAGTGGAGGGAGGGAGACATCAACATTGCCACAAAACCTCCAACCTAAAATTCGTGCCTCCTAAAAATGTTCTGGCGTAAAGGTGGCACAGAAAGTGTGGGAATGGCCAGTCAATGATGGACATCTTGAAACCCATGCTATGAGAGGGAATCCAACCCTAACACCGTTCAGAGACATCCCACTGTATAGACTGGCATCGAGCCCAATTGTCACCCAAGAGGTTTCATACAGCCACTGATAAAAATAGAGGCAGACATCCACTGCCAACAATTAGGTGGAGCTTGGGGAATCCTAGTAAAAGAGGAGAAAGGATTGTTGGAGACAGATGGGTCAAAAACACCACAAGAAATTCCATAAAATCAACCAATCGAAGCCTGTAACTGTTCACAGAAACTGAATTGTCACAGCCTCTGCAAAGGACTGACCTAGGCCTTCTGCATATATATTAAAGTTCTGTAACGATCTTCTTGTGGCTTTCCTAACAGTGGGAGCAGGACCTGTCTCTGACACTGTTGTGTGTCTTTGGGACCTTTTTTCCCTAATGGGTTGCCTTATCTAGCCTCAATAAAAGAAGACATACTGTAGGGGCTAGACAGAGGCCATCTTGCACCAATCTTCTGTCTTGTACTTAGAGTGAACACTCCCCTTCCCCTAACTTCCCGAGTTCTCATAAAGCCCACAGAAGTATTCCTGGTAACACACAGAGTTAACACCTGGGGGCCACCTCATAAGGTGAAAAACCCACGTTACAGTAGATAACAAATTTAGATAAGATTCTCCTTGCAGCTTGGTCCCAAACCCCCTACTTTCCCAAAACCCTCTACACTGTTAAACCCTACCATCATTAAGGCCAACTTCCCTATAACCTCCTTGCCCAATCATGTAATGCCAAGGCTTGAAAAGCCCTGCCTGTGGATTTTGCCTCTATAAACCCTGTATCCTAAGGAGTCTAGGCCTCCATCTTCCTCAGTTTCTGGGGAACTCATGTTCCTTGTTCCAGAGCTTGCTCAATAAAAAATGACTGTGAATTACATGCAACTTGTCTCTGGTAGTCTACAGGGGTCTTGTGACTTGGGCATAACATTTGTTACATTGGCTGGGGGCCCCCAGACCCCCAGGAACCCGTCCTGAGGATCTGCACCAGCTGGTAAGTGTTCTGTGTGCAGTATGCTTGTCTATTTCTTACTTTCATTTCCTCTCTTCCTTGAGGGTCCTAGAAAACAGGTATTTGAGCCACCCAAGAAGCTATTGAGTGGATGCACTGTAGGTTCACAGGTATGGCAGCCTACAGGACATTCCAGAACCTCAGAGGCATAGTGGAAACCCTAGTCTCATAGGGGAAATGCTGTTTTCCATAGGAGAGACTCCAACTGTCTCACTAGGGGATTGGAGGACCTCAAAATAGAATACTTCCTCTTTCTGTGTCGGAGAAGAGACACACGCTCCCTAGCCAGTACTTTTGTTTTCTGTCACAGCGAGCCACTGAGTGTCTGTCTTTGTGTGTAATTTTTTGTTTGACACTTGCGACACTTGTCAAGATTTGGACTGACAACATGGGGCAAGCTGCTTCTAGCCCTCTGGACCTTGTCTTAGCCCATTTCAAGGACGTTAAGGAAAAAGCTCATGACTTATCAGTGTACATTAGGAAGGGAAAGATGATGACTCTCTGTTCTGCTGAATTGCCCTCCTTTGGGGTCATTGGCCACTGGAGGGAAGTTTCCACATAGCTCTTATTGAGGAGGTGGAGAAAAAGTTTTCTCTGACAGATGGTCATGGTCACCCTGACCAAATCCCTTACATTCTGGTATGGGAGAAACTTGTTACTGATGCACCATCATGGGTGAAGCCTTTTATTCCCTCTAAACCGGAAAGCCAGGACAGTGACTCACCCAATCTCTTGGGTTCCCTACCATCACCAATGGAACCCACAGCTCTGGTTGCACTGTTCCACATGCTGCTATCCTAATCTTCCCTGGCACAGGAAGCCAAACTCTCTTTATCCTAATTTGCAGGATGGGACACCAGAAGAGATACTTTTTCCACACCATCCTTACAATCAACCTACTCCCTATTCCCATGCTATTCCTCACCCACCTCCCTCATTCACACCTTCCAAATCTGCACCTCCTCCACACTTGGGATGACTGCCAACAACTTTTGCAGGTTCTCTTACCACAGAAGAGAGAGAATGAAATTGATTATGGTCAATACAGGTGTCTCTATGCAGAAACTGGCTGACATAGACGTGACAATAGCAGAGAAGGTATACAACAATAGCTACAGCCCTGAGGAAAAGCACATAAAGGCAGAAGAGACAAAAAAGAGATCTGGTCAAGGTGTGGCTGGCAGGAACAGCATCCCTCTCAGACCACCACCGCCAACTCAGGAAGATTGTAGAAGACCATCAGGATGATGATCCTTGAAGACAAGGTAGGTGCCCACCCTTGGGCAAAAATCAGTGTGCCTACTATAAAGAAGAAGGCCATTGGGCCAAAGAATATCCTAAGGGCAAATATCAGTGTGCTATCTGCAAGAAAAAAGGCCATTAGGCCAAGGATTATCCTAGAAAACAAGTTCAAAATCTTGCTCACAGGTGGTAAGGATAGTGACAGAGGGGGACTGGGCTTGTAGCCCCTCCCAGAGCTTAGGGTAACCTTAAAAGTGGAGGGGAAGCCTCTGGGCTTCCTGGTTGACACAGGGCCTTTGTTTTCTTTCCTCTGGTAAGCCCAGGGACATTTATCCCACAAACAATCTTTGGTGCAGAGAGCCACCAGCATCAAACTTTATTCATGAACTACCCAAAGATCTGTTGATCTTGGAATGGGATGGGTAACCCATTCATTTCTTAGTTATGCCTGAGTGTCCCTACCCCCTACTGGGAAGAGATTTGTTGTCAAAAATGAAAGCACAAATTAAATTTGATGAAAATGGGGTACAGTTGCTAAACCAAAATGGTTACCTTATCAGGGCCCTCACCCTACAATTAGAAGAATAATATCGGATGTTCCAAAAGTCAAAAGAGCTCCCTGGGGTGAGCAGCACCTGGCTGAGATGATATCCCCAGGCCTGTGCAGAAACCGGATATGCTAAACATAGACCCCTATCCTTGTGGAGCTTAAGCCTGGGATGGAGCCAGTCAGAGTGCATCAATACCCCATGCGAAGGTAAGTTATAAAGGGCATTAAGCCCCATTGCTAGACTCCTTCAGGAAGGAATATTGAGGATATGTGAGTCAGCCCAGAACACTCCCTTGCTGCTAGTGAAAAAGCCAGGCACCAATGACTATCATCCAGTTCAAGACCTGAGAGAGGTAAACAGGTGAGTCACTGACATCCAATCTACTGTGCCCAACCCATGTACCCTGCTAAGTGCTCTGCTACCAGACAGACACTGGTATACTGTTCTGGACCTCAAATATGCTTTCTTTTGCCGTGTCTCACTTGACCAGCAAGGAAGACATGGCACCTGGTTCTTCTCTCAAGCAGTTTATTCAGGCTCTTCTTGCGGTGTTCTCCCCCAACCACTCCCCTCATACCCTTTTATAGACATCCAAGCATCCAATCAAGCAACACCATGTTTCCGTACTCTATTGGCTCTTGAAAGCGGAACTATTGCAGGCAGC
>OU015749.1:52995529-53010449 GCA_907169655.1 Acomys percivali
GGGGCGAGGCACACAGTAGAATACTGTGGCTTCCCACAGTTCCCCCTTTTTGTTTTATTGACATTGGAAGCAGAACAGGTGAGAACAGTGGTCTGAGTCTCCAAGGACACTGATGTATAACAGCACACAGGCCGGGCCAAGGGTCCGACTGGGTACTGAACCCTTCCAAAAGAAGGGCACTGATGTACAACAGTAACTGATGCAGACCAGACCGCCTGATCCGTTACTGGACCCGCCCGGTGTCGTTTGTTGGAGGTGGGGACTAGTACACCAACCCACATGCAAACAGACTTGCTCTCTGAAAGTCCGCTAACTGGAAACAGCGTGACTTTCGTGCAGTACCTTGTCTGCACCCTGAATGCGATTCATTGCCAAGCTTTATTTCTTATGGGGGTCCAAAATGGACAGCCACATTTGAGGGGACTGCCCAGCCTCGACTGCTACGAAAGCCTGAGCCATCATGATCTGAGTACGTGCTCGGGATGCACGCAGGCGACAAATACACCAGAAGCATACCACACACACACTAAGCATCAAGATTCCCATAGCCTCTATTCCGGCCCATTCCTTCAGGTGATCAACTGCGGTTGCCAGCCAAGCCGACAACCCTTGTGCCATAGACAGATCCACTCTGGTCGAGTTAATCGTGACGATGGCCAGACGAAGGTCCCTTAGGGTTGTCTCGAAGGTCGAGGACCAGTTGCCTAGCAGTTGTTTGGAGAGAAATTTAGAAAGGTTAGCTGCTCGTGTGAAACTCTGATATGGCACTGAAGTTAGGCATAGACCTGACATTTTACACTTCTATGAGATTGGCACCCCGTCCAAGGAGGCAATGATCCATCCTGTGTTCCCCGGCAGTAGGGGGCCCACCTGGGCTGTCGCTGGAAGACCCCCCCCTGCTCTGAGTGCGTAGACCTTTCCTCCCTAAGCTGTTCCAGGGCTTGCTCCAGCACCCGACAACATTTAGTGTCCTCTAGACAGCTGCGTACTAGTTTCCAGATAGGTCTCACTCCCCCTTTCAGGTCGCCCTGTTCCCAAGCAAAATCTAGATCTTTCCCAAGTTTATCCCAGCTTGATGCGGTCAGAAGGCCCGACACTGCAAACCAAGGGGTCACAGTATCACATTCCAACAAGAAAGTTTTTAACAGCTCTTGAAGAGTGGCAAAAATCAGGTGAGATTGCGATGCACCCATACTTTTGCTTTTGTTCTTGCGAAGAACTCTTCGCGTTTTAACTCCCTTTCGGAGGCTTGTGATTAGCCTTTTCCAAGGACTTTATTGGCCTCCCTCCCGAGGCTTTCCCCTTTTTTCCAAGGGTTTGTAAGTTCCACTTACCAGGAACTTACCCGCCGGCAATCCCTGACCACTTGGAGTTCTGAACCTAACGGTGGGGGAGTCGGTTCCCCGTACGGGCCACCACTTGTCGCGTCCCACTCGACCAGCAAGGAAGACGCGGCACCGGGTTCTTCTCTCAAGCAGTTTATTAAGGCTCTTCTTGTGATCTTCTCCCCCAAACCACTCCCCTCATACCCTTTTATAGACATCCAAGCATCCAATCAAGCAACGCCACATTTCCGTACTCTATTGGCTCTTGAAAGTGGAACTATTGCAGGCAGCGGGCCACGCCCTAATAAGGACTTGTTTACTACTTTTGAGGCAAAGCTGGCTACATGCCAGGTGCCATCTTGGGGCGAGGCACACAGTAGAATACTGTGGCTTCCCACATTCTTTAGTTTACCTTTGGCTGCCAAAACCAATAAATGTTCACCTTGGAATGGAGTGACCCAAGGCTGGCACTCATCACCAACCAGCCTGGAAGAGGTTGCCACAAGGATTCAAAAACTCCTCCACCATCTTTGATGAGTCTGTACATGAATACTTGTGTGAGGACCGCACTCTCCACCCGGAAATTACTCTTCCTCGGTGTGTAGATGATCTCATAGCTGTGCACACTGAGGACGAATGCCTAAAAGGAACTGAAGCCCTTCTTGAGACACTAGTGGGGCTGGGGTATCGAGCTTCTGCCAAAAAGGTCTAAGTATGTCTATCTCAAGTTAACTATCTGGGCTAGATCCTTAAAGAGGGACAGAAGTGGTTGACAGAAGCCTGGAAAGAGACTGTCCTGCACATTCCAGTGCCAAAGACCCAGCACCAGGTACCAGAGTTCTTAGGGTCAGCAGGGTTCTGTAGGCTCTGGATTGCAGAGTTTTCAGACATCACAAAGCCCCTTATGAGCATACAAAGTACAGGAGTGAGTTTCAATTGTTGCCAGAATATCAGCAGGCATTTAAGACTCTAAAAACAGCTCTTTTGTCAGCCCCCACCTTGGGGCTACCTGATGTGACTAAGCTATTCCACCTCTATGTGGACAAATGGGCCAGGGTGACCAAGGCAGTCCTGACCCAAACCATTGGCCCCTGGAAATGACCTGTGGCCTATTTGTTTAAAAAAACAAAAAAACAAACAAACAAAAAAAAAACCCAAGAACAACAACAACAAAAAAAAACTGGACACAGTGGCATCGGGTTGGCCACCTTGCCTCTGGATGGTGGCAACCATGGCCACCCTGGTCAAAGATGCCACTAAAATAACTCTGGGACAGGCTCTGAAAGTCACCACCTCTCATGCTATAGGAGTGATTAAACATCCATCCGATCAGTGACTGAGCAATGTCAGGATAACCCATTTTCAGGTGTTGGTGAACGCAAAAAAAAAAAAAAAAAAATTACTCTTGATCCACCTCCGACATTAAATCCAGCCACCATCCTGCCAGACCCCGAGGATAAAGGGCCACTTGACAAGTGCTCCTAGATACTAGCCCAGATTTACAGAGTAAGGGCTGATCTCACAGGTGTTTCTCTCCTAGATGCAGAGACAACTTCGTTCACCAATGGGAGCAGTTTCATGGACTATGGACGTCACTGAGCAAGAGCAGCAGTGACAACCGATGCAGAGTAAATATGGGCCCAACTCCTCCCCCCAGGGATTGCAGCCCAGACAAATGAACTGAGGGCATTATCCAAGGCCCTAGAATTGGGCCAAGGCAAAAGACTCAATGTTTATACAGACAAATGATACAGACGTTTATACAGACATAGTTTGCCATGGCTCATGTCCATGGTACCATTTACCACAAACAGGGATTATTAGCCTCTGAGGGAAAGACTATTAAAAATAAATGAGAGATACTGGACTTATTGCGGGCCCTCTGGTTAACAAAGAAAGTTTCCATCATTCACTGCCCCAGTCACCAAAAAGGCACAGGGCTTGTGCCCACAGGAAATAACCTGGCTGATAGGACTGCAAAAAACATGGCCATGTCAGACACTGAGACTATGTGACTATACTGCTGTCTGACCCAGGTGCCCCCAATTTGCCTGAGTTGCTGAAGTACTCCACTGAGGAAAACAATTGGGCTAAGAGGATGCCCATAGCCCAACTTCTTGACAGATTTTAGAGAAGTACAGATGGAAAACTGAATCTACCCAGTTACCTGTCAAAGCAAATCTTGACCCAGATTTATCACCCCACCCATATGGGGATGTGGTGCATTGCAGACACTGTTAGAAAAGCACATGTTTGCATCAGGAATGTACATGATATGATTGACCAGATCGTCAAGGACTGCAAAACCTGACAGCTAGTCTAGTTCGTATCCTTGGAACAAACTTTGTTGGTGCCAGGGCTGGAATAACAGCCTTTTTACTCCAATACCAGAAATAAGATAAGCTAAGGCAGACATTGATGACGATATACAAAGATTAGAATGTAGACTCACTGGCTGAGGTAGTCCTACAAAACAGAAGAGGCCTTCATCGCCTGTTTCTCCAACAGGGTGGGTTGTGTGCAGCCCTCAATGAGCAATGCCATTTCTATGCAAATCATTCAGGCATCCTTAGAAAATCCTTAGCAAATGTCAAAGAGAGCTTAGAGTAGAGAAGACACAAGAGAGAACAGTTCAAAAGTTGGTACCAATCCCTATTTGAATTTTCTCCCTGGTTATCTACCCTGATTTCCACCCTGGTTGGAACACTAATGGTTTTATTCCTGATTCTTACATTTGGGCCCTGCATCCTGAACAAGTTTATCCAACAGATACTTGGGGCTATACAACTTATGATTCTCAGACAACAGTATTTCCCAGTAGATACTGAAGTGGCTAGGATTAGTCCCAAAAGTCACCGGTCAGGGAGGGTTCTGTAGGGACTAGACAGAGACCATCTTGCATCAAGCCTCTATCCTGGCCTTAGAATGAACTTCCCACCGCCCCTAAGCTCCCAAGTTCTCAGAAAGCTCACAAAAGTATGACTGGCAAGACCTGGAGTTAACACCTAGGGGCTAGTTCATAAGGTGAAGAACCCACAATGTTACAGTATATAAAAATTTAGATAAGATTTCCCTTGCAGCTTGGCCCAAAGCCCCCCAGCTTCTCAAAATCCCTGCCATATTTTACCCTATCAGTGTTAAGGCCAACTTCCTTATAACCCCATTATCCAATCATGTAATGCCAAGGCTTAAGGAGCCCCACTTGCTGGTTTTTGCCTTTATAAACACTGTATTCTAAGGAATCAAGACAGCCACCTTCTTCAGTTTCTGGGAAAGTGATGGTCCTTGCTGCAGAGATTGTTCAATAAAAAAGACCTGTATGAATTGCATCTGGCTGGTCTATGGTGTTCTATGGGGTCTCTTGATTTGGGCATAACAATACCTAGTCTTAATCTACCTTGATATGTCATGGATCACTGATGTCCATTGATGTAGGTCCTTTCTGAAGAGAAATTTAGGGGAAATAGATGTCGGGGGGAGAGTTGGGAAAAGAAACTGGGAAACTGCACTCAGGATATAAAATAAATACTTTTTTAAAAAGAAGAACACAAATAACTAGATCTCAATAAAACAGATAAGTAACATGGGTACAGAATAATTTAATAATTAAAAATGGGGTATGTATATAAATACAATTTTCAACAGAGGAAAAACAAATGTCTCGGAAATACCTAAAGAAATGTCAACTATCTTAATCATAAAGGAAATGCAAATCAAAACTTCTTTGAGATTTTACCTTAAACTTGTCAGATAGACTAGGATAGATAACAAAAGCGACTGCTCATATTGAGAGAATGTAAGGTAGAAAGAACAACCAACCGTTGGTGGTGGGTATTCTAATTTATACAGCCACGATGGAAATCATTATTATGGTACACCAGAAAGATGGAAATTAATCTATTCCGAGATCCAACTATGCCACTTTTAGGCTCATAACAGAAGGACACTTTATTCTAACAAAAAGGCATTTGGTCTACCTTGTTTATTGCTGCTCTAGTCATAATAGCCAGAAAAGACAGAAATTGGGAACAACCTAGATGCCCCTTAGAAGGATAAATAAAGAAAAAATTACACAATGGATCATTTACTCAGCTGTTAAAAAAATTAATATCATTAAGATTTCAGAAAAAAATGATGTAATTAGAAAAAATATTCTGAGTTAGGTATCACATAACCAGAAAGACAACTATGGTGTATATTAGCTTATATGTGGATACTAGCACATGCATCAGTAATAACCAGGCTACAATCCATAGAACCAATGAAGTTTGGTGTCAAGGAAATGAGTATGTATGACAATAGATCTCATTTGTGAAAGGGAAATAAAATAGTGATGGATAGAGGGATGGAGGGCTCGAATGGGATAAACAAGTGGGAAATGAGAGAGAAGAGGCTAATCAGGGAGGAAACATGGAGAAAGACAACCGAATTTAAGAGCCATTTGAGGAATAAGCTTCCTAAATATATGAATTTATGAAAGTTACCTAATTGTAATAACCATTTATATAATGGGTAGACTAAGGCTCCAAAGGCCATTTCTTATATGCAAATGAAGATCAACTCCAGGATTAGGGTTTAGGGTTACATTTCATTGAATTATGGCCAAAGGGGTACCATAGGATCCCCAAACATCTGAGGCCATTGCCAAGACTACAAGTTGTTTTCCACAAACAAATGGCAAGACATCATTCCTATGACAACATATACATACCTCATTAAACGTGGAAAATTAACCTTTTGCCTACTGATAGCTTTTACACGTATGTTCTAGTATCTTTGGTATGGGAAGATATTCTACATGCTACTGAAATGGAAATGTAAACATCAAATCAGCCTCAAGCCAATGGATCTAAAATGCCCTGCCTGTAAGATGTGCAAGAGCAATGTGGGACAAAGCTTAGGGGAGTGAATAATCAATGACCGATTTGACTTAAGGCCACTTCATGAGATAAAATCCATACTTGATCATTGTTTTGGTGACCAAGAACCTGGAACAAAATAGTCCAGGGACCTAGTGGAAAAGCAAACACAACTGTTAATAAAAAGAAAAGGTCACAGCAAAATATCCAATGACATTCTTCTATACTCATACATCAGTGTCTTGCTCAGCTATCTTCAGAAAACTTCCTCCTGCAACAGATCAGAACCAATACAGCAACCCAGAGGCAGAGATGTAGAGAATGAGTGACTTTTGAACAGTTGGCTGTAAATGCAGTATCTCCATCAAATCCCTACTATCATGTTTCAGGGAACCTTGCTGAATAGAAAACAAAACAAAACAAAACAAAACAGGATTATAGCAAGAGGGAATGAAAACACAAAGAAAACAAGGTCCTCTAATCAACTTGGGAAAAGGTCACATAAACTTTCAGAGATGGGCAGCATGCACAAGACCTGGATGGGTCAGCACTAAAGTCATCAAGTGTAAAATAACAGCAACAGTTGGACATAACTTAGTGTAAGTTAAAATTCCTTCACAGTCACACCATACTTCCCTAATCTAGTTTTTAGTAGGTGTCACTAATGATTCACCATTTGCTTGTATTTTACATTTATCTAAATTATTATAATGAAATATCTGAATCTTTTCAGACTGATATCCTCATGAGTAAACTCCAGTGGGTTGATTGGAAGTGATTTGAGGTGTCTGTGCATCTAATAAACTTGTTCCATACTTTGTAAATCTCTGTGACCATTTTGTCAGTTACTGAAGGCGAAGACCTCATAGTCATAGGCAAAAGTCAAGCAGAAGAAGAAGAGAGTGAGAGAGAGAAAAAAGACAAACAAAGGCAACACATACACTAGCAGGTTGCATGAGTGACTTCCTCTTCCCTTCACTCATCATTTTCCTAGACTTCGAAATATAAGCTTCTTGAAAATATCTTCGCTATTTGACATCTCTCCTTCTAATGGCCCTCAAAAGTGCTCAATAGTCCTTAACATCCTCAATAAAGTGCACTTCCATTCAGCAATCCTTCACATACCAAAACCTTGTGTCTTGTTCTGTCTTTGCCTTGCTTTTTATAACAAAAAGACAGGCAAAGCTGTATTTATCCCTGTTTTTTTTTTTTTTAAAGTTCCTTCACTGGAAAACTAAACCACTATTTTGCTTGCATTTTCTTTTCTTTTTTTCTGTCTAATTTGCTGAGTCCCACTCTTCTCGCTGGCCTTTCAATATTAAGGTCATCCTTGTATACGTTCTTAGAAAACAGTTACTCTCTTGTGGTTCTCAGCTTGCTTAAAGTTTTTCAATATAATGGCAACTTTCTTATTTAGTATATTTCCTGACTGATTCTCTCCCATTCACTCTCACCGTGGTTTTCTTATTCTTTATTTTAGTTGGGTCCACAGCACTCTTTATATCATATCTCAGATGTAATCTACTAAAATGAATATTGCTGCCAGTTGTGTTCCATATCTTAAATCACAACACTCCAGAGTTAGAGATAGGTCAATATCTGTGAGTTCATGACCAACCTACTTTATATAGCAAGTCTGAGGCTAGCCGGGGTTGCAAAGAAAGGCTTCTCTCAAGAACAATATCATTTTTGTCATTTTATCCCCAAAATGATCAGATGTATTCTTCATCCCCTTATGATGACAACATCATGATTCTTTTTGATCAGAAAAAAAAAATCTCCCTTGCTTATTCTTTATCTGGTCTTATAAGTACTCTACCATGAGTATATTTATTATAATCACAAAACAACACATACTTCTTAATCTATAAAATTTTCTCTAAATAAAATAAATTTGAATTCACGCTTACCAACAAATCTGCTATTTTGTTTCTAACTCTAGGACGTAACGGAAAGCAATGTAATAGGAGAGGAAGAAGATGAGTTAAAATATGGAACAGAACCACTAAATAAAAACTGGCATTGATTCTACAATAATACAATGATATGGTTTAATAAAAGTTAGAAAATTCTCACTCATTCTCCAGTACAGTTTTTACCCTGCATTTCTTTTAAGTTGCTTAGTCATCCTCTCCTCTGACGATCACGATGGTAGTAAAACTGACTGATGTTTATTGACAATGGTTCATATATACGAAGCTGGCTTGCTGCAAAGATGACCATACTCCCTTCTGTAGCCACATCCCACCTACTCCAGGGCCTCATTTTGAGCATAGGCTAGAAGCAATTCTTATATCATTGATTAGGCCCAGGACAAGAAGTGTATGTATCCTTACCCTGAAGTACACTATTGAACATGACATGGTAACCAACTGGGAAAACATGGTGATGATCTGACACCATAGCTTCTACAATGAATTTCTTTTCACCCATAAGGAGCACTCACTGTTTCTGAGTAAAGGTCCCTATAAATCCCAAGAGTATCAGAAAAACATAATCAAATTTCAACAACCTAGCCATTGGACATTGCTGTTCAGGCAATTCTGTTCTAGTATTTATCTGGGGACATGACTGGCATTATCCTGTCAAGAGGTCACATACGCAGTGCCCATCTATGAGGGCTATGCCTGTCCCCAAACAAGATCCTGACTGATCAGGGCTACTGCTGTACCATCACCACTGAACAGGAATTTGTCTGTCAGATGAGGGAGAAGCTGTGCTATGCTGTCCTGCACTTTAAACAATAAATGTCTACTGTTGTATCCTCCTCCATGGACAAGATGTGGAAGCTGCCTGATGGAC
Source organism: Acomys percivali (assembly GCA_907169655.1). NCBI lineage: Eukaryota > Metazoa > Chordata > Mammalia > Rodentia > Muridae > Acomys > Acomys percivali. Next base: position 53,004,516 of record OU015749.1, read on the forward strand.
AGGTTATCACCATCACGTTGAGAGATTTGGATGTCCAGGGTACTTCTCCAGTAATCCTTCCTTCTAGCCCTCCTTCCTTCTAGCCCTCCTTCCTTCCAGTCCTTCAGAGGCATGGAGTTCTATGGCATATATGAGACAACTTTCAACTCCATCATTAAGGGTGATATGGACATCTGCAAAGGCCTGTGTGCCAGCACAGTGCTGTCTAGTGGTACCAACATGTGTCCAAGCACTGCAGCCAGCACACAGAAGATGACCACAGGCCTAGTACCCAATGCAATGAAGACTAAGAGTACTGTTCCCTCTGAGCACACATGTCAATCTGGAGTAGTGGTTTTATTCTGGCCTCACTGTCCATCATCTAGTAGATGTTGATCAGCTAGCAGCAGTATGACAATGAGAACTCCTCATTGTCCAATGCCAATGTTTTAGATGGACTGAGCACATTCTAGCTGGCTCCTGCACAAGCTGATTCTGAAGCATCAATTAGCCTGGCAAATGTATACACCCCATGATTGCCTCTTGAAAATGGAATAAATATTTAAAAAATAAAATTACATTTAAGCTTATATCCTATATCAGCTCTGGATAGAAGAAACTATAGGTGATTTTTCTTATCTTGTATTGAAGTTAGCATTTCCCTGGGTATATGTTTAATACCCTATGCATATCTTTTGTCCTTTTTTCAATTATTTATTTATTTAATATAGTTTAGTCATCTTACATCCCAGTTGTTATGCTCTCACTTGTATCTGCTCGTTCTCAACCTCCCTGTCTCTACTACCCTATTCCTTTCACCTAGACCCCTGACAGGGGGGCCCTCCTCCTCTACTTTCTGAGCATCATCTGATATCATCTGGATAACCTACATCCCCTTCCTCTCTGTGCTCACAGGACTACCCTGCCAAGGGGAAGTGATCAAATCTCAGGCAATGGAAGTAATGTTAGAGGAAGTCCCTGCTCCCCTGACAACCTTGGAGAATGATTTGTCATTGGCTATCACTGAACATGGGGTCTAAGTTATCTCTATGCATTGTCTTTGGTTGATGCACCTGTTTATGCAGCCCCACCTGATTCTGTTGACAGTGTCCTTTGCCTTACATATGCTTTTCAGTTTCATGAAGTTCCACTTATTAACTGCTGATCTTAGAGCCTGAGATATTGGTGTTATGTTCAGGAAGTTTTCTCTTGTGCCAATGAGTTCAAGGCTTTCCCCCATTTTTTCTTCTAACAGATTGAGTGTTATGTTCAGGTCTTTAAGCAACTAGGAGTTGAGTTTTGTGCAGGGTGATAAATATGGATCTATTTGTATTTTCTACATGTAGACATCCACTTAGACCAGAACTGTATTGTTGAAGATGTTCTCTTTTTTTCGTTGTATGGCTTTGGCTTCTTTGTAAAAATTCAAGTGTCCATAGGTGTGGGGGTTTATTACTAGGTCTTCAATTGGAGCCCATTGATGATACATAGAGGACAGGTGTCATTGGCAGTCAGGTGAGCAGCCAAACTTTGGAGAGTTCACATCAGCCTACAAGGACTTGAGAACTTTCTATGGATTGGATGGGTGACCTGAGGTCAGATCCACCTGAGTTCCAGGTGATGGGGTTTCCTCTGGGCTAGAAGACGCAGATACTGATTTTGTTTTTGTTTTTGTTTTTCTCCCTATTCGGTCTGAGACACAGAGTGTAAATGGTGTGGGCATTTGGCAGGCATATGGCCAGACCTTGGGGACTTAACCAGTACCTGTGTAGGTGAAGGACTTTACTTGGAGTGACCAGCCAAGCAGAGGTCAGATCCACCTGTGTTCTAGACCATGGGTTCTCTTTGGGGTTAGAAGACCCAGACACTGATGTTTTGTGGGCTACAGTTCAGTCTGATAACTACAGCACAGGTGTCGTGCAAAGGAAGGAAGGAAAGCAGTTAGACTTTGAGACTGACCACAAGCCTGCAGGGATCCAGAGATTTTTCCATTGATTAGCTGGGTGGCCTGACACTAGACCCACCTATGCTCCTAACAGTGTGGACCCCTCTCACCTGGAAAACACTAGCACTGGTATTTTTGTAGATCTTAGTTTGGTCCTTAGGTTGCTCTACAGACACTGCTCTCCTGTTAATCAGACACAGTGTGTGATTAGCACTGCCATATTTGATCTCTACCACATGCGGCACCACCATCTTTTTTCTCTCCCCCATGCATATCTTAACTTAGTTCTTAGTCCATGTGTCTGGAACACTTGGAGGTTGAGGAGAACACTCTATGCAAGAGAAACCCTGAGCCTGGCAGATCTGTGTGATAACTGCACAGTAACTTGTGGAAGGCATAAACGGACATCTGACTGTTCCAAGACGTTTTTAGGCTGGCAAGAGTTCCAAAACCAGCTAACACTTTCTTCTTCCTAGTCAATCAGGATGGGAAAGTCCAAGCCTTGTAACTCATTTCATTCTGGTCTTTTCCTTCCTGACCTCTCTGGGTTGTTACTTGCCTTGAGTAAAAAATGTTTACATTGACACCTGTATATGCAATCTTTATGTAACGTTTATTTTCTGTTGTTGTTTGGTTGGTTTAATCAGTTTGTTAAGAAATAACAAATTCTGATTTTCTACTGTTCAGTGAGAACTGGGCCCCAGCAATAAGACTTTATGTAAAGTAAAGAAAAACTGCTGAGGAAAATTAAAGAGATTGATAGTGAGAATTCTCAACTTATAGAGACTTTGGATGACGATGATTACTAAAATATGAGATTTTATTTAGAAAATTAGTAAGGATGTTACTTTCAAATTAGGAATTATAATATATATATATATATAGTTAGTTAGTTAGCTTGTTAGATGATACAAAATCATAATTAATAATACTATTAACACTAATATTCTTATATTTTTATTGATTTATATACTTAAGTATAATATACTAAACAATATGGGTGGGGAAAATAGATGAAGCATATTTGGTAAATTACAGTTGTATTCAGAGTAATGAAGGCCCCATTTTGCATATGATTGAATTTATTTCTGGTAAAAGTTTTAAAATAAATATATTTACCAACATTAATTTATATATTCTGATATGGCATTGAGCCACAAAAATATGATTATTTAAATGTTATAAAATGGGCTCTCTTTAGACTTCCCATTTTCTTCCCAGAGCTTAGGTCTTACTGGAAATGTCTTTTACAAACCCTAGTGACCAGACATCCCTAGTTTCCTTCTTCCCACACACAGTTCTTTATAAGTGTTTCTCTAGACATATCTAAGCTTTTCTAGTTTATATACCCATCATGTTCTTCCTCCTCTTAACTTATACCTACATTGCCCTTCTTTGTCAGAAGAGGATCTACAGCAATAAAACAAAGGGGTAATTAAAACAATAGGGATTGAGAACAGCATGATAGAGCTAGAAATGGTTAATGGAGCTTAAACTTCTTATTTGCAATTTACTTTATAAGCTTGGTAAACTGTTACAATGACTATCTATATGTGGGAAAGATCCTATTCCTGCAAATTTTCATTGTGTTATAATCTAATAAGTATTTAGAGTATTTTTACTCAAATGTGCCTTATTACTTGCCTTATTTCTATTAAAGACTATATAATAATCATAACTTTTATATGATTCTTCAGTGAAGCAAAAGTTCCTAGTAGTATTTGTATTGGAAAAAAGTTTAATATTCAGATTTGTATTTTGATTAGCAGGTAATTTATGACACAAAGGAAAATAATATTCTCTCTTAAAATGGAAATAAATCATTTTAAGCAAATTTTTCTGGGTATAATACAGAAATTTTCATTAATCACAAATCAACATCTATAAAATTTCAAAGGAATTGGAAGATTATTGGTGAGGAAATTGTTATGTGTTATTCTAAAGGACACCTTTGATTCAGATTTATTTTGTTGTGGCAAAATATGCAATTGATTGTCCACATAAAAAACTCCTGAGATAATTAAATTGCAAGATGAAAGATGAATAGTCTTATTAGCATTATTATAATTTTGGATTGCTACCATGACATAAATAGATTTTAAGGGAGTTATTTTGGTCCTGGATTATCAACCTGGAACTGAATATCACAAACATATTTTTTAAATGGGTGAGCAGTATAAAAAATAAGGTGGAACATTTTGGTAGATAATAACAATACCCATGAAAAATGTATTCAGAATAAAAAGGTTTGCTTTAAATACAAACCTTCCTATTTCATTTATATTATTCTGTAAGGCATTAAAAAGCCAATGGCTGTAGATACTTAATTCAAAGTACTTCCAATTTTTTATGAGGTGAATTTTATTCACGTGCTCCTTTTAAAATGCATACAACACCCCTCTAAGCTCTCTGATAAGGTAATCCAGAAACTTGGAAACATAAAAGCAAACAGGGATCAAATCAACTCAACTGGTTCTATTAGAGCCGAATACTCTAACATATTAATCTAAGGTGCAGTGTGATTACTTATAGTACATAATTATGGAGCACTTTAATTTTTCTTTAATTTTAACACATAATGAATTGTTATAGTAATGTAATCACAATGATAAAGATAATGGCTCTGATGTGTCTTTGTTTGCCTTTTCAATACTCTCCAGAAAAAGTTTAGAATTCATTTGTGTGGGTTGAGAGAACCTACAGAGGAACTGCTTACTGCCAAGTGAAGACACCACTACAGGAAGAAGCTCCTTGTGGAGGGACCTCTTTCCAAAGGGTGACACTGAAATAGTGGAGACGGGTGGGTAGTGCAGTCACTTTTTTGCTTCCATTATCTAAACTTTGGTCAATTAACATTTCACATTTCTGTTTCCAAGTTATCATTTATTCTCCAATTATTTGTAGCTTATTTGTAGCTGAATTCTCTCACTTATTTGTACCTGAACTACGAAAACCAAACTAGGAAAATCCCCTAAAAATACATAAAACTTTCATTTTTTGATAAAGGTGCCTTGCCATCACAGGATGTTTTTTCTGAAAAGCATATAAATTTAAAGAAATATTTTAAAGGAACATTTGGAATAATTTTGTCTCCGTGCCTATTCATCATGCGGCTTAGTACCTGCAGTTCCATTTTCAAATGCCCCCTTCAGACGAAGCCCCTGTTCTTTTCACTAGTACAAGCTTGTGTCATGTACTAGCTTGTACAGTTTTGTGAAAGAACGTTTAAGATACGAAACCCTCCAAAAGCTGTAGTTAGTTGAGCATCAGAGTGTGTTGTTAGAGAATGGCCCAGCTTCCTGCCCTGTCTTTGCTTTCTAATCCACCTGGGTGTATTTTCAGTTTCTCAGCTGATTGTTGACTCTATTCCTTCCTACTGCAATGAGCTGTACCCTCAGACCGTGAACACTTACTTTTTCAGTTGCTTCTAGTCATGTATTTGTTAGCAAAATAGGAAAAGTAACTAACACACAAAAAATTAATTCATAATAAAGTCTGTTTTTCACCACACAAAATTCTCAAAACCATCAAGTAAAGGCATAGTCCTATGGAAAATATATTTAAAAGGATTTTATACAGATCTCATGATATTACTATATCTTTAAAGTACCAATTCAGTAAAATTTGTTTTTGTAATTATTTCTAGAAAACTACAAAATTTGTATTGTTGTATTACTGTCAATCATAAGCCACTATATATATTATATATAACTATATGTAGTTATATAGTTATATTTAACTATATATAAAACTATATATATTTATGTATAAATAAGAAAAATAACTAAATACTATTTTTGCTTTAAAATATATACCTAAATATTTTCAAATACATAGATGGAAGTTTTGTAGCATTGAAAAAAATTAAGAATCCTAAGTGAAATACAAATTATAAGATTATTTAAGAATCTAACATTTAATATTAAAATAAATTATGTAATGTTTTATTGCTATTATAATTATTCTTACAGATTTAAATTAGTAGAACATTTTAGAAATAGGATAAGAAA
>OU015749.1:53010459-53053097 GCA_907169655.1 Acomys percivali
ACACACACACACACACACACACACACACACACACACACGTACAAAAGTGAAATAAAAATAATCAAATTTGACCATGTTTGTGGAGTTCAATTGTAACTCTGTGACTTTGATGTTCATCTTAGTTTTGTATTTTTATACATAAATACCAACACTTATAGATATACTCACATAGCATTGACTTTAATGTCATCATAACCCAGTCCTTCTAATTAAAGGAAAGGAATTAAAGTAGAGGCTTACCAGGTGAGAAGGCTTAGTGGGTAAAGGGTAAAGGTGGTTACTTTACAGCATGAATTAGGTCTCCAGGATTCACATGATGGAAAAAGAGAAATGACCCTTAGAAGTTGTATTCTGGCCTCCTTACACACCTACCCATGGAACATATACAGCACACAAACACAAACACACACACACACACACACACACAAACACACACACACAGTGAATTTTTAAAAGGTACATGGTTTTATAGTTTGATGGTGTTCATAAATAAAACACATTGAGATTTGTTTTTTACTGTATCTTCTTATTTGATAATATTGGTAAAGAGTACAACAATCTAGTTTCAGAACTCTTCCATCACCACCAGAGAATTTCTGTGCCCTTAGTCATCCCTCTCAGATTTTCTGTTCTGCCTCTGGCAACTAATAACTTTTCTCATTCTATTGATTGGCCTATTGTAGACAGTTCATGTAAATGATTTTGTTATTATTATTAATCCTTCTTTTCTTAATGCAAGTCATTGTTGAAGAATAATTTCAATAGAAGCTAATGAAAATTCCTGCACAAAAGCAACTTAGTACATTTTTGACATTTTACAATTACTGGTATATACCTAAAAGAACACTATTTTGTTTTTTTAATCAAAAGTAGTACAAGGCAAGTATAATTACTACAAATGTAACAAACAGTAAAGGATAGCATTGCAAAGAAATAAGAGACCATTTTGAGTGCTTACTAAACCTTTTTAGAAGATCCCTCAGGAGCAGTTACTGTTTTATTCCTTCGGTAATACTTTGTGGTTCACATATGCATCTCTATGTAAGCCTCTAATACATTAATTTAAAGCTAAACATTCTGTCCCAAGCCCTTTACTTAACACAGCAGGAATGAATTAACATATATTTCAATATTCTTCAACACTTAGTCCCAGTTTCCTCCAAATTAAGCTGCTTTCCCTAAATATTGCCTAATCCTGTGGTAATTTGATTTCAAATTTTCATTTCAATTATACGCATTAGTACCACTGAAATTAATCTCAATACAGCATTTCAAAAATAATTAGAAAAGAAGTAGATTGAGAGTAGCATAAAGCACATACCAAAATCATGTGGCTACCTAACAAGTGAAATAATTATAGTTTAAGAAGGTAATCAAAGCTTAATGTATAGTCCATTTCAAAAGTGGGTTATTTTACATTGCAAAATAAATCACTCATTTATTTAGTCTTTGAATTTTTTTGTGAGAAATCTGTTTCCTTAGGTCCCATACAATTAGAGGCCCACTGTGAGTTTTATATTCCTGAATAGTTAGTTATTCATAAACTACAAAGGACATGTTCTGCAATTAAGGTAATACAACTAGGTGAAGGTATTTTATGTCTAGTCATAACTCTAATAAAATTGGCCATCTGGTGGCATTTGATGTCTGTTCAACCTTTTGTTTCTAAGATACCACGTAATCATTTCCACATTGTTATTCTTAATATAACATGAACATGATGGGACTATTAAATAATGTCTATGTAATTGTTCAAGTGTCATTTTACTTCTGCGACAAGCAACTTAGAGAACAATTGAGTTTATTTCTCATTGCAGTTCCAGGCCATAGTTCATTCATCTGAGAATTCAAGATTATTCTAAGGTTCATTCTGCGAAGGTCCTTTGCTGCCATGAAATCTCAGAATTATGATCTTAAGAGAGCTATTTGCATCATGCATACAATCAAGAGCAGTGAGTGCTTGCTTATGACTAGTTTTCTTCTCTCTTATACTGTTTAGTTTCTCTACCTGAGGAATGATGATGTCCACAATGTACTGGGTATTACTGCATTGATCAACTATCAGGATATTGCACAGTAGCATGATTAGTCTTTGCCAGCATACTAAAACCTCAACTTACCTTTAAAGAGGGTATCTTTAATGAGAAATTGCCTCCAAAAATTGACACATGACATGTCTATGGTTCCTTTTCTTGCTAATTGATATAGGAAGTACCAGGCCAATATATGTGGTGTTCTCTCGGGGCCAACTGATGGGCCTGGGTTGTATAAGAATCTTAAATGAACTAGGCAAATGAGCTATTAAGAGGCATTTCTCTACAGTCTTTGCTTCAGTTTTTGGGCTCCATTCCAGCTTTCATTTCTTGCCTTGGCATCCCATGGTGGTGGGCTGCAACATTCAAGCTGAAACTCAGGTTTTCTCCTCAAGTTGATTTTTGTCACAGTATTTATCACATGAATAGAAACCCCCTGGAGGGGGAGACCTGGTGGCACTCAGAGGAAGGATAGCAGGCTACCAAGAAGAGACTTGATACCCTATGAGCATATAAAGGGGGAGGAAGTCCCCCTCAGGAACAGTCATAGGGGAGGAGAGTAAGGGGAAAATGGGAGGGAGGGAGGAATGGGAGGATACAAGGGATGGGATAACCATTGAGATGTAACAAGAATAAATTAATAAAAAAAATTATTAAAAGAAGAAACCCCCAAACTGAGACACTCACTAGTGCCCAGATGTTGACCTGATCCAGGTAATTCCTTACTAAGCCTGTGAACTAGTTATTTTTATATTGCTGTGATAAAACACTGACTGATGTAATTTAGGAAATAAAAAAAAAAAATTATTTTGGCTTACAGCTATGAAGAGGGAAGAGTCCATCATGCCAGAAAATGAAGGCAGTGGGTATCTCATCTGAGAATGCTATAGACACAGAAGAAAATTTCGTTCAGTCACAAAAGATTATAACCTGTTGTGATTTCAAGGTGATTTAAGCTGTATAATGTTGATAGTTAAAAGTACGTAGCATAATAACTTTTGAATTTGTTTATTGAATTGTTTATAAGACATTAAATAACCAGAGAGTTATGATATCTTAGAACATTTCTATATGTATACCATTATTTTAAATAAATTGTATTTTATTCATTGAAAATAAGTCACTATAAAGTTTATGTATGCCAATTATTTGAATCAAAGTCAAACACAAGTCTTAGACAGTCTATTTCTACAGTTTTCTCAGAACTCTTCTTTGGGGTAAATACCAAATGAGTCTAGATAAATTCAAAACCACTTCACCAGTTCCCCCATCAATATGAGGACACTGAAATTTTATTTCTAATGCTTTGAGGTTATTTTCAGAACAACATCATAAAAGCTGCATGCTTGTGTCATACAATATCATGTGTTAGGAACTTCACAGGCAGAGTAAGCAATTGGACATGTGGCACTTTACAGAGGATTGGCTCATGAGGATGACATGTTCAGGAACGTTACTTGTGACCTGTTAAAAGATAATTGTAAAAATGTGCCACTGTATTTCTTCCACTTGAAGTCACTACACAACATGGCTAACTAAGGACCATGAAGCAAGCCCTTCCTATACCCAATTCTTATATTTTCTAGACCACGAAACTGTGTAAGAAATAAGTATTTGCTTTTAATATTACCCTACACTTGGTATACTACAAATATATTAAATCAAAATTAAGGTTTAATTTATTCAATACTAATAACTCAATAACAGTAGTATAAAATACATTCATATACACAATGAATACGTATAACCAAGATAATAATGTTATGATGATTTCAGTGTGTATGTTGTCTTTTGTTATTATTACTCATAAGTAGTTTTTGTTTACAATGTGATTAATTAGGGACAGCAAGCTGACACTTGCCACCAAGCCTGACATCATAGCCCTATTCTGAGACCCACGTGGTAGAAGGACACAATTGTCTCAAAGAGATTGTACTCTGACCTTCACAGACACATCACAGCACGCATGTATCCATTCAAAATAAGTAAATCTAATAAAAATAAATACACTATAAGGAGATAATAAAATTGTATTTCCGATATTCTTTAATGATACTGACAAATATATAAGAAAATATCACCTGACTGAGTCCAGTATGGTTATGTACTCTACAAGTAAAATAATATTTAAAGATAAACTATTGAAAACGCATTCTCCTATTAATACATCAATTAGGAAATAATCATTCTCCTTGATACAGTGAAACTGATTTATGTAGCAGATGCATGTTCTCTCATTTTAATCTCTCTAATCAAATTACCTATCAAAATACCAGCTTGACTACATTTAAATATGTACTCAAATACATTACTTTTAATTGCATATTAAAATTCCCTGTATGATAATGATTCTATCACATAGACACTGTTGAGGTAAATGAAAAATGTTCACTTTGTTGCCGAGAATGGACCCGCTTAAATCATCACTCTCATGTGAATTAATTTTTGCATTCTCAGTTTAATAACATGTTGTCATCATATTCCCAAGGAAATGACACACACATTATTTGAATGACAGGAACCATTAATGGATATCAAAATGTTGAGATCAATGGCAAAGCATACGCCAGACACTTTCATTGCTGCAAATGTCAGTCATTAGAAGACATGGAGAGGCTAATTAAGAATGACTAGAGTAATTATATATCCAGTGACCTTAATGGAAAAAGACAAACTAGAATGTGTCAAGATAAATACAAAATAGATTTGTTATTTCCACTCATTAATTAAGACTAAAATAGTTAATTCATCATTCTTGCTTATTTTACATATTTTCATGACACTTCCACTCACAAACATACATATGCTTATGTCTTTTAACTAGATAGATAAAATAGTCTACTCATCAAAATATAAGGATTATGAATTGACCAAGTAGAAAATAATAGCCAGTTTTATGATAACATGATATGAATATTGCACATATGCTAGTAATAAATATTTGCTTATATTATCAAAATATATATTCAATGTTTTGCAAAAAAAATGAACCATTGATAGTGGGCAGCACTTAGGAAAGTAAGTCTGCATCCTAATGGATGTGAAGACATAGGTCTTTCACTATAAATCAGGACTCTGTAATAAAAAACAAAGTGGGAATGTGATTCCAAACATAAAACAAAAGTCTGAATAATGACCCAACCCCCACACTAAGACAACAGAAGACTGTTGTTCACATCCACTTGGCATTAGCAGAGGACAATCTGTCTTCTTTAGGAACTCCTGATAGTTTTAAAAACTAGGAAATCAATGTTAAGAGGTTTGGAAATACTCTGAGAATTAAAAGGCCTTAACACTCTGAGATATGAATCCATACAGTGAAACACAATTCTTGAAGTAGGACTTTTAAATCAGTGATATGCTATTGGGGACAATATTGTAGGAGATTTCACCCTTCATGTATAGTGTATGTATGAAACATGATTGAAGTTCTTGTTTAGGGTTGGTTCTTCTCCAGATCACCATTGTATTTATGCAAATATTCCAAAATTTGGAACAATCTAAATTCTATATGTCATTGAACTTACATAGCATATAAACTTGCACCCTATTTATCTGTCTGAATTCATATACAAACAAACAATTATAAGGTATTTTTCTGTAGAAGCTATAAATTGCTGACATACTGAATATCCTTTAACAACTACAGTGATATTTATACTGTAGCTTAAGTACTTTTTTATATTTTAAAATAGCTTTAGTTAACCTGGGGCAGAGCAGATATTAATCCTCTAAACTACTTGCCATAGTGGGGCAGGTGTGGGATATCTGCCCCAATCCCATGCCTTCTGTTTCTAATAACTTCTATCAAGCTACCTTCCATCCATAATCCCAAATACTTGCTAATGTTCCTCATCTGGGCCAAATTTCCATCCACATCAGCCACATGTTTCTCTTCCATCTAACCCATGGTGGCCTTATTTTCCTCTCTTCTCGGGATCCTTCCATCTTGTCCTCTTCCCAGGATCTCTTTCTGTCTTTCTAAGCCCAGGAACCTTAGCCACACCTATCTCATCTGCCCTGCCCAGGTGGGATGGCTTTTTATTAATTAGCCTCAAAATATATCAGAACATCCCCCAACAATTCCCCTTTTCTGTCTAAAATAAAAGGCGATTTTTTATACGCAGTAAGTACAATTATGCAAAACTATAAAAACTAATTATATAAGACTTATATACATAATGTCTAATCAAAAGTTATTTGGCAATCTTGCAGAAAATATAATCTATTCTATCTTGGTGAGTCTAAAGTTTTGAACCTAAATCAATATCTAATAAAGTCCAAATCTATCAACCTAAAAGTATTTATCTAGACATAAAAATATCTTTTCCTAGACAGGTGAGATTAATTTTAAAATTATATGGTCTTCAACCCCATCAGACACTTGAGAAGGAATAAATTTAAGTAACTGAGTAGATTGGAAGTGCAGGTTGGCAGCTTCCAAAATGAAAAAATGACAGAGACAGTTTACTGTCTGATCTGTCACCCAAAACTCTTTAAAGCATTGGAGCACCATCTTCAGCCTTCTGGTCAGTTTATCTGACAGACATATTTGTAAAACAGGAACCATTTGTACTTGCTTACCCTGTCTTGGCAGACTTTGGCCATCAACTCTGCCTGCATCCAAATTTGTCCATTTTAGGCAGAATTTTGTCAGTGGAAGAAAAGAGCACATTTTTTTATCCTGTGGCTGTTTTGCCAGACTTGATATTATCACCACAAAGAGGTTCTTCAACGCTCATCATCTTCTCTGAGGAGGCTGGGTGCTGCAAGGAGTCAACGTGTGTTATCAAAGAATTCTTAAATTAATAAAAACATTTAAAATGCCATATTCTGTAGGTCTCTGAGGTTTTTGAAGGCCATATCTAACTATTTTGCCTTACTTATCTTAGAATCATATCTGTTAAACCTAGCATGTATATTCTTATATTTTGTTTTTAAAAGAGATCAAAATGAAACAGACCTGGATGAAAGAGAAACTGCTAAATTGAGCGAGTCTATTTTTATATAAATTCAAACTGCAGAACAAGCAGTTAATTTATATTGCTAATTCCACTTCATGGAAATAGCTCTGAGGACTGCCTGAGACATGTGCATCTTGCACACCTAATACATTCATAGTTTTAGGACTGTATAATGCTTTTGAGAAATTATATGTTTTCAGAATAAAAAAACTGGACACTGATGCTGGATCAGACTTGACAGGATTCATTCCTCCAGCATGCTGAGACACTGACATCCTGCATCCTTCACGTTCCAGTCCCAAGTGTTTTTATTGCTGTTCCTCATCAGAAAAAAGACAGTCAAAAGACAGTCAAAGAAGGCTCCTGGTCCAAATTGGTCGAGCATTTCAGACTGTCCCACACAGGACTTAATATTAAGCCTGGAATCTCTCAACATTTAGAGACTGAAACACAAATACCCATTGCTAGCTTTTTAAACATTTTTTCCCAGTTTTATTTGGGCCCATACAGGTATTCTTCACTTCGAATTGGCATGAAGAAATTTTAAGACGAAGATGCCTCATTTCCCTTAAGGTTATTTGCATAGGTTTTTGGTTGCTTTCTTTGGCTATGGATATATATTGTTATTAAAAGGTATGGAGATAGGGATTGTAAAGAAAGAAAGGGGAGTATAGAGATAGGTAGATTATTGAATATACTCCTCAAATTAAGGCCTTCCTTGTTACTCAGAAATAAGATTAAATTTAATTTGTTGATATAGAATTTCATATTTTGATACAAAATAAGCTTAATTTTGATAAACTGAAATAGAATTCAAATTTAATATTATTCTTCACACATTGTAGTTCTACTCTGATATGAAGTATTGTATATATACAACTCAATTAATAGACGGTTTACTTCCAATACTCTAGTGTTATTGTAGACTGTTTAAGATAATTAAGTAATACAAGTGAGTTGTTGATCAATTCATGGTCATGTCAAGTATAGGAATATATATGCTTATGTACTTTTTAATAACTAGAGTGGCATTCATACTGTAGCTTATGTACTTATGTGTTTGTAATATAAGACAGAACTTCTTTGATGTGTCCAGCCCATTGGGACAAATCGAATCAGGATTCACCTGAAAGAGGGAGTGGGGATTGAAAGTAGGGAACAGAGACGCAAGAAATAATGAGTCAAGTTTAAAATTTTCTGATCAAGACTCACTTTAATGTTGACTAGTAAGTATTTATAGAGAGCAAGGTCAATAGGATCTATTCTAATCTCACTCACCCTAGGCCCCAGGCAAGAATACAATAGCCTAAATCACTCCCTGTAGAACTTCCTAGTTCTCTGAGTAACTCCCTGTAAGAACTTCCTATTTCTCTGAGTAGTTCCCTGTAAGAACTTCTTTGATCCTCTGGATGGTTCCAAGTTGAGACTTCCCTACTTCTTTCAAAGATCAGCAACATGAAGGTCACAACTTGTAGCCTAAGCACAGGATTTCTGACATGGCAGAATTTGGCATGGCTCCCCACACATCATGTATATGCTGAAAATAATATTTTGGGGAACATATACTTACAATTCGTTAATAAGATAATATAATTAATAAGAATCTCAGAAACTATTTCAGTATATTACTGCCATTGTGCTAAAGTGATGTAATTTAATTTATGTTAAACAGTGACACATGAACTTTGACATAGTATGCATTCAAGGAGGCCCAAATATATCCAGTAATCTTTGAATATTCATGTATTTAATTTCTTCATTACTTTCTGAGAATGCTATGGCAAAATATCTTATTGTGGAAAGAAAGACATTCTCTTCAATGCTAACCTTGAGGCTGAAGACAGAACAAGTTGCTTGCAGGTCCACATCCTACCTGGTAGCATTAAGGAATGATCTGTCTGTCTTGTTTTCTTCCAACCTGGTCATTGCTAGCAATATTTGGCAATTTGTGGGTTTTATCCATGTCACTTCCATTGAACATGTAGGGTGTTCATAGTTACCTTTAGAGGTTATTGCTTGAAACTCATGGTGTTCCATCAACTCAACACTCAGAAAATAGAGAAAGAAGAATCTCAGTGAAGTCAAGGACAGCATGAGATCCATAGTGAGAGTCTTTCTCAAAACCAAAACAAAAACAAAAAAACCGATCACCACTACCACTGGTAACAAAAACCAAAAAGAAGGTACACATAAAAATGAAAAAAAGTTTTCATGAGATGCAATGAATTACTCCAAAAATAAACATCTAAACCTTGACTTTCCAGGGAACCCAAGATACAAGGGTATGTGTTTTCCTACTCAAAGCAGGACAGTTATATTCTAACTTATTTCTATCATGATTCGGGACTGTTTTGAAAAGTTAAATACTAATGTACTAAAACATATATAATGCTTTATTTTATAGTAAATACAGAGGAAAACTCTGTCAGGTTACCTCTATATACTCTTCAGAACATAGTTCTGTAAGTATTCAGGTGTGAGTCTTCCAGCTGAGGTGTGTATGATCTTTGCTATTTGTCTCTGTGCATGCATACTTTATAGTGTTTGTAAAACAGAATCTATAATAAAACAAACAAATACACACATACATATATATGCATATGTATATATATATGTATATATATATATATATATATCTTCATGATATCCATGCAAAATGATAAGCTACTTTAAGCAACTCTCGAAACACAGACAAATTTTTAAGAAAGCCATTTTTACAATCAGCACATGAATGTTTACAATAGTTGACTGTCAACTCCCCAGTTGGTTTCTGAAAATGTTTTTATTTCAGCCTGATTTATTTACAAAAACATCCAATGATTTGCATCTAAATTTTTACTTTTACTTCAAAAACTGGTATTTCATTGTACCTTCAAAATTACATGTCCTTCAAGAACAATGTGACATGTAAACTGACAGCAAATGTTTACACTGATAAAAATAGACCAAGAAAGAGCCTCTTATATGAGCACCCTAAAGAGGTTTTGCTGTGGATTCATACAATGTGTTCAGTGCTGTAATCATTTTTAGGCTGTTCTATTCCACACAAATTCACAATATTATTAATTGGAAAAAATTATTCACCCTTCTGGTCCTAATATAAGCAATGAAATAATTAACATGTAAAAGAAGATTATTAAATATTTGTAGAAAAGCCCCTGGTGGGTGAATATTCATAAAACTATACAACACAAATGTGGGAGCCTGTGCTTCATTTTATTCTACATTTTGAATATGATATCTTCACTTTTGAGGCAAAAGTTATGAAATTGTATTTTTCTTTTTGTCAGTGATGTCATCTAAAAATTCTTTCGGGACTAGAAAGCCATTTACTACACATTTATTTTAACTATGATTATGTTTCCTTAAGTGACACTATTCCTTTTATGACATAAAATTATAGCTAAATGTAATCCTAAATTGTTTTTAGCATTAGCTATTGAATGAAGAGAAGGTATTACAAAGTTGTATTTTCATAGACACTTAATTAAAAGCATAATTTTTATTATTTCTATCATGAACACAACTATAGACTATGTTTTCCTGTGCTTTATCAGTTCTTCCCCCTTTTTCCTCTCCCACTTCCTGTATGTGTGTGTGTGCATGTGTGTTGTTTGTGTCTGCCTCTGTGCAATTAAACTATCAGAGAAGTGTCCTTCTCTTCTCTTCTCTGTCTACTCAGTTAAGGCAAGATTTCTCTAGAAACCTGTAATTTTATTTTCTCAGCAAAATTGGAAAGCTGCAAATTCTAGTGAATTTTCTATCCCCACTCCTCTGCTGTGTGGCTGCATGTACATAGAAGACACCCAGTTAGTCATGCAGAAGCTGGAAATTGAACTCATGAGGAATAAATTCTTGGTCATACCTGCATTTCCTTTTCATCACATGCTACAATTTTCATCTCAGAAACAATGAGACATTCTTCAAAACCAGTGGTTTTCTGGAACAGAAAAGCATTGTGATAGGAACACATGGACCAGAAAGAACTTTAGGCATAAGGATGAGTCACTGAAGGTTTATTTTGTTTTAATTTTGTGGTTATAAGAAAATTATAACTTGTCTTCCAGATTCCATTTTCCCCCTGAAAACTAGCCCATATACCACTCCTAGGTCTTTTCAAATCCATGGCCTCTTTTTAAAAGTAATATTACATGTGTACATATATGTGCTTTACATTCTGGGGCTTGTCGTTTCATACTATATAAGAAATTACGGCCTTTCTTGGAAAAGGCTATATCTTCCACACTCAAAATTCCTCAGTTGCCTGTAGTTCTTTGTATTAGCTCAAAGACTTGTGGGCTTCCCCTTGTCCGCTTTTTAAGTCTGTTATGCCACAATTCTTCAATTCATGTGTAGGTCATTATGAGTGAGATTTCATGAGTGTGGCCTATGACATTACAAAAGTACACAATCTCACAGCAAATCCCAGATCCTTTGTTTCTTACAATATTCCTGCACCATATTCCACAATTTTCCCTGAGCCTTGGGTATGAAAGCATATTTTTTTTTGTTTTGTTTTTAATATATTAGTAGGAACTGGGCTCCTCACTTTGCATTTTGACTGGTTGTCGCTTGTAGTGGCCCGTCACAAAGAGAAATGTCACTGGTAAGGAGTGAAGACCACACTTTTCTATTATTATATTTATAGTTTTATTAGAAATCATGCTGGGCAAGGAGTTTTTATCACCAAATGTGATAAATTTGGATGAGGTGCTTAGATACCTGAACCAAGAGAAAAATATCAATGTCTTGGTAGAGATGCAATTTATAGTGAAGTATTCCACTGAGACTACTTTATCTGAATTCTTTTAGGAAAAAGAATGGTAGTTAGAATTCGTTATGGAAGTATGTTCAAATTTCAGGTGTGTCAAGTATGGGAAACATGTTGAATGGAGATGAATAACTTACAGTTTTCAGTGAGTCTTGCTATTCTTAAAATAGTATTTATCTCTGATAGGCATGCGCCCACTTTCTTTTGCATTACCGTATCAGTTTTGTAGAGTCCTGAAAGAACTGGTTTATTGTGATATCAACAACTCTCAGGGCAGGAAAGACAGTTCAAGTTTTTTTCAAGTTAACCATCTGTGGAAGTTTTATTATTTCCAGAAGATGCTGCATAGTTCTAGTAAGAGGTACCATTGACAAGATAAAAATCACTATAGCTATCCCCCAGGCATGCGCATAAGTTTGTATACATACGTGTGTATGAAAGTGATAAAGTGACATGGATTTCAAATGCAAATAAAATATTAAATTAATAAATGTGATTATAATAACACAAAGTCTGGAGAAAACCACTCGGTCAGTAGGCTAGCATTCGCATTCATTTCTTTGTTACTGGAGCTCTGGTGGCAACATGCTCCTTATTATCACTCAAGTGCATATCTAGAATATACGTGAAAAATAACTACACTTAGGAAAGAAATGGAATTGTTACCGTTGGCCAATGGTAAACATATTTTTCACACACGATCTGATGGCATTAAGAAAATCATTCCTTGTCAATTTAATACCATGGCAGCAATTTGCACTAGTCTATCTGAAATTGGAGAAGTGTTTTCTGAATGGCGATTTCTATCTGAAAATGTGATTTGCCTAGAGTAGAGTAAGTGTTATAGCTATGAATTCATTAAATCAATTTGCCCCCAAACCCATGCATCAAATCCCTTTTTGATAGACAGTTCACTTACATGACTTCTATTTCCTGTTAGGAACATATAGTATGTATGAAATATCTGCTTTTCTTCTGGCGTACTTCCGACTGCTCATTAGGAGTTTGCACTTTATGCATTCCCACTTGCATCTGTGTGGAAATAAGCACGCCTGCTTCCAATTGAAAGCAATTACTTAGATTCTGTTTGGTTTTGCTGAGAACATTTTACTGCTAAACCTTTTTCTATATTTGGACCTTTGAAAGCTACTCACCCTAACCTTCCAACGAGAACTTCTTCAACGTCTAACTGATCAGTAAATTTAGAGAAGTATTACACTAATTATGCTGACAACTGCACTAAAAATCAATAGATTAATTCAATTCTCAGGCACTAGCATAATAAGCATGTCTTACAGAAAGTAAAACTACAAAAGAAGATATTAAGTGTACCAGGAATAGATAATTGACTATTACTGATTTTACTTTATTTTCAATTAGCATTTGTACTGTCCTAGAATGTCCATTGATACTGTGTCAATTTTGTTATTCTTTGGAAGATATGTTTATTCATATTTTGATTTTTATGGGTGCATGTGAATACCTCCGTATATTTACTTATATTATTCTAATATGCATTACTAGGTATTAAAGAAACCCCTTAACTGGGCTTACATGTTGTTGTGAGATCCTGTGTATGTAGTGGGAACAAAAAGTCATTAAAGCCATAGAAGTACTCTTGATACCCTGAGTCATGCCTCTAGTCTCAAAGAATGTTGTATTTATACATAATAACATCAAGTTAACGGCAAATTTTAAGTTCCAAGTACTATCCTCTAAAATATAAACTGACATATAAAATTTTGTTACATAAAAACAAGCTGCTTTAATATCTTTCTTTTCTGATTTTAAGATTTTGGGATAATGTGAACCAAGCCAATTTATATATAGCACTTATGAGTCAGACATTTTTAGTGGCGTAGAAAAGCCAGTGTGTTGTTTGAAAATAGGCCTTTGGCTATAATATTATTTCATAGTGAACCTACAAAGAGGCATGTGTACTTTCCAAGCAGAACTATTATCTCAAATCTTTTTAATTACTAAATTTTGTCTATACCTTTTTACAACTTCAGGTACCATAATGGTGTAAGTATTTAAAAACACAATATCATGCTGATTATCTGCACCAGAAATTATCATGAACATTACAAAAGAGACAAGCACATTCCTTAGGGAAAAATTACATTAAAAATCTCCTTTCTAGTTTAATGAGTAGAAGACTATATTGAGGAATTACAAGAGGCAAGAAGTGAGGGTGCCCTCAAGGACAAAACAGGAGCTAGAAATGTTTTCCGAGTGAAGACTAGAAGTGTATAACTTTGACACTTAATTACATGTAATAAATATTACTGAAACCCAATTAATGTGAAAATGAATTATTTTCTAGAAATTCAGTATTGCTAATTAACCCTTCTAATATAGCTCTGAAGGACCCTTAGCAGAATGCTTAGGAACACTATACCCGGGATCTTGGACACTAAACCAACAAGAAAGTAATCAATATAATGTTATTTTAAGCTGCTTTGTTTTAGTTACCAAAATGTTCATACAGCTACAAACAAACAAACACCAAGCCGACCTAAAGTGGATAAAATTATTATATACGCTTATGGTGTAAAGGTCCTTTGTGTGTTCCTAAGTTTATGTCCTGAAACCTTTTAACCAATGAATGCTACTGTATTCCACTGATGCTAATTTCCCAGAATAGCATAAACTGAGTAGTTTCTAACACAAGTTAATTTTTCACACCTTTTTTATATTTTATTAATTTATTCATATTACAAATCAATTGTTATCCCATCCCTGTATCCTCCCATTCCTCCCTCCCTCATGCTTTCCCCTTACTCCCCTCCCATATGACTGTGACTGAGGGGGACTTCCTCCCCCTGTATATGCTCATAGGGTATCAAGTCTCCTCTTGGTAGCCAGGTACCGTTCCTCCGAGGGCCACCAGGTCTCCCCATCCAGGGTATGGGTCAAATATGGGGCACCAGAGTACATGTGAAAGTCAGTCCCCACACTCAACTGTTGAGAATGTCCTGTCCATGGGCTAGATCTGGGTATGGTTTTGAAGTTTACTGCATGTATTGTCCTTGGCTGATGCCATAATTAGAGCAGGACCCCTGGGCCCATATCCACCCATCATAATGTTCTTCTTGTAGGTTACTAGGACCCTCTGGATCCTTCTATTTCCCCATTCTCCCATGCTTCTTTCACCTAAAGTTCCAATAGGATGTCCTCCCCTTGGGCTAGTGTCCAGATATAAGTGAGCATATACCATTTGACCCTTTCTGCTTCTGAGTTAACTCCTTCATTATGATCATTTCTAGTTTCATCCTTTGTCCACAAATTTTGGGAATTCCTTGCTTTTAAAGGCTGAGTAGTATTCCATAGTGTATATGTACCACAGTTTCTTTATCCATTCTTCGACTGAGGGACACTTAGGCTGTTTTGAGATTTTGACTATTATGAATAAGGCTGGTATGAGCAAGGTTGAGCTTATGTCCTTGTTGTGTGCTGGAGCATCTTCTGGGTATATTCCAAGGAGTGGAATAGCTGGGTCTTAAGGAAGCCTTATTCCCAGTTTTCTGAGCTAGTGCCAGATAGATCTCCAAAGTGGTTGTACTAGTTTGCATTCCTACCAGCAATGAAGGAGTGTTCCTCTCTCTCCACATACTTGCCAGCATGTGGTGTCACTTGAGTTTTTGATCTTAGCCATTCTGATAGGTATAAGGTAGTCTCTCAGAGCTGTTTTGATTTGCATTTCACTGATTACTAAGGACTTGAGCATTTCTTTTTTTTTCTCTCTTTTGCTTTTCTTTTTTTTTTATTTAATTTTATTTATTTATTCATATTACATCTCAATGGTTATCCCCTCCCTTGTATCCACCCATTCTTCGCTCCCTCCCATTTTTGCCTTACTCCCCTCCCCTATGACTGTGACTGAGGGGGACTTCCTCCCCCTGTATATGCTCATAGGGTATCAAGTCTCTTCTGTTGGCCTGCTATCCTTCCTCTGAGTGCCACCAGGTCTACCCATTCAGGGGACGTGGTCAAATATGAGGCACCAGAGTATGTGTGAAAGTCAGACCCCACTCTCAACTCAACTGTGGAGAATGTCCTGTCCACTGGCTAGATCTGGATAGGGGTTTGTATACAAATGGAATGAACTAGAAATGATCATAATGAGTGAGTTAACCCAGAAGCAGAAAGTATCTGCATACTAGCCCAAGGGGCATGTCTTCACTAACCAGGAAAATGGAACAGAGGGGAGGACATCCTATTGGGACTCTAGATGAGAGAAGCATGGGAGAATGGCAAAATTGAAAGATCCAGAGGGTCCTAGAAACCTACAAGAAGAAAATTATGATAGGCAGATTTGGGCCCAGGTGTACCGCTCAAACTATGGCACCAGCCAAGGGCAATATAGGCTGTTGAGCATTTCTTTAAATGCTCCTCAGCCATTCGATATACCTCTGTTGAGAATTCTCTGTTTAGTTTTGAGACCCATTTCTCAATTTAGTTATTTGGTGTGATGATGTTTAATTTCTTGAGTTCTTTATATATTTTGGATATTAGACCTTTTCAGATGTAGGGTGGGTGTAGCTCTTTACCCAGTCTGTAGGCTGCCGCTTTGTTTTTTGACAGGGTTTCCTGCCTTACAGAAGCTTCTCAGCCTCATGAGATCCCATTTATTAATTGTTGACCTTAAGGCCTGGGCTTTTGGTGTTCTGTTCAGGAAGTTGTCTCCTGTGCCAATGCTCTTCTCCATTTTTTCTTCTATCCGATTTAGTGTCTCTGGTTTATGTTGAGGTCTTTAATCCATTTGGACTTGAGTTTTGTGCATGGTGACAAATAGAGGTCTAATTGCATTTTTCTACATTTAGACATCCAGTTAGACCAGCACCATTTGTTGAAGATTCTATCCTTTTTTCCATTGAATAGATTTGGCTTCTTTGTCAAAAACCAAGTGACCATATGTTTGTGGATTCATCTCTGGGTCTTCAATTCGATTCCATTGATCAAACAGCGTATGGCTGTGCCAGTACCATGCTGTTTTAATTACTGTTGTTTTATAATCCAGCTTGAGATCAGGTATAGAGATTTCTCCGGAGGACCTTTTATTGTACAAGATTGTTGTAGCTAATCTTGTTTTTTTGTTTTTCCATATGAAGTTGAGATTTAAACTTTCGATGTCTTTAAAAAAAAACTGTGTAGTTATTTGATAGGGATTGCATTGAATCTGTAGATTGCTATTGGTAAGATGACCATTTTTAGTATGTTAATTCTCCCAATCCATGAACAAGGGAGATCATTCCATCTTCTGATGTCATCTTCAATCTCTTTCTTCAGAGTTTTGAAATTTTTCAAACAAGATCTTCACTTGCTTGGTTAGAGTAATTCCTAAATATTTTGTATTGCTTGTGGCTAATGTGAAGGGTGTAGTTTTTCTAATTTCTTCCTCTGCATGATTATCATTTGTAAATAGGAAGGCTACTGACTTTTTTGAGTTAATTTTGTATCCCGCCAATTTGTTGAAGGTGTTTATCAGCTGTAGGAATTCTCTGGTGGAATTTTAGGGATCACTTATGTACACTATCATATCATCTACAAATAGGGATAATTTGACTTCCTCCTTTCCCATTTAGATTCCCTTGATCTCCTTGTGTTGTCTTATTGCTCTGGCTAGAACTACAAGAACTATATTGAAGAGATATGGAGAGAGTGGGCAGCCTTGCCTTGTTCCTGATTTTAGAGGAATTCCTTTATTATCTCTCCATTTAATTTGCTTTTTGCTATTGCCTTGCTGTATATAGCCTTTATTATGCTGAGGTATGTGCCTTTTATCCCTGATATCTCCAAAACTTTAAACACAAATAGGTGTTAGATTTTGTCAAATGCTTTCTCTGCATCTAAGGAGATGACCATGTGTTTTTTTTCTTTCAGTTTGTTTATATGATGGATTACATTTATGGATTTCCATACATTAAATCTTCCCTGCATGCCTGGAATGAAGCCTACCTGGTCATGGTGAATGATATCTTTGATGTGTTCTTGTATACGTTTTGTGAGTATTTTATTGAGTATTTTTGCATCAATGGTCTTAAGGGAAATTGGTGTGAAATTTTCTTTCTTTGTTGGGTCTTGTGAGGTTTAGGTATCAATGTGACTATGGCCTCATAGAATGAATTTGGTAATGTTCCATCTATTTCTATCTTTTGGAGTAGTTTGTAGAGTATCGGTATTAGCACATCCTTGAAGGTCTGGTAGAATTCTACACTGAAACCACTGGCCCTGGACTTTTTTTGGTGGGAGACTATCAATTGCTTCTATTTCTATAGTGAAAATGGGACTATTTAGTTTGTTTATCTGTTCTTCACTCAATTTTTTCAAGTGGAATTGATCAATAAAATCATCTCTTTCTCTCAGGTTTTCAAATTTTGTAGGTATATGCTTTCAAAATAGGATCTTGGGATTCTTTGTATTTCTTCAGTGTCGGTTGTTAAGTCTCACTTTTCATTTCTGATTTTTCTCATTTAGATACTGTTTCTCTGCCTTTTAATGAGTTTGGCTAATGGGTTTTCTATTTTGTAGATTTTCTCAAAGAACCAGCTTTTGAGTTTGTTGATTCTTTGGACTGTTCTCTTTGTTTATTAATTTCAGCCCTGAGTTTGATTATTTCCAGATGTCTACCCCTCTTGGTTATTTCTGCTTCTTTTTTTCCTAGGGCTTCCAGCTGTGTTGTTTAGTTGCTTAAGTGGACTGTTTCCAATTTTTTTATAAAGGCATTTAGTGCTATGAACTTTCCTCTTAGCATTGCTTTCAATTTATCCCACAAATTTGGGTATATTGTTCCTTCAATTTCATTGAATTTCAGGAAGTCTTCAATTTCTTTTTTTATTGCTTCCATGACCCAGGTGTCATTAAGTAGAGAGTTGTTTAGTTTCCATGTATGTGTAGGCCTTTTGTTATTTCTGTTGTTGAAGTGCAGCCTAAGACCATGGTGATCTGATACGATACAAGGTATTATTTCAATCCTCTTGTATCTGTTGAGGTTTGCTTTGTGACCTACTATGTGATCGATTTTGGAGAAAGTTTCATGGGGTGCAGAGAAGAAGGTATATTCTTTTTTGTTTGGGTAAAAGGTTCTATAGATATCTGTTATATCCATTTGATTCATGGCATTGGTTAATGGTGTTATTTCTCGGCTTAGTTTCTGTTTTAATGACCTATCCTTCAGTGAGAGTGGGGTGTTGATGTCTCCCACTGTTATTGTGTGGGGATTGATGTGTGGTTTTGGCTTCATTAATAGATCTTTTACAAATGTGGATGCCCTTGTAATGGGATCACAGATGTTCAGATGTAATCTTGGTTGACTTTACCTTTGATGAGTATGAAGTGTCCTTTCTCATCTCTTTTGAATAATTTTGGTTGAAAGTCTATTTTTTTAGACATTAAAATGGCTACACCAGCTTGCTTTTTGTGACCATTTGCTGGGTACATTTTTCCAACTTTTACCCTGAGGCAATGTCTGTCTTTATGGATGAGATGTGTTTCTTGAATGGAGAAGAATGTTGGATCTTGTTTATGCACCCATTCAGTTAGTCTGTTTCTTTTTATTGGAAAATTGAGACCATTGATGTTGAGATATAATAATGATCAGTGACTGCTAAGAGTCTTAATTTTGATGTTGGTTCCAGTAGAGAGTTTGTGAGGTTGTCATTTTGCGATGTTATAGTTATCAATTTCTTTTGTAGTTTGGTTGTAATTCATCCCTGTGTGGTGGAGTTTTCCTTCTAGTAACTTCTGTAAAGCCAGATTTGTAGGTAGGTACTGTTTGAATTCGTTTTTAGTCATTGAATATTTTGTTTTCTTTGTCAATGGTTATTGAAAGTTTTGCTGGATAAAGTAGTCTGGCCTGGCATCTGTGGTCTCTTAGGGTTTGTAGGACCTCTGTCCAGGCTCTTCTGGCTTGTATGGTCTCTTCTGAGAAGTTGGGTGTAATTCTTATAGGTTTGACATTAAATGTCATTTGGTCCTGTCACTTGAGTGGAGAGTGGGATATGACTTTCTCATGTAATCTGGTGCCTCACATTTGACGATGTTCCCTGGAGGGGGAGACCTGGTGGCACTCAGAGGAAGGACAGCAGGTCACCAAAAAGAGACTTGATACCCTATGAGCATATACAGGGGGAGGTAATCCCTCTCAGGAACAGTCATAAGGGAGGGGAATAAAGGGAAAATGGGAGGGAGGGGAGAATGGGAGGATACAAGGGATGGGATAACCATAGAGATGTAACAAGAATAAATTAATAAAATAAATTTAAAAAATTTAAAAAAATGTTATTTGGTCCTTTCTCCTTGCAGCTTTTAATATTTTTTCTTTGTTCTGTATATTTTGTGTTTGATTATTATGAGATGGGAAGTTTTTCTTTTCCAGTCTATCATATTTTGTGTTCTGTAGGCCTCTTGTATGCTTATAGGCCTCTTTTTCTTTAGATTGGGGAAGTTTTCTTCTATTATTTTGTTGAGAATATTTTCGGGGCCTTGGAGTCTACCATCTTCTCTTTCCTCAATGCCTATTATCTTCAGATGTCTTCTTTTCATTGTGTCCTTGATTTCTTGGATGTTTTTTGACAGTATTTTTCCAGATTTAGCATCTTCTAGACTTGAGATTTGTTCCTCTATCTCTTGGATTCTATTAGAAAAGCTCACCTCTGCATTACTTGCCTTTCTCTCTGAGCTCTTTTGTTCCCCTTTTTCTTCTGTCTGTGTGTTTATCATTGCATCCATTTTCATCTTCCAATCTTGAACTGTTTCATTGATTTCTTTCATATGATTGTGTGTATATTCCTGAGTTTCTTCCATTGTCTCTTTGTAGGCCTTTAGAGCTTGAACATTTCCTTCATCTGTATTTTTTGCTTGTTTTTTTTTCCCTAATCTTTTCCCGTGTCTTTCTTTAGGCCTTTTTTATGTCTCCTACCCTTTGGCTGAGTCTTACTGCACTTGATTACGAATTTTATTTGTTTCATCCATTATCATCCTCATTACTAAGTATTTGAGGTCATTTTCTTGTATATCAATTGTGTTTGAGTTCTCTAGGTTGCTTTCTTTGGGATAGCTGGGATCTGGAGACATCATAATGTTTTGGTTTTGTGTGTGTGTGTGTGTGTGTGTGTGTGTGTGTGTGTGTGTGTGTGTATTACTTTAAGCTGTCCTTTAGTCATCTTGCCATCTCTGTTTTTGGAGGTAGCTTCTGGAGTTCCTTCGAGGGCGTCTGGGGATAAATTCACCCATTTTTCTCATGATTTCTCTAGGCTGGAAGCTCTGATGCTTCACTAGGCTGATGGCAGGAGGCGAGACCCATAGTTTGGGACTCTCACAGGCAGTGATTCCCATTTCCCCTCTACTGTGGGTCCCGGAATCATCCTGGGTGTCACAATGTGCACTGGGTCAGGTCAAAGAGTCTATAGCCTTCTGTGTCCTCTTGTGGCACTGGAGCTCTCCAGGGACTGATGCAAGTCTGGTGGATGGTATCTGATGGTCACCCTACTCCTTGTCTCCCCAGATTTCCTTAGTCCCAGAGCTCTAATGTTCCACTAGTCTGTGGTTCCCGGTAGTGTTTCAGGACCAAGACTGCTTGCAAAGTCCAGGTTAGTGTCATGGGGCCCAAACTACAAACATACTGAGTCCAGTTCATGTCTCTGGACCCAAAAGGGTCTCTGGGCCCAACCCACGTGCTTAGTCCAGTTAGCGTTTACTCCAACCAGGATCTAGGGCCCAAATGGCACACTCAGCTCAGTCAGGGTCTCAGGACCCAACCTGCACACCAAGTCCAGTTTGGGTCTCTGGGCCCGAATTGTGCACCAAGATCAGCTAGGGTCTCATAGCCCAAACCAATCACTGAGATTATCTAGGGTCTCAGAGCCCAAATCTTGCACTGAGTCCACTCTCCCACAGCAATTCCCACCGGTGACCATGCCAGTTGCCTCTGCTGGAGGGTTCCCAGCTGTCAGTCTTAGCGCCACTGCTGCCTCTATGGTCCAAGAGCATCCGTACTCCTCCCGTGTTCAGTAGTGCACAGGTTTTCTGTATACTGTTCCTTTCAAACTGTGGAGTACTCCCATTGTAATGGAGTGGGGAGCTTGGAATTTCTCGTTAAGAATTCCGTGAAATTCATTGAATCATTTATTGGAGCTTCTAAACACGGTCCACACTGGTCACTGCTATCTTGGAGTCTCCAATTTTACATACTTTTTAAAAACATCAGTAAACATGTGTTAGATTCACTTAGGTCTGAGGCAGACTTATTTCCTGTCATGTCGAATATCAGCTACTGATAATGACATTCAGTAGTGGACATGTGTAACAGAACTCTTGGATCCCTGTAGGAAGGATACTAATCTCTTTCATAAGAAACCTACCTTGAAGATCTAATGACTTTTACCAAAGCCCAGTCATTGTTAACATCACACAGGATATTCATTTACAATGGTGAACTTTGACAGTTGCACACTGGACTTGTCATGAAATCAGGATCCATTTGAAGGAGACTCCTGCCCTTATCAAAATGTATTAGAGGTTTGTCTTCAGCATCCTCCCTTTGAGAACATAAAAGGCTTTAGTTATGAAAAATGAAATGAGTTTTCATTGCCAATTAAAATTTTAATATTCTTAAATTTCCCAGCACATGGCATGTTAATAAATTACCAGAGTTTGAAGGACAGAGAGCTTTGGTATTATGATAGTCTGAATATGTGAATAATACAGTCAAAATTTATTGTTCTTAATTTAACTAGAATATATAGAATCTATCTGAATATGTCAAAATGTCATACCAAAATCACTATAGTCTTACACTATATTAAAAATAAAAAAGTAAGTTCCAAAATTTATGTACAGAAACAAATTGAAAAGTGCTAAACAAATCAGACAGATCTATTTATATGTTTGCAATACTTTTCTTATTGGAAAGAAGTGTCACATAATAAAATTGATAAAATGTGGATTGGTTTTAGCTGTTATAAATATTGATCGGAAAAGCCCACAAAATTTATTTAATGACTTTTTCTGTATATAAAGTTCTCCATCTAACCTAATTAAAAAAATTCTTAATATGTAAATCAAGTAGTGGAACAAGTGAGGTCACAAGTAAGAGATAAATTTAGGACTAATATTTAGGAGTGCACTAGGTGATTGATTGAGACTGTACCTTCATCTGTAAACCCATTCCAAGAGAAGTTGAGTTTCTTATATATACCATAGATCTAACTGAAAAGGTCTCAGAAACTTCAACCTTGATGCAACAAACTCAATTTTCAAACTTTAACTAGATTCAGGCAAGTAAGAATGAACTCATATTTCATAGCTTAACTAGAAAAACAACTGTTAGGCTCCTAAAGTGAAAACAAAGCTTACATAAAAAAGATGTACATTTTCTAAAACAGAAGAATACATTGGTTTTGTTGTGACATATTGAAATATTTAGGTATATTTTATAGATTCTAGTATAGTGAAGATCAATAAATTTTAAATGTATTCATCTCAGAAACAGATTGTGATATAAACATGGATTGCCTATCAAGAAAACATATGTTTTATGTCAAAATAGGTTTCTTTCTGAAAAGATATCTAGTAAGTTGTATGGCTTCTACTCATGCCACAGATATATGTAGAATGTAAGGTACAATTTCAGAGAGCAAATATGTGGAGCTTGAGACAACACTTATAAGTTTTTATATATTGTAGCTGTTAGTTATCTAAATAATATAGATAAACATATTGCTTTTAAATTATATATTTTTAAGGAGATCAAAACAAATGAAAAGCATGAAACTGATTTTAGGTGCCTTTGGTCAGTAGTATCTTTGATATTTTCTGTTTTCAGGGAGTAATGTGGGATAGTTTCCAACACTTCTGCACTTGAGCTAGATCACTGGACTTTATAATGAACCTATGTAAGTAGAGACTCTCTTATATACTTCTGATTTCAATATACTGACCAAATGGTTTGGATAGTATTTACGTATTTGACTAATTTATATCAGTATTTACTTTATTTTTTCTCGGTAAATGATCAAAGTTGTAAATAAATTTAAATTAGGTTTAACTGAAAATGTAAGAGCATACCCTGGACTTCCCTAAATTCAACAATAGTCCAACTTATTGGTTGAATAAATATTTATTCAAATAAAATACATTAGCACTTATTGTTTAAATCCATTATGGAAGAATTAAATTGGAAGGTTGTAAATGTAACCAGATAATGTAATTTATTAGCAATTTATTTATTATAATTTACTATTACAAACTCAAATAAATGGTTGACTTATTCTACTCCTGTTTAAGAATAGATGTGAATAAAGAGGAACACACCTCCATTGCTGGTGGGAGGGCAAACTTCCACAACCCCTTTGGAAATTGATCTGTTACTTTATCAGAAAATTGGAATAGTGTTACCTCAAGATCCAGTTATACCACTCTTGGGCATAAACATGAAAGATGCTCCACCATACAACAAAGACATTTGGTCCACTATGTTCATAGCAGCATTATTCATAATAGCCAGAAGCAGAAAACAACCTATGAGTCCCTCAGCCAAAGAATGGATAAAGAAACTGGTACATTTACAGATTGCAATACTACTCATCTATTAAAAACAAGGAAATCTTGCAACTTTCAGGCAAATCAATGGAAGTAGAAAATATCATCCTGTGAGGTAACCCAGACCGAGAAAAATACCCATGGTATTTAGTCACTTCTAAGTGGATATTAGTCCAACATAGATGTCCTCTGAGAGACCCCTCCCACTGGGGGATCAGGACAGATGCTGGGACTTTGGGCAGAGCACCTTGAGTTGTATGAAAGACTTGGGGGATGGAAGGGACCAGAGGGTTCAGGAGCCACACTAGGAGACCATCAAGGCTGGTGGATCTGGACCCAGGAGGCCTGCCCAAATTGATGCATCAACCAAGAATGAAGAATGCAGAGAACCTAGAATCCCTGTTTAGGTGTAGCTGATAGACAGCTCATTCTCCCTCTTTGGTGGGGAGTGGTAGCGTGGGGAATGGGGATTGCCTCTGACATGAACTCTAGTGCCCAAGATTTGATCACTTCCCTATGGCAGGGTGGCCCAGCATGAAAACAGAGTGAAGGGAAACAAATTATCTGGATAAGGCCCAGATGGAGTCCCTTCCACCCCTCTGCCCCATGTGAGGACTAGGGGAGAGGAATAGGGTGGAAGAAGGAGGAAGTTTGGGAAAGGGAAGATACCAGTGAGGGGATAACAATTTGGATATAATATCAATAAATTATAATAATTTTTAAATGAATAGATATGGCTTTACTGTCTCCTTTCCCAAGCTCAAGTTATTATTTTATTTTTAATTAATTATTTATTTTTTACATATACATTAGTTTTTTAACTAGTGTACATTTAGAGTTTATTTTTTTATTTAATTAATTTATTCAGATTACAACTAAATTGTTATCCCATCACATGTATCATCTTCTTCCTCCCTCTCTCTTTCACCCTTTTCTCCTCCCTTAGGTCGAAGACCTAGGGGGACCTCCTTCCTCACTATGTGGCCATAGGCTGTCAAGTCTCATCTTGATTGCCTGCCTATTCTTTCTTTGAGTACCATCATGCCTCCCCACCAAGGGGAGGTGGTCGAATATGGGGCACCAGAACATATACATTTATATTAATACACATATATACAATAAACTTCCTAGAGCAA
This sequence comes from Acomys percivali, assembly GCA_907169655.1. Taxonomy (NCBI): domain Eukaryota; kingdom Metazoa; phylum Chordata; class Mammalia; order Rodentia; family Muridae; genus Acomys; species Acomys percivali. The sequence goes on from OU015749.1 coordinate 53,035,907, forward strand.
AAAGAACCATGAAACAACCAGAAATTATATAAGTCTTACTTTCTTAGTGGTTTGGCTACTTGTATTTGGCAGCGTTTAAAAAAAAAAAAATCTTTCTTATCTTGGTGTGTCTAAAATTCTGAATATAAATCAATATCTATCATATCTCTTCATTAGCAACTTAAGACATGTATCTAGTCCTAAAAAACACCTTAACCCCTAAACAACTAAGTTTAATTGTAAAACTAAACTATCTGGTCTTCAACCCCATCAGAAAATTGAGAAGGAATAAAATTAATTATTTGAGTGTACAGGGAGTGCAGTTTAGCAGCTTCCCAAATGAGAAGATGACAGAGACAAATAAGTGAATAAAATTAAGAAGTAAATGAGTTGAGTGTTTTAAGGGGTGATTAGGCCAGGAGAGTTGACCTCTACTGGCTGTTAAAATCTTCTAAGAATGGCTTCAGGCAGCACACTCTTGCCTCAGTTTCCATATGAAAATACAGCACCCAGCTAAGAAGACCCAGAGACATACCTGTCATTGAAGCAGAAAATAATCCTCACTGGAGAGCACAACATGAGAGTGACTTGATCTTAGATTCCTCTGTCTCTATATGAGTGGAAAAACATGTTATTAACAAATAGTGCCACCTGGAACAATTTATGATAAGAAAAAAAGAAATAAGAAAATTTGGACTCATGTTATTTTTTTAGCAAAATAAAATAAAAGCAATACAAGTTTTATAATTGTAATATAGTATCAGAATAATAACTATTTGAGCACAAGAGCTCTCAAATGATCATATTAATCTTTGTTATATATTTGACATAATAATTCTTATGGAGATATTCAGAAAAACAGCAGATTAAGAAATACAAGTTATTTTATTCTTCATGGTAAACATGTCATGAATATTTATAAGACAATAAGTTCCACTCAGAGTACCTAGAAATATATTTTAAACAGTTTCATATATTGACCATGTGGTCTTATGAAATCTCTCTAGGACATTACAATTGGATCAAATTAACTTGACCATACCACAGTTCATATACAGTTCTGGAGGTTTCAAAAAGCCACAGGAAACATAATCATTTGTACCAGCCAAAGGAACTTCAAGAACTGCTTGGCCACTTGGTTATTATCTAAATAAATATTTAATATTCAGCAACAAATAACATTTTAAAGAATTACCTTAATTATTTGAATTATTCTTTTTATGTTCATGGAAAAATTGAGGGGATAAAGACTGCCTTTTATTTTAAACTTTTGAAAAGTTATATTATGTTACTTTTAAAAATCATAAGATGAACAGAAAATTTATGTAAATAAAACACTCTTGGGTTATTTTTCTATTCACTGTGAGAGCAGACCAAAGAACCAAAAATGAATAAAGGTAGACAGTTTTAGAAATAACAGTCCATAATGACAAGAAGAGTAAGTGAAAAAAGGCAGTGCAAGTCATTAGGAGGCGAGAGTCAGAAAGGAGGAGGAGAACATAAGAAGAGACCAGGCAAGACATAGTCCAAAGACACATCTTACTGTGATAATATCCTCCATCGAAGTCTCTGGGACCTTTATGAGTGATGCCGTCATACAATGAGTACATTAGGTGATACATTAATACATTGGCTAAGGCATCGCTCTCATGATGGTGAAAAGGAAAGAATCTATCTCTGAGTTGTTCTGTGACCTACACATGCACAAACAAACACACACACACACACACACACACAAAAAAAAAAAAAAAAGCAAAAATACCACTGAATTAAGTTTTTACTAAAGAAAACCCATTGTGGATGAAAGCACAATAATAAGTTCCCACAGAAACAAAGAAATGCACATTTGAGAGGCAATGGATTTATTTTATTGAAGTTATGAAAGGTTAATTGGTTTCTTTTCTGTGCCTTTTATGTGGAAGTGTATTTTGATAAAGTTCAAAGATTCTGTCCAGAGATAACAAAGTCTATCATACCATCTGCCCTTGTCCAGGACAATTGGGATGAAGCAGCTACGTAGTTAGGAGTGAGGCTTAAAGTCTTTGCATTCAGAAGGTATCATGAGTCACTGAGTCAGGTTCTAAAGGTTAGAGTCTGACAGTTACAGGTGGGTTTTGCTCCTTATTTAGGTAAAAACATTAAATATTCAGACAACTAAGTACTAATTTATGATTAATTTATCTGTATTAAATTTTCAGTTATTGAATAATTATTTATAAACTACCTAAAAATATAAACAAAAAGTGAATCACAGATAGAACAATAATTTAGCTGCAGCAACTGTTAGTTTACACCAAACACCTATAAATCAAATGTAAAATATACTTTTCCTAAGTACATCTTTTTATATGCATAATTTATTATATTCAATGTAATTTACCAATTTTGGTATGATTTTTTGGTGATGTACCTAGTAATTAATGATATCAATTCATAATTATCAGATTGTAAAATAAATAGTACATCTGTTTGCTCATTACAATTAAACACTAGTCTGAAAACATATTCAATGAAGCTGTAGGAATACATATATATATAAATATATATTACATATAACACATATATATATACATAATTGCTATTATATATAACACACACACAAACACACACACACACACACACACACACACACACACACACACACATATATATATATATATATATATATATACATAATTGCTAGTTTCTGTTTTGAATTTGACAACATATTTAAGACACCAGTCTGTTTCTGGAGAAAAAGCATTTGCATAGGAGACCTATTTTTTGAACTCTACAGCATACCTTCCTGGCAGTCAACCTTCAGAGAGGAACTTCTCCTTGATGATAAGCTCTTCAAATTCTAACAAGTTTCACTAAAGCACTTACAATTTGATTCCCAATGGGGAAAAAAATTAAGAAAAGGGGTCAGGTTTTACTTAACAGTTTTTCTATGAAAACTATTGTTGATCACAGATTATGTTTTCCATGGTGAGATACATATAAGAATACTGAAATTTTAGGTCTTTCTTTTTTTTAATATGAAGAAAAAGACATAGATTCCCCTGAACAACGATCTAGTACACTGTAGATTTTGTGTTTGAGTGAGATGAACCTCCTTTGCAAAGCAGAAATAATTATATTGGGTAATGTTGAGGTTTGTCGTCTCGTGAATATAATAATGAAAGAGAACTGTTGGATTTATTTATATAAAACTGTATTTGTTTCTCTTAGCTTATTTGTTAACCCAGCTATTGCACAAATAATTGAAACTTTTATAATTGTTTAAAATTAAGCTTCACAATACAGTCTGAGCAGTTTAAGTGTGTTATTAGCCCTGTATGCTAACTATTTTGTCTTACTCCCAGCAAACATCCCAGTGATGCTTGCATTTTGTAGCTACAGCTCCTTCCTCCTGATCTTCCTGGGACCTCTACTTATGGCTGACTCCTCTGCTTCCTCTCCTAACTCCACCTCCTACTGGATGACAGGAAGTCCAGCCTTATTCTCCACCCTGCCCATCAATTGGCTGTTAACTGTTTTATTAACATAACAGGGGACATTTGGAGAGCAGAGTTTACAAAACATTTAGACAGGAAATCAGAATTTAAACTACCTTATGCCTACAGAGAACTGTCATTTCTCAAAGTCATATGTGTTTTCACGTCTTCTTGCATTGTGAGAGAGTATGCTTCACTTACTGATTTCTTTCTCATCCTGGGACATTAGAAATTAGACATTAGGACTTATTTACCATGTCCATTTGCATTTTTTCTTTTTAAGGAGTTAGTTGTTTCAGCTCAGAGAATGCTCCCATTTCCTTTTGCAAGATTTTATTCTTATGATCAGAAGTGTATCTCTTTGTTTAATACAGATGTGTACTGTGCAACACTAAAGACTTACTAGAGACAGGAATTTTACATGTATCACTATAATTCTTGCATTAGTACTCTGAGATAGTTTTTGAGTTGAACCTTTAGATTATTGGAGCTTAGATCATATATTTATCCAGGGGAAGTTCTTGTCTCAATAAGAAAATGCTTAAAATTAATCCTAGTTGTTGTGTATACATTCTTGTATTTGTAAGACTGAAGAACCTGTTATCTACTGGTTACATGCAGGAACTACTCTCAATTCCTAATGAATTCCTGGTTTTCAGGGAGTACAAATATTCATTCTCCACATTTCTAATTTCCATTTTTCCTTACCATGAAAAGTGCATCCCTGTTTTTCAGAGGAGAGTGTGATTGCATCAAACCCAACTTAATTACAGAGGAGAGGGCCTCTATTTTAACATGAAATGAATGGTAATTTTAATTGGGTATAAAAGCTTCCTTTCTATTTAAAGTAACCTGAAATAGGATAGACAAATCTTCAGGATAGAATGCAGTCTTGGAACCCTGCCTACCAGCAAGAATTCTAACCAATCTTGCTGTATTCAGTCCTTATCAATTTTCTCTGACTGCAGGTTGATTGCTGCCTTCATTGGACTGGGTTCCTCTGGGTTTAGCAATAGCTGTGTGCTTTCACAAGCAGCATTATCAACAAAGAAGTAGGTGCTTGCTTTTCAGCTCTGCTTCATTGCCTCCAGTGAACTCCTTTGTTGTTCACTCCAGAATGTTAAGGATAAGGACATCACCAATTTGCTGTCTGAATGTGTATTCCAATTCTTCTTTATTTTTATTCATGAAAAACAATATACATGCCTTTTAAGTGGTATCAGAGATGAATACATCAATCAATGTCCATGTCATTTGCTCCGGGCTGAATTGCATGGTGATTAGGAACTAATGAGAAGTGCACAGAGATTGTGTACATAAAGCCAGCTAATGTGGGTCTCCTTTGAGCTCAGGGTATACAAATGATTGTTTTTTTTAAAGAGTCTAGTAAGGGTTTTTGAAATCTTAAGACACTTGATATAGGCTTACCAAGAGGAAATATATAGTGATTATACTCATAAAAGCATGTATCAAATAATTGAAAAGGAGTGAGGCAGCCCCATAGAAAATAATAAAAACATATATTACTCACTGTCCAATTACATTTCACATTCTTTTACATGTGATTAGAACTTTTCTCCATCTATATTCTCTCCCTATCCTCCTGCCCAATGCAATTTTTCTGAATATGTGACCCAACAAAGATCTGTTTAGATGAACACACATCCTTGACAGAAGTTATTTAAGAATTCCAATGAAAACAATACACATAGGAACTTCACTATGATTGTATAATTTTTATGTTACTTATGATTATGTGTGAATTATACATATTACAATGTATATATTTATGAGGTATTATTTGGTGTTTCTTTGCATATAACTTAAAATTTAAATCACAGTATATCTAATTTTAATTAATTTCTAATTTATGTGATGAAAGTTATAAGTGCTTTTGGTATGTATGATTCACTGTGATTATTAACATGCATTGCTGTGATTTAGAATTTCGCTGATCACCCAAATGTCTATATGTTGATGTCTGATGACTCTGATGCTATAGGCTAGTGGTAGAATCAATATAAGGTGAGCTTTGGAGGAAGAAGTGAAGCCTTCAGGAGTAGGTATTTGGAATGTATGTTTGGACTCTGATCTCTTTCTATTTCTGTTTGTTTTTTAGTACAATGAAATGACCAGGCCTCTTCTACAAAGACCATCTGACATGATGTACTTCTACATGTAACTCCCTTCCCATCTCCCAGGGACTAATTTCTGGTGACCTTCATTCTACTTTTGACTTCCACAAGATCCATTACTTTGCAGAGTTATAAAAAGAATAAAAGCCTGCAATATTTTCCTTCTGTTCCTGACATTGCTCACTAAACAACAATCATGTTGCTATCAATGGTGTCACAAACCTAAGTTTTCCATCCTGTTTTTCTTCTTGAATACTATCACACTATATATGTAGTATATATTTTATCCATTCATTAGTTCATCTTTTCTAGTCTAAATTCACATTTTAGTCTTTCATGAGTTAGTTTGCTTCTACTCCCTCACTATCACGAATACTCATGGAATAAACATAAGTCAAAGGAAAGGCCCACTGGAAAAACAGAGGAAGGAGATGCAGGCTATCCAGATGAGACCTGATAGGCTGAGGTCAGATATTGGGAAAAGACATCACCTGTCAGAGGTCTAGGGAAGGAGATTAGGGCTAAAGAAGGAGGGAGGGTGAGAACAGAAAGATAAGAGGAAGGATAGCAGGCTACCAAGAAGAGACTTGATACCCTATGAGCATATACAGGGGGAGATAATCCCTCTCAGGAACAGTCATAGGGGAGGGGAATAAGGGAAAAATGGGAGGGAGGGAAGAATGGGAGGATACAAGGGATGGGATAACCATTGAGATGTAATATGAATAAATTAATAAAATATTTTTTAAAAAGAGTGAAGGGATTACAATTGGGATGTAATATGAATAAATTATAATTTTTAATACGTGTTGTCAAAATACTGTTATTTTTGAACATATCTCCTGTAGTAACATTATTGAATAACACTTCAATACAATTTATAATATTTTCATGATTTCCCATATAATCTCCCATAGTGACTATAGTATTCTAGATTCAAACACCATTGCTGAACTGTTTTTCGGATACTCCTTGGCTGACAGGTTTTGGTTTTGTTTAGATGTCATTTTATCTATAACTTATGCTTTATTTGGCTTACTTGTTTATTATTTAACTTACTTTGAGTGTTTCATGTGTTTAGGCTGTGTACTCATGTCAAATTGTTTAGAAATATAGTTCAGTAGATTTTTATTTTTTTATTTATTTTTATTATCCCATACTTTTATTTTTATTAATTTATTCATATTACATCTCGATTGTTAGCCCTTCCCCTGTTTCCTCCCATTCTTCCCTCCCTTCCACTTCCCCCCCTTCTCCCCTCCCCTATGTCTGTGACTAAAGGAGACCGTCTCCCCCATGCTCTTAGAATATCGAGTCTCTCCTTGGTAACTTGCTATCTTTCCTCTGAGTGCCGTCAGGCCTCCCCATCCAGGGGACGTGGTCAGAAAAGGGACGCCAGAGTTTGTGTGAGAGTCAGCTCTCACTCTCCACTCAACGGTGGAGAATATCATGTTCATCAGCTAGGTCTTGGTAGGGGTTCAATGTTTACTGCCTATATTCTCCTTGCCTGGTTCAGTAGATTTTTAGTTGATTTTTTCTATCTATTAATTTCTCAAATTGGCCCTTAGAAGCATTTTACTTTTATGTCCTATCATTTGTACATTTTTTACTCTTACTTCCTGTATTGGATGCTGTGTTTGAAAATATTCTTACATTTATCATGTTTTTCTGTTTATTCATAATTTTTTAAAGCCTCGTTGTTGGGGGCCATGGGCTATACGGCCAGGGTCTTACTATCTTGTCCATGCCTGCACCGTTAAGTTTCTGTTTCTCCCAGAGCTTGCCTTTTACCAGGTATCAGCTGACCATATTGTGGTTCGGCAGTTAGACTAAAGATAGGTAAAAACAAAGCAAGATACCCTGTGTGGCAGGATGTTATGACCCTGCCTGAAATTCCCCGTGTCTTGAGATAACCTGCAGCTGGGTTGCCATTGGAATATGCTTCCCTGTCTCTTGTCTTATAAAAACTGCTGCCTGAAAAATAAAAGTTTGAGAGCTTGATCAACATTCAGACTTGCTCTCCTTTGTGTCTTGTGCTCTGTCCCTCATTCAGGTGATTCTCCTCCCGAACTTTAGTCAAACCCCCGCTGGTTGGCACACCCCATAATCTCAAGTCAGACATTTAATTTTTTAGAACAAGAGATATTCTTTGTTGTTGTTTTTCTTTGTTTGTTCTGTTATCTTATTAGCAAGAAGCAATTAGCTTTATTCTTCTATATGTTACTCTTGCATAAATCAGTAAATTCTGTTTCTTTTGTTGCCATTGTTATTCTTCTTCTCATCCTCTTCCTTTCCTTCTACTATTATGAAGGACATAATTTGCTTTTTATAGAGATTACATGGATCCCTTTGTGTATTATATATATATTAACAATATTTACTTCTTCTATTCAAGGCAGATATTTTTCAGTTAGTGTTTTCCTCTTAATTCTGTTTCATCACTACAGAATCTTTTGAAATCAGTTCAAATGTTTCCATATAATTTATTTATTCATGGAACTATTTTATATAGTAGACTCCTTCACGTCTGTTTCAGATAACATTTTACTTGAATGTATCCCCACTACTGTTTTTCATCACATATATATATATATATAACCATATATATAACCATATATATAACCATATATATAGCCATATATATCACCATATATATATAAAATCATATATATCACCATATATATATATATATATATATATATATATATATATATATATACACACACACATATATGTATAACAGCAGAGTACAGCTGGCCCTGGTGGCAAAGGAATAGGTGAGCCTACCCCAAGGGCATTAGAGCATGTGGCATTTGATTAGCTAGCATGGCAGTGCTAGAAAAACTCACCCTGGTGATGTGAGTACAGGACAGCTGGGTGGCTGACCTTTTCAGCTACCTCTCAGACCCAGGTTCAAGGCTTTGAGTATGCCCAGGCCAACATTTATCCAATGTATATTCTGCCATAGCAAGTGAAATAGCTGGTCCTGCAGATCTAAAGCTACAGCATATCTCTCACTTGGTGCAACCACAGGATATCCTAGAGGATTCTCAGTGAAGATCTAGTGTAGATAGTATAACAGAATCCCGAGGCCTAGAAACAGACCAGTGACTCACTGCAATGAACATTTGCAAGTAAAGATGTGTAGACAAAAGGGTACACTATATGACATACTATGGCATACTACACCTTCAACAACAAGATTGTTTTTGTTCTATATTATGTTGTTTTATTTAGTCTGGGGAAAGGCTGCAAGGGCAGGGGAGGGTGTGAAGGCATGGATGGTTATGGGGACACGAGTGGGATTGGGTACATGATGTGAAATTCAAGAAGAATCAATCAAAAGTTAAAAAAAAAGCAAAGAAAATAAGAAGAAGGAAAGTCAAATGCCAAAAAATAAAAATAAAATCACAAAGTTTTGATACATCTCTGCCATATGCTTAGACTGTATCCATCACCAATGTTATGGGTGGAAGCCAAAAATTAGCTGAATAAAATTAATCTTTGATGAAAAAAAAAGAATGGTCATCATTTATTTTTGTAGTTGTCATAGAAAGAGATTAATTACTTTTCATTCAGTATTGTGTTAGTTGTTGGCTTACAGATATGGTCTTACCTCATGGAAGTAAATTTCTTCTCCATTAATTTACTCAGAAAATTAATAATGAAAATCTATCGTATTTAATAGTTTTATATTATCTGTAAAATGATCATGACATTGTCCTTCTGTGGTCATTGTGATATTTCAGTTATTGATTTAGATATTTTGAATCATGCTGACATGCTCTGAATGAAGCAATTAATCATGATGAACAATCTTTTAACATAATGTTGAATTCTGTTGTTTATAATTTTATTACATATTTTTATCCAAATGTTTATAAGTATAGGGTTTTTTTTTTTGCTTTTTTAAAACCTTTTTACTTATATTTTGACATGTCCTATTCTTACATCAGAATATATCTAGATGACGAGTGAGTCTATATCAAGTATCTGCCCTTCTTTTGCAGGGAAAATTAATAACCTGAAACAACAGTAATCTTTGTTTAAGTGTTGGGTTGCACACTGATTTGAAGCTCTCTTATATTACAAAGCTCTTTCATAGAAGTTTAAAAATATTGATTGAATTCCATTACCTGCTATTGATTTACTTATGTGTCAGATTTCATGTTTCTCTTTTGAGTTTTGTTCCTATTCATCTGAAAGTTTTATTTTTTTATCTTAAATTATTTAAGAACATGCCAATTTTACTATGCTTTTAAAGAACCCGTTTTAAAGAACCTATTTCGTTGATTTATTGAAAAATATATTTTAGTCTCTTAGTTATTTTTCTGTTGATCTATTTCAGTACCTTCTTTCTACTGGTATCATATTTAGTTTGTGTGAGTTTAGTAAGTATTAGAAAAATATTTAGGATCAGATTTGAGGCACTACATATATCTAAAGCAAAACCTTCTCCCTTAGTTTTTGTGGTATCTATTTATTTATATACATATATTTGAAACAACAGACATCAACCTTAACATAAATATGAAGGATAGAGATAAAAGCCCAGTTAATGTCATTTTCTTTTTATTTTTAGTAACATTTACTTTTGTCCAGGACTACATCCTGATAAATATTGGTCCTCTCTCTCTCTCTTTCTAATCACCAATTGCCAACAACTCTTCATCTAGACATGTGATTTCATTAGCTCCAGTCCTAAAGCCATGGAGGGATTTTTCTCTAGCTTCTTCTTGTGCAAGTCATGTGAATATATTCATAGCTGGTGTTATTCCCTGTGAGCAATGGCCTGTAGTATCTTGAAAATACCATTTCATATTAGTCATCTACCAGTCTGTTGAGAAGGCTGAGTATAGATATCTTATGTAAGGCTGAAAACTACAGCCTGCTATTCTCTGTGTGATGACAATAGTAAATATCTGTAGTAATTGGTATTTATTGCAAAGACCCTTCTTTGATGGACTTTAGAACTATACTTACTAAGAAGTATAAAGGAGACCATTACATGTCTGCATAAATATGTCAAGCAATAATATATGTGATATAAAATTATTTAAGAATTGAGCTCAATATGTATTTTATTAATCTCTAACTTAAAACTTCAATTTTTAATGAATTAATACAGTACAGTGATATACAGTGGAAATTAGTATGATAGATGGAACACTATCTGCATTGGGTAGTTCTAGTTAGAAATAAGAACACAATGAAAGCCGATTCTCAGGAAAACTGAGGACAAAGGAGATAGCTGTTATTGTCAATGAATATGCATTTCCTATAGCTTATCCTTTGTCTCTTGTTGATCCATCCACCACTATGTCTCCCTTACACAAACAGGTTTTCAAAACATAACCGTATCTTAAGTTTAAGAGGAAATTATGAATTATTTGGCCAGTCAACCTTACCTTTGACTGATGCCTGATGCTGTTAAGTCTACTTGGTCACTCTTGAACCAAAAGAAAACGAGGAGTAGAGGTTGAAGATAGAGTTCAGAAGGAAAAAATAGTCATTGCTTAAGCATAATAACTTGAGTTTGAATCCCAGGTGACAAAACTGCTAGCCATGCCTAGAATACAAGTGCTGTCAATGGTTGAAACAGGGGGTTGGGCGTGAGGGGAGAGTTCAGTGGGGATGACTGCTCATCAGCCTAAATCTGTGTTCTGGACCCTCTTTCAAGGGGATTAAACAGGGCATAGTAAATCAGGGTATCACATCTTTCTCTGGATTTTATGTCTGTAATCAGGTGCATGAACTCACACACAAAAGGGTACATCAACCAGCCATACCCATGTATTACACACACACACACACACACACACACACACACACACACACACACACACACACACACACTCACACAAATTTAAATATGATATAGGGATGAAAGCTCTGAGAAATAACATCTGAGGAAAAAGCTTATCCTTCTGATTTGATGACATCTTTAAATCTTAAAAACATCCAATGTAGAATAAAATGGGAAGCTATAGAATAACAACAAAGATAAATATTTGCTTTAGAAGTAATTCAAGGGGAGTCTGATGCACATGTTCCTGATATTTATCCTTTAATCAATTTACTGTACTCTAGGATGCTTTTCCTTATAAAAACCATATATTAGTATTTTATGATATATTTATCTTATTGTTATATTTATTATTTTCTTTCCAATTCCATCTCTAAACTACCAAGCTGGCCTATAATTTCATGGTAAAATATAAATGTATTTTTCATTTTCTCTAGAAACACAGATTGATAAAAGGATGAACTAACTTGAGCATGCCAACTCAACAATAACAGCTTTAAATTTATTCATTTAGATTGGTCTGGAATTAGCCCTTTACAACACATGGATCAGTGCAGCGAATTTATGAACTATACTTTACTGATTAACAGAAGCTGTCTTTTAAGGTTTCAGGTAATTTGTTCATTTTCAAATTGGTTTAAAGTAAATCAAAGAACCAAGAACTAACACCACTAATTACTTATGCTTAGAAAGTAAGAGAGAAAATGAAAGAGCATTTAAATTCTTTTCTCCTATTCACGATACCCTTTGATCTCCTTTTTATTGATGTGTTCCATGTTTCCTTTGACTACTAAGGGGACTGATTAGGTGTTCTACTTTCATGTAATCAAAATAAAGTGTGAGAGGAATCAAAATTCTTTAGTTAAAGACTGATAAGTTTTATTGCCTGATTCAAGTTAAACAAAGTTTAAACTAATGATACTTCAACAGATAGATATTTGTCAATTTTAATTTCTAGTGTTCATTAACCCATACAGCAAATATTTATCAATATCCATTTTATTGCAAGTATCCTTCTAGCCATTCAATCAGTACAGACCCTGGGGAAAATAGAAATGATTCTTTACCTCTTGAAGCAGTAACAGATACAGGAGTCATATTTTAAAAAGTAAGTGTATTCAGCAAAATGCTTTACAGAAGTAGTCAAAACCAAACAGATAACATACAGAGAATAGCTAGTTGTATTTCTGTGCATTGGTATGTGAGGTGACTGTTTAGTAATAATGTCCAGATATGACTTTCCTATTAAATCAAAAGTGAATACATACCTAAAGAAGTGAGTAAGAAAGTTGGAGAGACCATTTGTTATTAAGAACTTGTATTTCTTTTGCAGAGGACTTGACTTCAAGTCACAACACCACCATGTAGGGCACCAAACAAGATCCTAACACTCAGTTCCAAAGAGTTCTCTGACAGCTACAGGGCACCCACTCTCAATGATGTAATACATCCCAACACCACACTTATTATTAAAAATTTATTTGAAAAATGTTGAAATAAATCATGAGAATATTTGTTCATAGGCTTTGCTGTGACAGAAAGAGCCAAGTGCTACAGCAATGATATGGAAGCATATTTTAAATCCTAAAATTGGCACTATTGCTATTGTATAGCGAAATGTTCTCTATCCTGAGTGAGCCAGAGATTGTGTACATTACAGAAAATTAACATAAAAACTATCAATGTACATGCATAAAGAGAAATGAGAATTCACTGTACAATAAGGGCTCAGGCAGGATATGGCACATAAAGTACATTTTCTTAATGTTATTTAAAGCAGTGTGAGTCTTTTAAAAGATTTATCTATGAATTATACTTACCATCATCCATTCTCTATCGGATAGCCTGTGAATAATTTTGACAAATATATGACATATATATATTCTTTTTAAAATATTAAATAATATTATTTTATTAAATTGCTAAACATTTTCTAAAAAGAAATAGAATCATTTTAGGAACCCAAAAGCTATTTGTGGTGTCAGTTTCTGTTTGTCTTTGCAGTGTGATATCTACACAGACTCTCCTGCCATGAAGAAAATGCACTTCAAAGTGACATTATGATTCCATCTTACCATACACTGAATTATTTCCATCAGGAAATGGAACATGAAGAAACACTGGTGTTGATGTGGGGGGAAAAGAAACATGTGTATATTGCTATTAGAAACAATAAATCATTTAAGACACAATTAAAACAAGAAGATAAGTTCCTGAAACTACTGTGTATAGTATTAAATGATATAACAATATTATTCCTAGGTATGCAACCAAAATAATCTATATAAACATACAACATAGGTACCTGCAAATCCTCTTTTTTAAAAAAAGGAACTAGAGTGAAGTGGGAGTTTTGGGGGTGTTTTGTTTTGTTTTGCTTAAGACATGGTTGTGTCCCATGATGTTTTGCTGAAAGCTATAGTGTAGGAGGTCATGTGATATTTTTCTGGAAGAGAGAGTATACGGTGTTTTGATGGGAACAGACATATGACAAGGCATAGGATGTTGGGATGGAGTATAAAATTAATCACAGACAGTGGGACCAGGCTTTTGGCATTTCGCGTGGGCAACATTTCACTGGGTTTTCCTGGCCTTCACTGATCCTCGCTTTGACGAATCAAACATTTCATAAAACTTCACCTGGTACTCTGGCTGATTCTGGCAGCTTCCGCAGACTAGTGTCAATTTGGGAGAGCCTTGTGGTTTCCACTGGATTCTGCCACCTCTATGGATTCATGTACTCTTTAGTGTTAGCTATTGGACTGGACTCCTGATACCATGACACTGCAGAGTGGAGTTGGCCTGTTTTCTTATTAACATTATTTCTCCCCTTCCTATGGTTGGTCAGAAGTGAGGTTGAAGTGTTTAAGAACCCCAAATAAAGTAGATTTTGAAAAATCTAAGCTTACACTAGAGCTCTATTTACATTACTCAGTTATAGGATTGATTGGATTTCAACACAATGAAGAAACATAACCACCATTGTGGTTATACATATGAAATCACAGTAGCTGAAGTTAGCTTCCCAAGGTGTACACACCCTTCAGTAAAACATCATGAAGAAAAAGAGGTTCATGTTAGCATCTGTATATAGAAGGAGAAATTGAAAATTGATGGCTGCTAGAGAAGTGGAGACTTAGCCTTTGTATTGTAGCCACCAGTGAGATATTGAGTGAATAGCTTTATACATACACTTAAACCCATTGAGTCGTAAAAATAAAGCATAAAGACTTGAATGTGAAATGGAGATTGGTTATGAGAAAAATGGTGGTAGGAGAGTTAGGATAAGAAAACATGGAGTAGGAATATGTTTAGAATGCATTGCATTCCTGCATGAAATTGACAGTGTCTAAAAATAAATATTTAAGGTAAAAATATTAATGCATTTTCCTTCCATTTCTTTCTAAACCCTTCCATGTACTCTTTACCCTCTTTAGAATTCATGACCCCTTTGTGTTTAATTGTTCTGGTTGGTGTGTGTGTGTGTGTGTGTGTGTGTGTGTGTGTGTGTGTGTGTTCCTAAATACATAAATTCAGGCTTCTCATTCAGAATATGTTAATTTTATGTATATGCCTTCAAGCATGACCCTTTGGTACTGGATAAAGCAACTCTCTGAAGGGTTCACTGAGATGGAAAGTTATGGCTTGTTGATTACTAATTTTGGTCACCTCTTTCCTATAACAGGGTCAATTGTGAATAACAAAGAAAGGATGAGGAAAACTGTTTTAAAGCCAGGTGTGGTGGCACATGCCTTTAATCCCAAAATTCATAAGACAGAAGCAGACAGATCTCTGTCAGTTCAAGGCCAGCCTGGTCTACAAAGTGAGTCCAAGATAGTAGGGCTAAAACAGAGAAACACATTCCCAAAAGAGAGAGAGTGAGTAGGGGGGTGGTAGAGGGAGAGGCCAAGGTAGAGGCAGGGGGAGAGAGAGAGGAAGAGAGAGGAGGAGGAGGAGGAAGAGGAGGGAAGGGGAGAAGAGGGGAGGGGAGAGAAAGGCAGAGGAGAGGAGAGGAAAGAAAAGAAAAAAGTGTTATATAGTATATACTGACTGTAGAACAGATATTGTAGTGAGAGAGAATCAGTAATATTCCAGGAAATAATTTGAAACTGTTTAATGATTTGCAGTTAATTAGAGTTTAGGAATAGGAATTAGTTAATGTATCATAGTGAACCATATTTAATTGTCACTGTTACTAACAGAAACAATGAGTTCATTTGAATGATTCTTTTTCTGCACTCTTCGAATGTCAGGTAGAGCCTCATCAAAGTGGACTTTATCTCTTAAATCAACTTACTCAAACTCTAAACAAATATGATAATTGTTTATTAAACTGTACCAGCTGAAATCAACTGTTAGAAAAAATTATGAAGTAAAAGTGAAGTCTATATTTCATTCACTACTTACAATTCTGATATTTAAACTTATGCTTGGACACCATTGTTTCCTTTATTTAATAATCTCCAGTGTTTAGAAAAGCATTACTTGATGAAACAAAAGCATGGAATGTACAAAAATGTTTTGGTTTATTTTTAGCTCTGCCATTAGTAGAGCCAGAGTTAAGAAGTGCCCAGTACCTTATCTTCTATCAGATTATAAGTGATCTGGCAGTCAATATACTAAGTCCAAGGGCAGCAAATTAAATTCTCCCACAAAATTAAAAATCACTTTACAATGGGTATTCTTGTCACAATAAGAGGCATGATGAATAGCAGGATCTCTCCACCCCATTGAAAGAACTATGCATGGTAATTGGGCAAAATTAATTCCAATGAGAAGCATGACTTCCTTCCCTTGAAAGGCATAATATAAACTATGATTTTTGTCAGTAGTAGATATTTTTAAACTGCTGCACTAAAATCATCAGATTATTAATTCTATTTATGTCTTTAGTTGCAGCTATTTTGTCAAATCACTGACAATAGTACTAATGTCAGAAATAAATGTGTTAGTGAGGATTTATTTTCTTATAGATTCACAGGCAGATAGTTAGCTGTATTTTTCACTTCCTCAAACCTCAGACCGTGTTGCACAGTTTGAATTACAATCATAGCATTCTAAACACTTACCAAAAACGATCCTTTCCAATTAATAAAGTAATCAAAGGAATATGACATTCAGGGACATCTGAACATTTTGTGATAATAGATATAAAATGAAAAGACATGAAACAATCATAATCTCAAAACAGAATAAAACAGAGTGATCTTGATAAAATATGAGCTCTTCAAGGATGAAAACTCATTCTTTGTTTTCTTAATACAACTTTCAAGATATATTTTGACAATCAGATAGAAAAAAGAGGTTTCAAGGGGGCCAAGTAGTACTCAGATAAAAGTAATGCTGATTTTTATTAATTTTATACTCATGGTTTCTTATATTAATCTATTTGCTGAAATAAACTGGAGATCATAATAAAAGTTATTTTTGTTTATCCACTAATATGAGAACCCTATAAAACCATGCATTGCATATATTTGTTTCTGTAACACATCTGTAAATACTGAAAAGTCATAACTCTATTTTGGATCAAACAGACAATAAAGTTCTTAAGAGGAGAGCATTTCTATTTGGTTTGGAATTATGCTATTTGATAAAGTCCATATGCCATTAAAATGATCAAAAATGCTCTAATGCTCCACGTGTTCAAAGAAAATGCTTCAAAAATCTTTTGCTACACTCAGTTGTATTGTTCAAAATGAAGAAGTGTATTGAGATTTATTTGCAATGGGAAGGTCTGCTAGGAATGAAGTGTGTGTGTGTGTGTGTGTGTGTGTGTGTGTGTGTGTGTGTGT
>OU015749.1:53053107-53063155 GCA_907169655.1 Acomys percivali
GACTTAATTATTAGGTGCATCCTACACACCTCATACATTTATAATTTAGGACCATATAATATTTGTGAGAAAGAACCTTACACAGTGCTTAGATCAAGATCAGACCTGACAGCATTCATCCTCCAGCATGCTGAAAAGCTGACATCCTGCATCCTTCATGCTCCAGTCCTAAGCGCTTAGGTTGCTGTTCCTCATTAGAACAAGATAGTGGCCAGGAGACCATCAAAGAAACCTTCTGATCCCAATTGGTCCAGCATTTCAGACTGTCTGACACAAGACTTCTTCTAAGCCTGAAATTTCTCAACATTTAGAAACTGGACCACAAATGGTATTCCTATCTTGTTTAACCATTTTTCCCAATTTTATTTGGGCCCCTACAAAGGTACTACTCCTCCCATATAAGGCAGAAAGCCAACAATGCCTCATTTCCCTTAAGGAATTTTGGGTTATTTTCTTGGGCTATGCATGTTTATTTTCATTGGGAAGTGGTTATAAGTTATTATTTGAATTATTCAGAGAGAAAATGAGGTTGGACTTAGGGATTTCTCTCTTCTCTTTTCCTTCATCTTTCTTTCTTAGGTATGGAGGCAACAGTTGAAAAGAAAGAAGGAGGAATATAGAAATACATAGGGATGATAGAACAAAACGTAGATTATTGAATCTATGCCTAAACTTTTTAAAAATTTGTTATTAATTTATTCTTGTTACATCTCTATGGTTATCCCATCCCTTGTATCCTCCCATTCTCCCCTCCCTCCCATTTTCCCCTTATTCCCCTCCCCTATGACTGTTCCACAGAGGGATTACCTCCCCCTGTATATGCTCATAGGGTATCAAGTCTCTTCTCAGTGACCTGCTGTCCTTCCTCTGACTGCCACCAGGTCTCCCCCTCCAGGACACATGGTCAAATGTGAGGCACCAGAGTACATGAGAAAGTCAAATCCCTCTCTCCACTCAAGTGTGGAGACTGTCCTGTCCATTGGCTAGATCTGGGTAGGGGTTTAAATTTTACCGCCTGTATTGTCCTTGGCTGGTGCCTTAGTTTGAGCAGGACCCCTGGGCCCAAATCTACCTATCATAATGTTCTACTTGTAGGTTTCTAGGACCCTCTGGATCCTTCTAGTTTGCTATTCTCCCATGCTTCTCTCATCTAGAGTCTACTCCTAAACTTAAGGCCTTGTTACTCAGAAGAAAAATATATATCTTTCTACTCTAATATGAGGCATTGTACCCATACAACTCAATTAATGCAGGTTTTCTTCCAATACTTTGAAAGTGCTATTGCAGGCTGTTTAGGATAATTAAGTTATACAAGTTGGTCATTAATTGACTAACTCATGGTCATGTCAAATACTAGTCTATTTTAAATCAGGAAACACATCCTAGGATTAAGAGATAGATATGATTCTATAGATAGCTAAAGTAAAGTAGTTAGATAAGGTCTTCAAAAACCTCAGAGGCCTACGGAATATGGCATTTAAAGATATTTTTATTATTTTAATGAGTCTTTGACAATAAGTCGGGTTAATTTCTGACAACACCTAGACTACTTCCAAGAAGATAATAAGCATCGAAGAATCTTGTTACGGAGATGGCTTCAAATGTGGTAATGTTGAAGTTTATAACAGATACAATTTTGTCAGAAATGGGCAAGCTTGGATAAAGGCAGAGTTAAAGGCTGAACCCTGCCAAAGCACGGTAAGCATGTCCTCATTAGTTCCTGCTTTACAGATGAGGCTGTCAGATAATCTGAATCAGAAGGCTGAAGATGATGCTCCAACATTATAATGAGAGAGGTTTAGGTGACTGTTCAGGAAACAAACTGTGTCTGTCATTTTTTTCATTGTGGAAGCTGCTAACCTGTACTTCCTGTTCACTCAGGTACTTAATATTATTCTTTTTCAAGTCTCTTATGGGATTGAAGACCAGATAGTTTACTTTTAAAATTAAGCTTAGTTGTTTAGGCATGAAGAAGATGCTTTTATGTTTAGATAGATGTTTTGAGATAGATCTAGATAGATATGAGATATGATACATTTAATTAAGGTTCAAAACTTAAGACTTAGAAAGATAGAATACATAATATTTTCTCAAGGTTGCTAAATACTTTTTGATTAGACATTATGTATGTAAGTTTATCCTATTTTTTGGATAATTGTTCTTACAGTATATTTAAATATGGCTCTTTTATTTAATAGAAAAGGGGAATTGTTGGAGGTTGGTCTGATGTATTTTGATGCTAATTCCTGCTTGCTGTCTCTGTGCCCTAAATTTCATCTTGAATAAGAACTTATTCCTGTTTGACCAATAAAAAGCCTAGGCAGGGAAAATACAATAGGTATGGCTAAAGTACCTGGGCTTTGAGAGACACACAGAGAGAGTGTTGGGAGGAAAGAGAGACCAGAGGGGAGGAGAGGAGGAAGGCCGCACCATGGGTTTGAGAAATGAGGAGAAGCACATGGTCAGCATGGATGGAGACTTGGGCCAGATGATGATAGTTAGCAAGTATTTGGGAATGAGATGTAGCTTGATAGAAATTGTTAGAAGAAGATGGCATGAGATTGGGGCAGATTATGGGATATCTGCCCCAATATGGGATGTAGTTTAAGGGATTAATATCTGACCTGTCCCAGGTTAACTAATGTTATTTTAAAATATAACTGGTATCTGGGTATTGATTGATTGCTAACAGGTTAGAGAATATCACCATAATAATAATTACGTGACTGATAATAAACATCACTAAGCTGTACTCTCTAGTTAACCACAGAATCCATTCTTCCACTGAGGGACATCTAGGTGGTCATTTCAAGATTCTGACTATTATCAATAAAGCTCCTATGAACATAGCTAAACAGCAAATGTCCTTGCTGTATGGTAAAATGCCTATGGGTATATGAAGAGGAGTAGCGTAGCTGGGTCTTGAGGTAGCACTAGTCCAAGTTTTCTGAGAAAGTGCCAGAATGATTTCCAAAGTGGTTGTATAAGTCTGAACTCCCACCAACAATAGAGGGAGTAAATCTCTGTCTATAGGTAAACACATAGCATTTGGAAATGTTTTAATGATGGTGTATTACATACTATCTTTCTTTTCCTTAAGAGTTACTCCACTAGTCTGTCAACCACCCTGCAAGAAACAAGCTCTATTGAAGTCTAACTTTCTGAAAATGTGCTAAGACAATGAAAAGATTCTTCTGCTTCTATCCGCCAGAAGCCCCACCAACTGGACAGTTCCTTGTAATCTTCCCTTGATCTACTTTACTGCATCTTAACAACAACCACAAAGAGGCACTTCTTATCTCTCACTCTTCTCTGAATGCTGTTCAAAATTCTAAGCATGCTTGTTCAAATCCTCTGGAAATTTCCCTGTTCTTCTAAAGACATTAACCTTTTCCCACCTATATAGGTGTTCATTGACCTTCATTGATAAGCTTGTTTTGTTTCTTTTATCCTACCTCAAATGACCTGAAGTTCTGTATTCCATTTTCATTATGCCCTTTCTCATTAGACTTGCAGAGGTTTGCCAACTTCCTGCACTGCTTTTGTTTTTGCTTCTGAAATTCTGATAAAATAGGACCCCCTGCTTTTATTTGAGTCTGCACTTACACTACATAATCAGCAATGACAAGAAACAAGAATAACAAAGACACTCTGGCTCGCCAGTAACACGTCTATGATTACTTAATTGAAGGCATCATTGTAGCCATTCTGCAGTAGTGGAATAGAAGCAGAGGGTGGAGAAGAGGGTAGCACCTATAAGGGGACATTTTTCTAGTTCTCTGGAGAAATGCGCAGATATGTGCTTCTTTCAGGTTATGATGTTGGGAAGGTGAAAGGCTCTCACAATGAATTGACTGAATAATAAACCATGAAGTGCCAGATTCTAATGCACACATTTCCATCCTCAACACAAAATTCCCAAGCTTTAGGACTTTTAAACAATATAGCGAACAAGAAAGTTTCTAATGAATTGATGTATAGCAAGAAAGACAATTTTTAAGTGGTAACACAAAGGACAAGATACGTCTCTCTAGACATGGGTAATATTAATGGGATTCAGAGGGTTATTAAACAACAACAAAATGTATACATGAAACTGAGAAAAACAAGGAGGTTGAGCCATAGTGCATTATGGGTAGTTTGAACGTAAATATGAACAAAATGCTTTGTATGTATGAAATTTTTGAAGGATAAATACAAATTTTATTTAAAGAGAAAAGACAATATATGAGTCTTCAACTGGTCATGATAGAAATTTAACAACATGTTTTTTAAAAGGACAGGCAAGTCAACCAATTAAAAAAACAAGAAGGGAAAAAAGTCTCTTTCAGAATATTATCTCCACTATATTTCTTGAATCAGAGACATTGGTATTGCGTAGCATTTTTAGCCATCAAAATAGACACTGTTTAACTCAAATAGTAGAGCCACTTTTTTCTTTTGTTTGTTTATTTTCCTTTTAGGGAAATGTTAGGTTACTTAAGTCATACTTTGAAATATGTATTTTACTTTAAGAAATAGAAGATTCTGGAATATCCTTTTTGTCTTTCAACTGGAATATTTTAACCTTGAGCCTTAATATCAAGTACTAATAGATAATTATCACATTAATGAGATTAAAAATGGGGATGAAATATGATATTAAGCTCCTGTAAATTCTGTCTGGTCTTTTCTTCTTCTTCTTCTTCTTCTTCTTCTTCTTCTTCTTCTTCTTCTTCTTCTTCTTCTTCTTCTTCTTCTTCTTCTAGTATCTTATGTCCCTTTTCACAAATGGCTGTAGGTTAATATGTGCTCACACCACACACAGGTTGAGCTATGGCTGGTAGCATAACTACACAGTATCTAAGAAGGAGACAATGAGGGACCTATGAACAGTGTGCCTGTAAAAATTCTACTTTTTACTTTAATGAGTTAGAAATCAGAGGCACAATTTTCTTCCTAACTTTTAATTTATCCCTTAAAGAAAGCCTTTTATGACTATGCAGAAATCAAGACAGTGACAATTCAATTTTTCAGAATCGCAAGAAACACAGCTTGTGAATCAGTTGTGTTCCCAATTACAATATAACCCAGCTGTTAGTTTACATTATTTTTTCTTGATTACACAACAAAAAGAGAACTGAATACTAGACTATATGTGCATGTGTTAGTACATATATGTGTTTATACATACACATCTAAAACTGCATTTTATGTTCTTATGATTTAATCATTAGCAATAAATGTATTAATATTCTGAAGTTGATTGTCTATTTGACTTAAAATTATATATGAACTCTAATTAAAATCTGGTCACATAGCAATTATTTCAAATTTACTTCATTACTTTTTATTTCCCGCTATACCTGTAAGACATCAAACACTGGAAAAGGCTCTGGAGACAGATAGCTTCCTTCTTTGCCCAATAAACTAGTTTTTGGCAGCAGAGATTTATTTGAATTTCTGTTTTATGTTTTTCCTACATGATAAATCTTTTTGCAAGGACAACGTTCCCATTTGCAGAAGACAAACTATTTTCACTCCTTGTCTATTATCACATTTGGATTAAATGACTTTGTAT
Organism: Acomys percivali; assembly: GCA_907169655.1. Classification (NCBI taxonomy): domain Eukaryota; kingdom Metazoa; phylum Chordata; class Mammalia; order Rodentia; family Muridae; genus Acomys; species Acomys percivali. The sequence goes on from OU015749.1 coordinate 53,058,668, forward strand.
CTCAATGCAGGCACAAGCCACCTGGCTTGAATTTCACCTTAAAGGGTGATTAGAGTGAAGCAGGCAGCCTTTTGAAGCTAAGCTAAAAATGTCTGTTCTGGAAGCTTTTGACTCTTGGAAATAGTGAGCTGCATTTATGATATTATATTCCATTGACTTAAATTGTGTTAAGGAAAATATATTCTCTCTTCATTTGCTTTTAATATTGTTTTCAGATTTTGTTTTCCCCCAATTGTTTTGATTCACTGACACTAGAATAGCAGGAATTTACTAACTGCAATTTTAAAAATAGATCATTCCTTAAGGTTTTGCATCTTTAGGACAAAATGTTTTAGTTTTTTAAGGGTTTAAATTTTCTAATATTAAGGAGAATAAGTAACACGGGAGTAAGGGGAAAATGGGAGGGAGGGAAGAATGGGAGGATACAAGGGATGGGATAACCATTGAGATGTAACAAGAATAAATTAATAAAAAATAAGCAAATGTATTTTTATGATCTTATATAACACACTGGACTGCAGTACATCAGCCATTATTAAGACTCGAGTAGGTTAAAATTCAACCTACATCTTCAATAATCCACTCTACTACATTAAATCTGGATAGAGAAACAAAAAGCATCAGATTATAACACATTTTTCAAGTGTGTATTATTTGAGTGCAGCATTTTAATGTGTTGCCTCAAGATCTTTATTTTTGTTCTGTATTCTTGAGATAGTTTTGTTTATTCATAGATGTCTGATTTCGTGTCTAATGTATCTAACATTGTGAGAGGGGACCATTACAAATAATAATTTGGAAGACAAAGGATACAAAGAGAAAATGGCAATGAAACAGACCAAATCAAGTCAGCACAGAATACAAAGGATGTGCTTCCCTCAGTTTTTATTAAATTGACTGCTAATGATGCTTACACATTTTCAAGTAAATTTCTAAGGTAAAGAATACAGCATAGTTAGATTAAATAATAACAATAATGACAAATCAAATTACAGTCTGAAGAAAGACAATTGCAGTCCTACCAAGACCAAGTCCCAGCTACCATGTTGTTCAGGCAGTTCTTATAGGGTTAGAATAATGCTACTCACATTATCTTTTCTACTTCTCTTAATACATGCCAAGCAAAACCAGTCAGATAGTTTCTGTTGCAGTAATACCATTAGCACATTAAGTACTGAAGCACAATGATTACAAGAAGAAAATAATAATTGCCATCATCTTTACAAAAAATAAAATTAAAAAATATATAGCTAGCCCTTCCATTGCTTTTGATTCCTCCTGGGATAACCACCATCTGACTCATCATCCAATCCTGATTACCCCATGAATACCAAGTTCAAGTCATCAGGATCCAGGAAATTCTGTCCAACTCTGTTTCTTCAGCATATTGTTTTATGTTTGCCACAAAATCAAAGCCAGAGAAAAATTAAGAAAGCCTCAAAATAAATGGTCTTCCAAGGATAAATCTGTACAATTATGAAGGCACAATTATAGCTTGTCAAATTCCTTACGAATGAAAATGAAGTTTTACCTAAAATTTACATCATATGACTAACTCAGAAGCACTATGGTTAAGTTTAATTTGATTTACTTCAAGTCCCAAACCAACAAGTCCTCTATCGTAAAACATATGTAAAGCATGACATTCCAAGCCCACGTTCTATTGCTCTCAAAGCAGATTCTAAAGAAACTTTTCTACAGCTAACAGCATTTAGCCAGGTACTGTTATGTCAGGGTACTAACTTTCTTCCAAGCAGTTTCTGCCTTACTGCACATAGTCGGACCATTTCATTGTGTCAAACCTTTAGCCAGATGTCTTCTTTAAACATTCTCTTTTGGGTATATTCAAAGGAGTGGAAAGGCTGGGTCTTGAGGAAGCCCCATTCCCAATTTTCTGATATAGTGCCAGATAGATTTCCAAAGTGGATGTACTAGTTTGCATTCCCACCAGCAATGAAGGAGTGTTCCTCTCTCTCAACATTCTCTGTGGGAAAACAAGTTTTTCCATAAGTGCTCATAGTCAAAGTGAGAAATACAAAGAATGACAGTTTTAGGAGAAAAGGCAGATTTCAAGGTCATTTTTTAAGACAAAATTACACCTAGACCATTCATAATGTTTAAGGGGAGTGCGGATGAGCTGAACATCTTTGGAACTTAGTCAAGTAAAGCCTCAACAGATGTTCTGGGTGTCGAGAGATCATATTGGAAAGTTAGAGGACTCTGTAACTTTGTCAAGCAAAGCCTCTATGATTTGTCTTCATGTCTGTGACACTTATCAGCTGCAGATCCTTTTCTCCTTCCTCTTACTTTTCCACAAGGCTCTCTAGCATCGTTCTATATTTGGCTGTGAGTCTCAGCATCTGTTTCCAAGCACTGCTGGGTGGAGCCTCTGAGAGGAATTTCATTCTTAAGGGTAGGCCTCATAAGGAACAGGCAACAGTTAACATAAATCAAACTCAACCGCATTTTAAAAATTTAAATAATCTACTCAGATTACATCCTGATTGTTTATGTTTTTGTTTTGGCTTTGGTTTTATGGTTGATAAAAATATTTTATTTTTTAATATTTTATTAATTTATTCATATTACATCTCAATTGTTAGCCCATCCCTTATAGCCTCCCATTCTTCCCTCCCTCCCATTTTCCCCTTATTCCCTTCCGCTATGACTGTGACTGAGGGGGACCTCCTCCCCCTGTATATGCTCATAGGGTTTCAAGTCTCTTCTTGGTAGCCTGCTTTCCTTCCTCTGAGTGCCACCAGGCCTCCCCATCCAGGGGACATGGTCAAATATGGGGCACCAGAGTTCATGTGAATAGCTGAGAACATTTAAAGAAATGCTCAACGTCCTTAATCATCAGTGAAATGCAAATCAAAACAGCTCTGAGATGCCATTTTAAACCCATCAGAATGGCTATGATCAAAAACTCAAGTGACATCACATGCTGGAGAAAATATGGAGAGAGAGGAACACGACTTCATTCCTGGTGGAAATGCAAACTAGTACAGCCACTTTTGAAATCTATCTGGCACTATTTCAGATAACTGGGAATAAAGCTTCCTCAAGACCCAGTTATTCTACTCCTTGGAATATACCCAGAAGATGCTCCAGCACACAACAAGAACATTTGCTCAACCATGTTCATAGCAGCCTTATTCATAATAGCCAGAACATGGAAACAACCTAAGCATCCCTCAATAGTGGAATGGATTAAATATTAAATTTAATTTGAAATTATATTATGTAAATTCTCATGGATAATCTTTATTTTAAGATTTTGTTAACATAATCATCTTATTCATTTTACCAATGAACACTAAGAATTGGATTTACTTGGGTAATCAGAAATTGATCCAACTATTGTAAATCACTAAACTAAATCTTAACAATTGCCAAGGCCTGTTTCATTACATTACTACACACAGCTCTTTTACTACATAAATATACATATCATGTAAATACTCATTTCATTATTTTCTGGTTGTATGTGTTAATGGAGCTGTTGAAAAATATAGGCACATTGACATTTGGGAACTGAATTTGGCATTCTGAAGTTTTAAATTTTTCTTATAGCCATTCCATTCCTCTGTTTCACAATTATTTCTAAGCCCTCTTCCTAATGATTCCTGAACATTAGGAAGGAGGAAGGGTGTGGTCATTTTATACCTGAAGACTCTACAATTGTCTTATTTTCTGACCCTTGGCCATTTTGGGCTCTCTGTGCTAATTATGAACTACTGTGAATGAAATTTTCTTAAATAAACTTTGAGAGATTCAGTATGTATACCATGATAGTTCATTAGAATTTGGTTTAATATTATGTCCATTTATTAGAATAAAATATTAGGTTCTCTCCTAGTGTTTATGACCTTCTAAGAATTGGCTTCTCTGATAAATATGCCAATATTTATCTTAGAATAGTCCTTAAATCACCAGAAAATCATTCTTTACTCTCATAATATTCTCTATGAATATTACAAATGAAACATACTTTAAAGCGATCAAAGGCTAACATTCAAAAGTGAGAAATGTAAAATTTGTGTATCTAGGTCTAGGTTGCCTCACTCAGAGTGATTGCTCAAAGGTCTATCAATTTTCCTACAAAACTTATTTACCTTAATAGCTGAGTGATAGCCTGTTGTGTAAAACCACCACATCTTCACCATCCATTAACCTGTTCAGGAATATCTTTGCTATTTCAATTGCCGGACTATTAAGAATAGAGAAACAATGAGGATTGATGAGGTGTCTGCAGTAGGATATGAGTCCTTTGTGCAGTGAATAAATATTTGTATAAATGGGACATGTGAGTTTGCTGTCAACTTTTGTGGATAATATCCACTGATTTCCACAGTACTGTAACAGTTTATATTTTTAGAGTGCTGGAATAAATATTGAATATGTGTTTCCCATTTTTCAAGATCCATATAAGGATTTCTTCTCTCTCTCTCTCTCTCTCTCTCTCTCTCTCTCTCTCTCTCTCTCTCT
>OU015749.1:53063165-53107309 GCA_907169655.1 Acomys percivali
TTTTCTATTAGTTATTCTGACTTAGAGGAGATCAAGTCACAAAATAGTTATAATTTACCTTTCCCTGTTGGCTAAGGGAAAATTATTTTCAAATTGTAATTCATATTTTTAGAATTCTTTGCTTTGTTCTATGTTCCAACATTAATTGGGTTGCTTACTTCTGGATAGAGCAGAACAAATATTTTAACAGCTTACATAGAACCTGATCAACCTCCAAGAACACAAAACCTCAACATTAAAAGAGAAGATAAACACACATCCCATTCCTACCGTTAAGGCTTCTGGCAATTGGCAGCAAGTACAAAAAGAAAGGTAAATTTTTGCTAGGGTTGTAACATCAGGCTTAGCCAACAACCTTCTAGTGGAATAGTGCACACATGTCAATATTTGGGCAGCATAGATTGGACTTGCTGTAGTTAAAAAAAGAAACATCATTTTCTGGGAACAAAAATGGAGAGAGGTCAGGAAAAGTTGAGAAAAGGAGTAACTACTATCAAACTGTTGTATGAAATTCTAGAAGAATATATTATACCAATAACATATAATTGTGTAGATATATAAATATATACGTTGTTCATATCTACAACGTAAAATTTTAAGGTATATTTCTGTGAAGTTTGCCTTCTTTTCTTTTATTTTATTAATTTATTCTTGTTACATCTCAATGGTTAGCCCATCTCTTGTATCCTCCCATTTCTCCCTCCCTCCCATTTTCTCCTTACTCCCCTCCCCTGTGACTGTGACTGAGGGGTACTTCCTACCCTTTCATATGCCCATGTCCCATGAAAGTCTTCACTTACCTTGAACTGGGACAGAGTGGGGGACATCCTATTGGGACTATAGATGAGAGAAGCCTGGGAGAATAGCAAAGTAGAAGGATCCAGAGGGTCCTAGAAACCTACAAGAAGAACATTATGATAGGCAGATTTGGGCCTAGGGGTCCCGCTCAAACTATGGCACCAGCCAAGGACAATACAGGCTGTAAACTTCAAACCCCTACCCAGATCTAGCCAATGGACAGGACATTATCCACAGTTGAGTGGAGAGTGGGGTCTGACTTTCACACGTACTCTGGTGCCTCATATTTGACCACATCCCCTGGAGGGGGAGACCTGGTGGCACTCAGAGGAAGGATAGCAGGCTACCAAGAAGAGACTTGATACCCTATGAAGATTGCCTTCTTAAACTTAAAAAATACTTGACTTTGAAATCATACAATTTCTTTCATAAAATAGCTAAGGTTTTACAAATGTACATACAAAAGTTGAAATAAAGTATAAAAGATATTTCTCATTTAAAAATCTAACAGTAACCATAAGTAATCCTTAATGATACTCCACTTTGTAAAGTGAGTCCAAGTTAAAATATTATATTATTAAAAGTAAACAAAGTGTTATTTTTCTTCTATCATATATTGATTTATCACCTAGAATTCTATTTTCCTTCAATGCAAATCTAATATGTTTTATTTTAGTAATCTGGTATAATAAATGAGTAAATCTCTTGGCCAATCACCAAAGACATAAAATTCTCAGAAGGAAAAAAAATACATGAATCTGTAATAGTGAAATATTTGCTTTTCTGTCACAATGACCTTGATTACCTGAAGCTGTCCTGCACACAGAGGCTGTAGTCCTGAAGACGTCAAAAATATGTCTCAAGTCAATAGTTGAAGTTGATATGTAAAGGTCTCCCACATCAGCCAGGCATGATGGTTCATGCCTATAATCCCAGACCTTGGGAAGGCATATCTTGGAGTAGAGTTGGAATTCATATAGAGAGACCATCAAGCCAGTGTTGAATATGCAGCCTCATTTAAATCGAGCATGCCAATATAATAGAGATATCAGGTCTGTGCATTTAGGAATACATGTTGAGTGGAGCTGGCCTCAGCCTACCAGAGAAGCTGTGTGTACTGTGAATAGCAGAATTGAACAATTAAAGACAACTAAGATATTTAGAGCAAAGAAGACTGTGAGTGAATCATTACTTTTGTACATTAATCAAATGATTTGGTTGACTACCCTGGTTGCTGGATTTTTGCTTTTAATATGATTGTGTCCTAGTTCTTCTCTTATGGATTAAGAAAGCAAAGAAATTATTTTTGATGTTTTGAAAATAATTGGAAGTCTGGCTATTTTGAAAGATAATAAACTCTTAATATGTTGAGGTCTTGAAAATCTAGGGACATTTAAATGATTGATTCTATTGTATTTGTACAAGTTTATACCTTCACCATGAGATATAAGTTGTGCTATTTACCTTAGCCATTCTGACAGGATTGTATAATGCTTGTAAGGAATTACATGCTTTCAGAACGAAAGAGCCAAACACTTACATTGGATCAGATATAATAGGATTCATTCCTCTCCTCATGCTGGACACTGACATCCTGTATTCTTCATGTCCCATCACCAAGTGCTTCAATTGTTGTTCTTCATCAGAACAAGACAGCCCCCAGGACACTTTCACAGTAAGCTTCCAATCTCGATTGGTCCAGCATTTCAGACTGTCCCACACAGGTCTCTAATTAAGCTAGAATTTTTCAATAGTTAGAAAGTGGACCACAAATGTGATTCCTAGCTTGTTTAACCATTTCTCCAATTTTATTTGGGCCCCTTCAAAGGTATTATTCCTTCCAAATCAGCCAGAAGAAACCTTAAGAGAACAATGTCCCCTTTCCTTTAACAAGGGTCGGGTAGATTTTTAGTTGTTTTCTTGGGCTATGGAGTGTTATTGTCAATGAGAATTTGTTACAACTTATTATTAGTCTTATTTAGAAAGAAAACAAGGTTAGGCTCAGTAATATCTCTCTTTTCCCTTATCTTATATTCTTAGGTTTGGAGATAGGGATTGAAAAGAAAGAAGGGGGATTATAAAAATATATAGGGTAGAACAAAAAGTAGATTAGCAAATCTACTCCTCAACTTAATGCCTCAATTGTTTCTCACAAGGTTATTTTTAATTCACTAGTAGAGAATTTTGTATATAGAAGGAAAAGTAAGTTTAATTCTAGATACAGTGGTATAGAATTCAAATGTAAGTTTATTCTTCATACACTATATATATATATATATATGTACATATCTATATATGTACCTCTATTCCAATATGAGGTATTGTACTCATATAACTCAGTTATAGTACAAGGTTTACTTCCAATACTTTGAAAGTGCTATTGCAGGCTTTTTTAGGATAAATAAGTCATACAAGTTGATTATTAGCTGATCAGATCATGGTCATGTCAATTGCTGGTCTACTTTTATCACAAGAACATATATCTTAGGTGGGGAAGACAGATATAATCCTATAGAAAGATAAGGTAGGACAGATAAGGTCTAAGTTATTTTTTTATTAATTTTATTTTATTTTTATGTATACATTTATATTATTACACATATATACAACAAACTACATACAGCAAGAAGAACCATGAAACAATAAGGAATTATATAAATGTTATATTCTTAGTGTTTTGGCTATTTATATTTGGCAGCCTTGAAGAAAACATCATTCCTATCTTGGTGCATCTAAAATACTGAACGTAAATCAATATATATCATATCTCATCATTATCAACTTAACACATCTATCTAGACCTAAAACATCTTAATCTCTAAACAACCAAGCTTAGTTATAACTTTAAACTACCTAGTCTTCAACCCCATCAGATACTTGAGAAAGAATAAAATTGATTACAAGGAGTGCAGGTTAGTAGCTTTCCAAATGAGAGGATGATATAGAAGGATTGCTACCTGAGCACTCACCCAAAAGGGAGAAGTTAAAAGTAGTAGAAATGAGACTTGATAGGCTGAGGTCAAATGATGGAGGAGGGCTTCCCTTTCTGAGGACTAAGAAAGAGAGGGGGAGTAGATGAGGAGGGAGGGGGATCAGGAAAGAATGAGGGAGGGGGATACATTTAGGATGTGAAGAATTTAAACTGCAGAACAAGCAGGTAACTTATATGGCTAATCCCACTATATGGGAATAGCTCTGAGACTGGCTGCGAGAAGAATGTCTGGGCCTAGACAATGCTTCTTGTTTGCTACACAATCCCTATGAATTATTAGATGCCATTCTTTGTGCGGCATGAATGAAGACTTACAGATGTCATTTTTCTGCTCATACAAAGAGAACAGAACTAGCCTTAATTGTTCTGTGCATCACACACACCTTAAAGACTTGTAACTTTAGGGCTGTATAATGCTTGTGAGAAATTATATGCTTTCAGAACAAAAGAACCAGACACTGACATTGGATCAGATCTGACAGGATTAATTCCTCTCAACATGCAGAACCCTGACATCCTGCGTTCTTCAAGTTCCAGCACCAAGTGCTTCGATTGCTGTTCCTCATCAGAACAAGAGAGCTTCCAGGACACTTTCAAAGAAAGCTTCCAATCCCAATTGGTCCAGCATTTCAGACTGTCCCTTACAGGACTCTAATTAAGCCTAGAATTCCTCAACATTTAGAAACTGGACCACAAATGCTATACTTAGCTTGGTTAATCATTTCCCCAGTTTTATTTGGGCCCCTATAAAGGTATTATTCATACCAAATCAGCTGGAAAAAGGAAAGTATTATTCCAACAAATTTTGACTAGTTAACTTAATTATTGCAAATGTATTGCCATATTTACATTTCTTATTATAATAGGTTCTTGCAAGTCTTGATCGTATTTGCAATGATTGTTATTTTCTGTAGTATTAAATATATATATACTTTATTACTTGAAATTTAGCATTTTATTTTGTTTAGACATATTCTCTTTTTCATTTCATTTTTTAAACTGTATCCTACAACTCTTGCAAATGCCAGAAAGAAACTGGAGAAAGAATATTTATATCTTATCTCTCAATATTTTTAGGACTGGTGTTACATTTTGAACTCAAATCAAAGCATATAGCTAGCTAGACTTGTCACTTCTCCTCTATTCACGGAAGTAAGTTATGGTTAGTTGTGGCAGATGAATGGCTCAGCACCACATGTTGAAGATGTATTAGAAATGGAAGCATAAAACTTTTATTTGATTATTACCATGCTGTAAAGTTAATATTTCACATTATTATTTTAATGTATATTGTTTTTATATAATAGAGAGTAAATAGTTTTAGTAATACTTTTAAAAAATTTGTCGGGTATAATTAGTCCTATACATAATCTCTAATATATTAAATAATTTTTGTTCTTAAATACTTTGAATGTTTACACAAAGAAAATTATAAATAATACAAAGTAATCTAAAAGATATTTCTAAAAGTATAGTAAACAAGAAAAATTTTAATTTGTTATCTTAACATTATATGGAATATATTTTTGCACATTTCCATCTTTTTCTTCATATGTCTAAAGCCCATTTCTGGGACGATGACATTTTTATGAGAAATGTATAAAACTTTTCAATGAGGAAAGGTAGAATAAAATCTAATAAATATCAAAGTCTAGATGCACTTTATGGCTAAGTTCCTTTGCCCTGCTCAACAGGAAGCTTTTGGTGTCACTGTGATGGAAACCTTCTGTCACCTCATCTATTTTATTCATTTTCCCCCAGCTCTCAGCTGTAGATTATAGGAGAATTTGCTGCAAACTGACCCAGTGAAATATGCTTGGGTATACTTGGCTCATTCTCTTTCTTCACATCTCTTCTACAATTCATGAGATGGCTTTTGAATTTTGTAAAGTAGTTTGCACATCACTTGGAAGTCAGCAAAAATTTAGCATTAACGATTTCATTTTCATAAAAATTGGCTTATACTTTCATTATAATAAGCTAGCAGTTTTATATGTATTATTCTACAAATTTATAGAGATATATTCTTAGCAGCCACATGTGCAAATAATAAGACAGGTAAGAGTGCCATGTTTTAAAAATTAATGCCAAGTAGATGAATATTAATTCAATAACAGTTATTTGATTAAATTACTCTTTAAAATATTTAAAAAATTAATTAATTTTATTATTTTATTGAAGGGCACTTATGAATGAGACATATTCTAGATAATTCTTAAATAAGTAAATATCGAAAATAATCATAAACAAATAAAAATCTGTCTTTCACAAAATACTATGTAAACGTGTATATGTTATAATATATATATATATATATATATATATATATATATATATATATATTACTTTCTTGGGGGTAGAGCTCCATGAACTCCAGTGGGCATTGTTGTATATTGCTAGGATATGAGCTAACCTTGTTAGGGTGGTTTCTACATTTGAAGGATAATCTCATAGGGAGCTTCCCAAATGTGAGACATTACCTTTCATATCTCTTGCTGACCTACATCCAGTAATTCACTGCACACACTAGTACACCCTCTACAAACCTGGGGAGGCTGATGTATTCTAGAGAAGTCTCTAGAAATGTTGTGTCTATAATCCCTTTTCAAATGATCTAGTCTCCCAAAGTCAAAACAAGGAACATTTTTTTATCTAGGATTATAGGCTATTACTATCCAATTACACAGTCATTATGATCAATATAAGCAGTAGTTCTAATCCACTCATTCATGGGAGCTGATTGAGATTTTAAAGGTCTGAGCACCTTGTTACACTCTGTATTTGAATTTTCAAAAGTTAAAGTTTCACTTAATACTGTTCTCATATCTGGATCTGATATTACCCTGTTGGTGGGAGAAGTTAATCTATTAAAGAAGTCAGTAAGACAACTCTGGGGCATTGTATAATCTTCCTGAATGGCACAGACCTTTTTCCTTGTTCCTCCACTTTATTCCAGGTTCTTAAAGCTACTAAGGTACATTGTATAATAATAGAGTCGTCAAATTTGCATCTGCTATGTTAAATCAGCAAATTGACCTTCAAGCAACAATTGTTCTTTGATGATGTTACCTATTATGGTTTTCTGTAATTACAGCTTTTTCTCACCACCATTGTAATTCTTCTTCTCATCAGCTATTGTAATTGAGAACCAGCTTCCAGTACAGCTGCTGCTAAATCATTCCAGTTCTGGGGGATAGTCCTGTCTTGGGTATGCCAGCTTTATGAAATCTGTCTACCATAGGGTGAGTTCATTTCATGAGGCATTAATGATTCTTTAAAATGTTTAAGGTTTTATATTTTAACAGGATTCTAAACTTGTTCATTTTGTGAACTTTCTGACATTTGTTCCTGGGTAACTGGGAAAGATAGTCATAGTTGGGATGGTTGCCTTTCCTACGCTTCATTAAGAGGTGGCACTGTAGGTTAAATGAGCTGTCTAGCTCAGTCCTAATTGCAATACATACCATAGATTCACAACTAGACACTTCCTTTCTCTTTCCTCCATTGTCCGTTTTCTCTCAAACCTTTTTATTATCATAGCCAGCTTTTTTCTACAGTTTTTTTAATTTTACTGAATGTCTATGATTTACACATCACACCCCAAAAACCCTCTCTCCTCGTCGCAGTAAAATGAAACAAACAGACAGAAGAAGTCTTGTCACAGAAGCTGTAGTATATCACACAGTATAACCCTTTGGCCACATACGTTTACTTTCAAATGTTCATTGCTATGAGTCATGGGTCTGATTGGAGGCCTACACTATCATTACCAGATCCTCGCTGGGACTGGTGTCGGATATCCTGTTATAACCTTGTGTCAAGGAGAATCTTAATCTTTGAATCTGTAGGTCCCACCCCTTCATATGTTCCAGCAGGTCATAAATGGGCTAGATGTTGGGGTGAAGTCTACTCAGAGCCCTGGATCAGGGCCCACTCCTGCTCCCATGTCATCAGGGCAGGGCCGGCACACCCACTTCACAGGTAGGGCCCACTCTCCTGCTCCCATCCTCAGGGCAAGCTGGCCGTCAAGGCCTGGATGGCCCCCTACTCCTGTGGGTACTGGATCTTGTGGGCCATCAGGCAGGTGGCAGGTGGAGGCCCCTCAACATCTTTGTTGAGCTGCTCACAGAAACCGTTGATGTTGGTCCAGCTCAGCTTCTCCTCCTGGGGAACTTGTGGCTCTGTTGATTTGTGCCTCCCATGTCTCTGGTTCCATCTCATGCTCCATCCACCATGGGCCCCCACCTTAGTGCTGCCCCTAGTATACCTCTGTTAACTTGGGGGTTAACATTTCTGTGTAGCTCTGGAACACATTGATTCTCAGAATGAATTGAGGACCTCATTTTTTGAACCTCATGCCCACTGCACGGACCTGCGCCCATAGCTAACTTTTAATGTTGTGAGACTTTGTTGTTGTCTAGTTATTTTTCAACTCTGCTTGTTTGTTGTTGTTCTTGTTGTTGTTGTTGTTGTTGTTGGTGGTGGTGGTGGTGTTGTTGTTGTTGGTGGTGGTGGTGCAGTTATTATTTCAATCTTTTTAAAGAGGGAATATGTGAAGATTGTTATTGAAAGTAAGGAAAGGTTTCCCTTTTTTAATTCATAAAAAGTATGTCTATATTATTAAAATTGTGTTTTTGGGTGTCTTAGTGCTATTTAATGTCTGAATGACTCCTGCATCATTCCTTCTTCTAGACTCAAGGTTCTCATATATCTCTTGGTGTCCATACAAATTCTATGCGCTGATGCTTCCTCTAGAAATGATGATCACAGATGAAATTTACCTCTCAGACTTTCTGTCAGTCATCACCCGTCTTCTGCAGCATTTTTGTCAGATGTCCTTTGCTTTCTGCAACATGGATGGACTTTTTCCTTCTCCAATCCCATTGGGTTTTTCGACCTACCATGTTGGGCACCAGGCGTAAACATTGTTTTTATTACATCTAATGAAGTGATGAGATAACCGTCATGTTCAAGCTTTAGTAATACATGACTGGGGCTGATCCCAGAGTACTTCTATCTCTGTTCTGTCCATGCCTAGGCCTCGGCCTAGAAACTCATAGCTTTCAGTACAATCTAATTTCTGTAAGCATGGACATTAACGACTTCAGCTTCCAGCCTCTCTGTCAGACAACCTAAACCTAGAATGTTTTCAGCCTCTGAGACTTAATGTTGAATAAGCTTACCCTTTTTTATCTCTTTCTGAACTCTTCTGGCTGGCTCCATTCAGTTCTTCTGGTCCAAAACTCCCCTCCAAGCTGACTAATTGGCTTCTCTTGGCTTCTAACTGAATTGCTCTGCCTAGAAAAACTGCCTCTGAACTCCATGAACTGAACAGCACCAAACTGACTGCACTGAACTAAATCTGACTGCATGAACTAACTCTACTATATTCCTGTAATTTAACCAACTGTCTGTACTGTTTGTCATGTAATATTTGGGCATATCCTATCTCTGACTCATTCTGTGGAATCTTTCTCTGATAAGTTACCTTGTCTGTTTCTCAGTTAGAAGTCATTGTGTGGGATTAAAGGTTTATACTAAAGGAGTGTTTGTATTCTAGGCAGAAGGAGCAAAGGAGTGTGCTAAGGGCATCTCTATATTCTAGCTGGATCACATAGATCTAGAAGATCTTTAAGTGTGATACCTTGCCAGAGAATCGATATTGCTAGATTAGAATGCCTTTTTAAAAAAAAATCAAAACATAATTTAAAATAAACATTGCAATTCATCAATGAAGACCCATAGGTGACATATAAACACACACAAAAAGAATACTGGCATCATTTGACATAAGAAAATATACATTAAAAATTCAATAATATCTAGGCATGTTAGTATAAAAATATAACCATAGCACTTAGGAAGATAAAGTTAAAGGATTATGAATTAAGGGCCTGTTACATCTACCTACATGTGTAGAAGAATATAAACTAACTACAATCCTTTATGCCTATGAAAAAAATTAAAATTGATAAAACCACTTTGATGATAATATTGCAGTTATAAAGAATGGAAATACAAATTAGTTTGTCTACATACAGCCAACCAGTCAATATGTAGGTATTTATCCAGCAGAAATTGTACCACATGTTTCTAAACTTACAGAATGATAATATGCTAATGAACAGTTTTATACTATAATGGTCAAACATGTGAAACTGTTCTACTGCTCATCAATAGGTGATGTATGAACAAACTCAGGAACAAATATTTTTGTCTTGTTCTTCTATTACTTTTTTTTTGAAGGGTGTACCTCTACACTCCAGGTTGCTCACAAACTAGTAATTCTCTCACCTTAGCTTGCTAAATGTCAGAAGTACATACTTGAGTCATATCATCAAGTTCATGAATTATTAATATGCATTATGTTATATATAAATCTCCAAATAGGTCAGATCACAATGTCTGCTTGATGGCCTCTAGATTTGGGAGTATCTTTGTGAGGAATTTCTGAGGCAATGCAATCTACTTTTTCCTCTCCTGAAAAAAAAAAAAAGTATATCAATCTTCCTGTTAGAAATCAGGAAGTAATGAGACTCCACAAAGCTTGCTTTAAAAAAAATATCTCTTGAGCGTTTGCTCAAAATCAGAAGTAGAAGTATTATTCAAACTCTTCACAAGATTCATGCTTTCTTGTTTAGAGATATTCTTGGATTTTATTCCCATACAGACCCTTGAATCTTCCTGCTTAAGGAAAAAGAAAAAAGAAAAAGCTAAAGACAAGCTAAAACTAAGAGGAAATACTGCCTTCTACAAGTTAAGTAGGCAATATTATGTCTGAGCATGAATCTTATATAAAGGCTTCAAATAGGGGTGTGAATATTATGAGAGAGTAAGATAATGATGCAGGTGCTTGAATTAAAAAACACAAAACCAGCTGGGTATGGTGGCACACACCTTTAATCCCAGCACTGGGAGAGGCTAGGCAGATCACTGTGATTTCAAGGCCAGTTTTGTCTACAAAGTGAGTCCAAGACAGCCAAGACTAACACAAAGAAAGCCTGTCTAGGATAAAAAAAAACCCACAAAACCTTGCATCAAGCAAGAGGAAAGCATTACTATATGATCTTTAAAATCAACAGCCGATGTACACTACCTAGTTGAGTTACTTAAATGAATTTCATTACCTCATTGGAACATTTCAGATATAACATATTCATACCAGTTTTTTTTTTATAAAAATGCAAAAGTAACTTGTATAGAGCTTCTGACATAGGAAAGTAATATTAATGTACATTCTGCATGAAAGTTAGAAATACTATCAGTTATTAGTCCATAAAGATATAATTGCATGAAATAAGTACAATGAAACATTAGCATGTTATGCATTATGTGTCCATTAATCTTTCATTGGATACCTCATTTCAATTTTAATACTTCACATACAAGCCATCTTGAATAAGGACAGTTCACTGAGAAATAAAAATTTTGTTACTGCAAAGTAGTTTATAACCAGTATAAATGTTACAATTAATGCCATAAAGTTTCACAACACTATAAAAACAATTTACTTGAATGTATGTTTCAAGTAATTTACTTGAAAATATTAATTTTCAATGTATCCTCTATCCATGCATTCCATTTAAGTGTTGTGCTGTTCCCTATATTGGAAAGGTAGACACAATTTACTTGGAAGGGAATATATTGCCATATTTTTCCGAAACATAGCATTTTAGCTCACATAAAGTATTACCCTTTGTTGCCAAAATTTAAAGTTCTTTTGTCAAGATTTTATGAGATTGCCCCTTAATTACATAACAACTAGATATATAATGGGATTTCTTATCCACCTATCACTGGCTAAGCTTGAAAGAATCTACCACAAAAGAGCTCTCAACTTTGATAATCACTCATTTTACAAAGATAAACATCCTATATTGCAAAGAATGTTCCTTGCAACATGCTGCCTTCTTATTTTTTCCCCATAAGGTTACGAATTGTAATTTGGATAATCCCCTCAGGGTGTTTTACCCACAAGAGTTTAGTACCTTATTCTCAGTGAAGTAATACAAACTTTAGCTTAGCTTAGCAGAAACCAGGAAAACACGCACACTTATATGAAAAGAGTTTCCCTACCTCATCATAATGGTGATAGGTAATTCAACATGGCTAAGTGTCTAAACACACAGTTCTGTCTTCTCTATAGAAATGCTCTTAAGAAATCCATTTTTATGGTTCAAATATTTGCCTATATTTTTTGGTTTTTTTTAATTTTATTAATTTATTCTTGTTACAGCTCAATGGTTATCCCATCCCTTGTATCCTCCCATTCTTCCCTCCCTCCCATTTTCCCCTTATCCCCTTTCCCTATGACTGTTCCTGAGAGGGATTACCTCCCCCTATATATGCTCATAGGGTATCAAGTCTCTTCTGGGTAACCTGCTGTTCTTCCTCTGAGTGCCACCAGGTCTCCCCCTCCAGGGGACATAGTCAAATGTGAGGCATCAGAGTATGTGAGACAGTCATATCCCACTCTCCACTTAAGTGCAGAGACTGTTCTGACCATTGGCTAGATCTGGGTAGGGGTTTAAAGTTTACCACCTGTATTGTCCTTGGCTGTTGCCTTAGTTTGAGTGGGACCCCTTGGCCCAAATCTGCCTATCATAATGTTCTACTTGTAGGTTTCTAGGACCCACTGGATCCTTCTACTTTGCTATTTTCACATGGTTCTCTCATCTAGAGTCCCAATAGGGTGTCCTCCCCTCTGTCCCAGTTTCCTGGTAAGTGAAGGCTTTCATGGGACATTCCCCTTGGGCTAGTATGCAGATATAAGTGAGTATATACCATTTGAGTTTTCTGCTTCTGGGTTAACTCACTCATTATGATCATTTCTAGCTCAATTCGTTTATCCACAAATTTCGGGAATCCCTTGTTTTTAATAGCTGAGTAGTATTCCATAGTGTATATGTACCACAGTTTCTTTATCCATTCTTCTACTAAGGTACATTTAGGCTGTTTCCATGATCTGGCTATTATGAATAAGGCTGCTATGAACATGGTTGAGCAAATTTTCTTGTTATGTGCTGGTGCATCTTCTGGGTATATTCCAAGGAGTGGAATAGCTGGGTCTTGAGGAAGCCCTATTCCCAGTTTTATGAGATAGCACCAGATAGATTTCCAAAGTGGCTGTACTAGTTTGCATTCCCACCAGCAATGAAGGAGTGGTCCTCTCTCCCCACATCCTCTCCAGCATGTGGTGTTGCTTGAGTTTTTGATCTTAGCCATTCTGATGGGTGTAAGATGGAATCTCAGAGTTGTTTTGATTTGCATTTCCCTGATGACTAAGGAGGTTGAGCATTTCTTTAAGTGTTTCTCAGCCTTTTGATATTCTTCTGTTGAGAATTCTCTGTTTAGTTCCAAGCCCCATTTCTCAAGCAAATGGTCACAAGAAGCAAGCAGGTGTAGCTATTTGCCTATATTCAATACTTTTCTGCATGTGTAAACAGTTTTGTCTTAGTTTTTCCCTACTAAGCGTTTTAAGGCAAATTCTCATAAGAAATATGACATGTTTAAGAATGTTATTATATAAACTGAACAAACATATACAAATATGTAAAATCATGCAATAAATGGCAAATTACAACACTGTACTGCTTTTACCTTCTCATATGTTAAGGACTTCAGAATTCAGCACACTAAATGTACTATTGTGTCACATGAATCACTCTCACTAAGGAGACTCAAAAATTAAAACCAGAGAAGCAAATATAAAAACGTTCAGTTTGTAAGCTCTGTTTTATTTTTTAATATATGAGGTTTTTGTGGCTTTGTTACCATGCTTCATTATTCAATGTTCTCTCTACTCCAACAAAGCTAGACATTATCTCTTTTATTGGACCCTACTTCCCCACAACTATGTATGTGTATTTTCTATGTCCAGGTCTACATTTATATTACACGTATGTATGCTTGTTTGCATGTGTTTATATGATGTTTATGTGTGAGAGTGTGTGTGCATATGTGTTTGTTAATGTGGAGGTTCAAACCCAACATGGATAGTCTTTCTAGGTCATTTTCATTATTCTTTATTTATTTACATGTTCCTGGAAGCAGGATCTCTCATTGGAAACAAAAACTCCTGATTCTAGCTGACCACATGGCCCAGGGATTGATTCCACTGTCCTTTACTTCAGATCACAGTAATTACAGGTAACCCACATCTCCATGGAACAATTGTGTGTTTCCTGGGGATGAAACATTTGGATTCCACACTTATGTGCTATGAGTTACACTAAATAACCCATCTCCCCAGACCCCAGGTCTTGCTTTCTCAAAAATTTCACTGTGTATTATCAAAGTTACATTTTATAAATGTGTATACATTTCTAATATTGAAACATTTCATCTGAATTTGACAAGTAGCTTATTGTCTAGATATAGGACCCTGTGCTTATTTATTAGTTCACTATTAATTTAAGGTGATCACTACAAGTCTTTCCAGTTTAATTTAGAAAGAAATATTGATAGATGGATACAAAGACAGAGCAAGATAGAGTACAAAAGTCTGTCTGCCTTTCATAATTGAGTTTACCCTTCCTGGTTAATTTTGTTTCTACATAAATCTTTCTTGTTATGGTATGTCATATATAGCATTTAATTTTAAATTTTTCTATACTGTATATTCTACAAAGATAAAATCTTAATTTCTCCTGAAATATTTTTATTCATAATTTAATACTTTGTTGATATATTCATATAAAATTGCCTCGA
The DNA here is from genome assembly GCA_907169655.1 of Acomys percivali. Lineage (NCBI taxonomy): Eukaryota > Metazoa > Chordata > Mammalia > Rodentia > Muridae > Acomys > Acomys percivali. The sequence continues at coordinate 53,077,666 of OU015749.1, forward strand.
TTTATTGAAATACGAGAATGGATTCAATTTTGTGTCTTAGAATAAAGATTTCTCAACATATTCAATAATTTTGCACATGTGTGCCCCCATTTTTCTAAAATTATGAAATTGCTAATGTGAAAATTGTCTACAAAAAAGTGCAAACCATTCTATAGAGTTATACTATTTTGTACTTTCATTACAATATGCTAGTTGGTATTAATAACTATACTTGAAGTTATTATTTCTTTAAGTTCAGCAACTTCAAGGAATGTTTACCAGGTATTACTGATGATGTTACTTCATGTTTTTGATAAACAATGACTGAACTTAAAAATGTATTCCTCTTTCCAAGTTATTTCCAGATCCTACATATTTCTAAAGCCTACAACTCTCCGTCTCTCTCTCTCTTTCCCTGTCTCTGCCTCTGTCTCTGTATCTCAGTCTCTCTTTCTCCCCTACCTCTCACTCTCTCATGAAAAAAAAATGGAAATCACAAAAACAGTAAGACAAAAACAAATGCCAACATAAAGCAAAAAGGCTGGGCACTCAGAGGAAGGACAGCAGGTCACCAAGAAGAGACTTGATACCCTATGAGCATATACAGGGGGAGGTAATCCCCCTCAGGAACAGTCATAGGGGAGGGGAATAAGGGGAAACTGGGAAGGAGGGGAGAATGGGAGGATACAAGGGATGGGATAACCATAGAGATATAACAAGAATAAATAAAAAAACACAAATTACCTTTTTAATATTTGTTTTATTGAAAAATAAAATCATTCATATTATATTTCAATTGCTATCCCATCCCGTGCATCATCCCATTCCTCCCTCCCTCCCTCCTGCTTTCACCCCATTCCCCTTCCTTATGACTGTGACTGATGGGGACCTCCTCCCCTTGAATATGGTGCTAGTTTCTTCTTGGCAGTCTGCTATCCTTCCTCTGAGTGCCATCGGGCTTCCCCATCAAGGGGACATGGCCAAATAAGGGGCACAGAGTTCATGTGAATGTCAGCCCCCAGTCTCCAATTAACTGTGGAGAATATTCTGTCCCTTGGCCAGGTCTGGGTAGGGGTTTGATGACGACTGCACATATTGTCCTTGGTTGGTGCCATAGATCGAGCAGAACCCCTGGGCCCAGATCTGCCCATCATAGTGTTCTTCTTGTAGGTTTCTAGGACCCTCTGGATCCATCTATTTCCCTATCTTCTATATTTCTCCCACCTTAGGGTGCCCTCACCACTATCCCATTTTCCTGGTAAGTAAAGACTTTCATGAGACACACCCCTTAGCCTAGTGTCCAAATATAAGTGAGTATATACTATTTGAATCTCTCTGCTTCTGGGCTAGCTCACTCATTATGATCATTTCTAGTTCAATCCATTTGTCCACAAATTTTGGGAATTCCTTGTTTTTAATAGCTGAGCTGTATTCCATAGTGTAAATGTACCACAGTTTCTTTATCCATTCTTCTACTGAGGGACATTTAGGCAGTTTCCATGTTCTGGCTATTATGAATAAGGCTGCTATGAACATGGTTGAGCATATGTCCCTATTGTATGCTGGAGCATCTTCTGGATATATTCCAAGGAGTGGTATAGCTGGGTCTTGAGGAAGCCCTATTCCCAGTTTCCTGAGATAGCGCCAGATAGCTTTCCAAAGTGGCTGCACTAGACTGCATTCCCACCAGCAATGAAGGTGTGTACCTTTTATATTGGCTTACTGTTCCTGGACATGGGACCTGCCGTGGACTATGGTTGACAGACAGTGGTCCTCCATTTCAGGTAAGTAATTTTCCTGTTGTCAGTGGATATCACCAGCAAACAGCTTATTTTATGAGTGTAGGAACCAGAGTCTATTTCTAAATTCACTATTCATTTAAGTTGATCAGTCCTAGCCTTTCTAAGCCTTCTATTTTTATATAATCATTAGTATTTTCTAATGTTTACATTTTTGAGAAACTGATAATTAAATTTTTTTGCAGATTGTTGCGGCATGGGAGGAAGTGACTTGAAGTCTGTCTGTTTCACTGTTATATGTTCAGTTGAATTACTTTGAAAGAACTGTGCCAGGTGAAAGAAGCCCTTCTCCTCACTCCTTGTACATCACGCCACTGTACTCTGGAGTACAAGGAATACAAGTTGAGATATCTTGCACATGTCCTAACTTGCACATCCTTGGGATTTCAAACTGTTTCACATCTGTGTATGACACTTGTACTATGACTTTCCCCTTCATTTGGCACAGTTAATAGCATGTACTCTGAAGACAGCATGAGGGAAAACATAATACTTGTCTCATACAAATTTCTACTCTCAGCAACACTTTTTCACTTTCCAGTTGCAAAGGCTGGAAAATAGATTTTTACTTCTTCTCCATGATGTTTGCCCAAATTTTCAGCTCATTCTAGTTCAAGAGTAGTGTAGAGTTCTCCTTCTTTGGCAGATGTAGAAAAGACAGTTATTTATGAAGTACAAAAATGTACGTAAAATATATTTCATTCACCCTTGCCAATATGATGTTTTGTGCATCTATTTTTAAAATTTATAAGATCACTGTTAGCTCTTTAGCACACTATATATCATATTTATAATTTATTTATATTATCATGCTAATAACATTCATATACATAAATATACTTTTTCTATATATGACTTAATTTTCTGATACAAAACATTGTGTAAATATTTTGCTCTTATCCTCACATCATGCTTGAATTGTCAAAACAAATTACCTTTCTGGTAAATTATATAATCATAAAGTCACTACATGGTAGTGGGCTTACAATCACAGGAGAAAACCTCAAGAAATGATTTTTCTGTCATCAGAACTACAAAAGCCTAGCATTTTTCTCAAGAGAATGGATGACTGTGAACATTTATTAAGTTTTAAAGGATAATGAGTAAGTTATTGTGATATACACAATTCCTGCAACCAAATTTCCTTATGTAGAGTTAAGTGTGATTTATAAGTATTTTTATCACATTCAGAAATATCATTTGGTAACATAATAATTAAGTTTCTACTGTCATTCATAAAGTTACTCATTTGTCCTGTTTATGTTTATGGGAAACTTAAAATTGATTGTAAAATTACAGCTGCCTCAATATGGAAAATGAGCTAAAATATAATAAGATGATTTTCTTTTCCATTCTTTTCATGCCCACATAAGTCCTGGTCCCTGTCCAGTCGCAGGTGTAGAACCTTACTACTGTAAATCAGTTGGTGTAAAGTCAACCTTTCCTTTAAGAAAAATAGATTGTGAATAATCAGTGAGCAACTTCACCATGAATGGCCTGTCTTCTAGAATTTTAATGTCAGTTCTTCATTACTCATAGGAATATGAAATTTGAATGTTCCCTCTTTCTGTTAGAGTGTGTGAACACATCTGCATGTAATGCCAATAAATGTGGCAACTGAGGATGAATGACAGGGTGTCCTAGATGAGCTGCTTGACATTGGTCACCTCAGCACTCAGTGAACAATTCCTTTAGGAGTTCAGAGCATTTTAGTTACTGTTCTGTCAGTAACTTGTCATACACATTGATGAACTAATACTGTGCATAATTAATTATGTCACTTTTATTATATTGGCTCTATGAAATGCTTATGAAGGTGCTGTTAAAAATTTCTATAGTAATAAATATATTTAATAAGAAAGGACACAAATAAATTACAAGAAAATTCCACACATTAGAGAATGCAATTTCTCTTTAACATTCTCTTTCCTATAGCAACTCTATTCATATGATATGTACTTCACATATATGTACAATTCTCTGTAAAATGAAATATCAAACCAAAAGAAAGCATTTTGAGGTATAGTCTATTTTTCTCAATTAAATATTAATTAATTACAATTTTTCAGAGAGATTATGGTAGAAGAATACTGCATACATATATATGTAATAATTGAGGTTACTTTATCACATGATTGGTTTTGTACCAAAAAAACCAGAAACACATAAATCATGTATATGGAAGATAAAGATTTGAACTCCACTACAAGCAAAAAAAAGAATGTGTTGTTTAATTGTAGTACATTATGAGAAATAATGCTAATCATTTTAAACTGATGAGAAATTGCAAATAGGTGATAATACAGAGTTAAATAATATAGACAATTAATTTGCCAAAGTTGTGCCACTTTCAAAGAATGTTAAAGAAGAAGAAAATAACTCTATTAATTCATAATATTTTGTATAATAAAAAGTAGCATTTACTTATTAAAAAAATTGATTCAGAACAAAATTTCCCGTCAACTATAAGTATTTGTTGTTGTTATCCTAAGTATTAAATATGGTGATTTTGTTTAGTGTTAAGACTATACTCTATTAACTCTCCTATCAGAAATTATACAACTTCTGTCACATTTAAATTTGATAAATTAAATAGGTAAAACTTTGTTTGTCTTAAATCAATTAATGCAAACTAACTTAAAAGTATGTAGATGTTATAAGATCTTTTTTACCTGCTCCATTAATTTTTACTATGCTCAGCTATACTAATATTAATTTGCATTCCAAAAGACATTTTCAAATGGTACTATGGATTTAGCTTGAAACATAAAAGCCAAGAAATTCAAAGTTAAACTCATATTAGATTTTGTTATAATCCACATTAAAATGGCTATTTTTAAATATGTGCATAATTTTCATTTCTAATGCTCTCTAATAAGCTCTGCCTTGGTGCTCGAAGGGAAAGAATAAATACTTTAAGACTTAAGGTTTTAGAGAGCATGAAGAAACCTTTTTCTAACTGTTAACTCTTTCTGCTTGGTTAACTTTAAACTGAATCATCTACAAATGAACTGTTATTTCAGTCAGTATATTCAAACTATTCCTACTGTGTATGTTTCTCAGTACTGGAGATAAGGAGCCGTCAGTTTGGCCCGATTGAGAGATTTCTACACTATGATGATAGAGACAAGCATTGTGACCTTCAAAATTAATTGCTGTTGATAAATACTTGGAAAGAGATGCTTTTCATTAGATGAACAGGAGAACGATAGATGATTAGGTGTGAGAACATGGGGGAGATTATTTTAAATATTTCTTGAAAAAGAAAAGAATAAAGAAGCAACCAGCAAAGGAGCTATTTGTCTGCCAGAGGAAAGGCAGAGGAGGCAGAGCATCTCTAAGCATGAGAACTCTCTGCTCCAGACCCCTCTATACCAGGAGTTTGCAGATGAAACACTTTGCAGATTATGGTACCTCATTCATGTTTTGGAAAAGTTGAAACTCGCTTTCTAATGGTCTAGAGAGGCTTATTCTAGATTCTGGCCTCTGACACTACTATTTTTATTAGTACACTGATAATTTCATACATTGAATTTTCATAATATTCACTCTCCCATTGTTCAGTGCTTCACAGATCTACCTAATTTCTTTTCTACTCAAATATGCATCATTTCCTTTTCTTTTCTATTTTTTTTTCCTCCAGACTGTCTCTGTCTGTAGTCATATACAATTTTTGGGTGCTTATTTCCAGCAGTGGTATAGTTACATCAACATCCTATGGTTGGCTTATTTTCAGTTCTTTGATAAGCTTCTACACTGGTTTTTATAGCTACACCAAGTTAGAACAGCTTTGTTAGAGTGTTTCCTTAAAATAACTTTCTATCTAAATATTACTATGTCCCTTTGAGATGTAAATCTTCCACCATCTTTTTCTAGTTTTGTAGTCTATGTGTGCCCTTCTCAATAACCGGAGAGGCTCTGTCATGCAGGATAATTATAAATAAGTTGAAGTTGATTAATGGACCTATTTCACAAACTCTGTGTCATGCTACAAGTCTAATTTCAAATAATTTCATTGGCAAAAAATACTTTGCCCATTGAATAATCCCTTTGACTATTATACCCTTATCTTAGCAATTCTCTTTGATTTGAGCTTGAGTGTGGGTTAATTTCTTACCTCTATTAGGTCTCTAAGGAAGTATTTCTTGTCTGTTTAATTTCATTTGATGCATTTCTTTTTTGTCATTTCCCACTTACAACTTCCGAAGGGAATGAGAATAACTAAGGAAACTCAATAATTAGAGAGACATAACATTGCTTTATAATACAGATCTTCATTATTTGGTTCACAAGACAAAGTAAGCATTTTTTAGTGAAAAAACTAAAACTGATATATAAACTTACAAACTATGCAAAATTTTAACTTTTTACAAATTTATACCTGAAAACACATTATTATTCATCTTTATTATAAGCATAGCTGATACATTGCTTAAAATGCTGAAGATGCTGTTTATTCACTTTGCTTTAATGAGTAAGAAATTTTCATAGTTAAGACGTTCAAAATCATTTCCTCATTGTATAGTTATGATATCTAGGTAAAAAATAAGGGAAGATATATTTGATGAAAAATTGTAAACAAATAAAAATATTTAAAGAAAAATATAATTACACTTCCACTAACTGTAATCTTTTGTGACTCAAATCACATAACTGAGTTCATATAACTTATTGTATGCATTAATCATACTAACATTACTTCTTAGAGATGGAAAAATTTGTAAAAATATATACAGCACAAGTTTTTAAAACAACAAAAAGGAAAAAATGTTTCTTTGAGTCTGCATTATACAGTGTCAGAAAACTATCACTTTACTTACTATCAGCAAAGACAAAGTTCTTTAGAATTACTTTAGTGTTTGCAACAGTTCTGAACTAAATTAAATCAATTCATGATGTGTGAAAACTACACACTAATTTACATATGCCAATGTTTACTCAAATGCAATTTTTCTTAGGTGTTTTTGTTCTTTTTCATTTTGTTAAATAAGTTTATAAAGAGACCCTGTCTCGAAAAACCAAAAAAAAAAAAAAAAAACAAAAAAAAAAAACCAACTTTGTTTTAAGTTAAACCTTTTTTCTGTTCAGCTTCATAAATCAAGAACAGGGCAGGCACTGGAAATACCTTTCTGTTTCACATCCATAGCACCTTATGTGCATTTCTGAGCAAATTTAATGTTTAGGAAGCTGTCTATACCAATTCATAGCTCATATGTTGCCCTAACATAATCTCAACTTGAGAAGGTATTATTCTCTTTGATGTTGATATAGAAAAGCTAAAAGAATACATGATATTGATAAAAGTTACATTCAGAAACAGTGGCCAAAATACAGAAAATAGAGAAAAATGAAAAATATGTGCAAGTTATTATTTAGAAGCAAACAAACTTACATTAGTATGCTTTGTTGTATTAATAGAAAATGAGTTAAATATGAAAAATCTTTGGAAATGTTTCACTTGTCTAAAAAATATTAATAACCATGAAAACTCACAGGATTCCAAAGCTATAAAAGATGAATTCTAACATTAGTACATTTTTTGTAAATTTAATAAAAGGCATTTGCAACTAAATTTTAAGAAAATGACACATATTGTATTTATGTCAATACAAATTAATTAATGTTTAAATTTCTAAATAATGTATTTGTAAAATATCACAATATTTCTTTTATACATGCATTTAACTCTTTTAACTACAATGTGGTAACGACATAGTATTTCCTGGTTTCTAAATGAAATTTTGTGTTATAAATGATTTTTCACAGTTATTTAAAGTAAGCTATAATAATCAGTAAAATATGTGTTCAATATATAATCTTTCACAAAAAAAACAAGTTTTTAAAACATTCGTCTTCATTTTGAGGAAACAAAATTAAGTTATGTTTAGAATTAAAACATAAATTTTAATAATCTCTATATGTTTTTCTCATTAAACCTTTTCTCATGATTCATGTGAAGTATATTCAACCCACTTTTAAATATATCCTCCTAATGTTGGCCTTAGTTTTAACTTATCTTTTTTTCTTACATGAACAGATTTTTCTTTAGTTTACTTTGAATAAAATTTCTTAGGAAGCTTTTTAAAAAGATAGTTGCCTGATTTTCAGACTTAGTGCATTTGAATAAAAAACAAAAAAACATCATTTCTAACTAGCATAAAAAGTCATTATAATAAATATGATGTTGGCCCTTTTTTAGTATTTTTTATTGTAACTTCGTATGCTCCCTAAACATTTATGACTATTTTTTATTTAAAAGGTATAAAATGTCGATCATTAGCTAAGAGTGTGGGTTGCTACTAAAGGGAGTTTGAGTTCAGGTTTCTGCACCCTCCTCTGGCTTTTTTTTGGGGGGGGGGGCACTTGACAGAGACATGAATATGAATTTAAAATAAACCTTAAATGCTTAAATGCTGATGTTAATCCATAAAGGAAACATCTGTGAACACTTTTATACCAATACTTGAAGACTAGTTAGAGCATCTCAGGACTGTAATAGTAATTAATATAATGATATACAAATCTCCCTAGTCATATTGTAATAATTTAAAACTATTTTTTATTTCCAAAACTCCCCCATATTGTTCTTAGCCAGACTTTTATTAGTTTAAGGACATTTTTTAAAGTTTTGCTTTTTCTAGATAAAATGATATTAACTAAAGTTCTGAATGTGTGTATATATATATATACATATATATATATATATATATCATATGTCAGCTCGTATCTCATCTTTTTCAAATTAAAACATATCTACACCTAAAAGAATTTTGACTCCTAAACAACTTTGGACACAACAAGATAGGAAAGAAATATTTTTAAAATTTTTTATTAATGTATTCTTGTGACATCTCAGTGGTTATCCCATCCTTTGTATCCTCCCATTCTTACCTCCCTCCCATTTTCCCCTTATTCCCCTCCCCTATGACTGTTCCTCACAGGGATTTCCTCCCCCTGTATATGCTCATAGGGTATCAAGTCTCTTCTTGGTAACCTGCTATCCTTCCTCTGAGTGCCACCAGGTCTCCCCCTCCAGGAGACATGGTCAAATATGAGGCACCAGAGTTCGTGTGAAAGTCATACCCCACTCTCTACTCAACTGTGGAGAATGTTCTGCCCATTGGCTAGATCTGGGTAGGGGTTTAAATTTTACCGCCTGTATTGTCCTTGGCTAGTGCCTTAGTTTGAGCGGGACCCCTTGGCCCAAATCTGCCTATCATAATGTTCTATTTGTAGGTTTCTAGGACCCTCTGGATCCTTCTACTTTGCTATTCTTCCATGCTTCTCTCATCTAGAGTCCCAATAGGATGTCCTCCCGTCTGTCCCAGTTTACTTGTAAGGGAAGGCTTTCATGAGACATGCCCCTTGGGCTAGTATGCAGATATAAGTGAGTATATACCATTTGAGTCTTTCTGCTTCTGGGTTAACTCACTCATTATGATCATTTTCCCGAAATTTGTGGACAAATAGGAAAGATACTTTATTCAAGGTTGTCAAATACAAATAAGAAAAACACTATAAATGTAATATTAATTTAATTCCTGATTTTTTTGTGGTTCTTCTTGCTGTAGGTAGTTTATTGTATATATGTATAATAATACAAATATACATGTGAAGAAAGAAAAAAATAGTTTTAAAAATATAAAAAGGACACCAACTAAATTTTAAAATTATTGCAGTAGGTTATTAAATTGCCATTTTTATATTACAAATATGGAATTGAACATTAAAATACCATGTGATATGGGATGTATACCTTGATTATAAAAAGCAAAACAACCTTTTTTTTAATGTCAGCATTGAAGAAATTTAAGGGAAAATGAATAGTCTACAGAGGAGGAAAAAGAAAGGCTTTGAGATATCTAAATGTTCCTAGAGCTCAGAGATAAGCTAAGAGAGCTCATAGTCTGTTTAGCTCTCTTGTTAACAAGAGTGAATCAAAGACTTTTCAAACTTGTATTACCATAAAAAATGAGGCTGGAATTTATTATAGCTATCAGACAAGCACATAATTAGAAACATTAACTCCCACTTAAAGACTGGTTGATATAAGAGAGTTCTACATGAAAAAAATCAGTACTAGATAAGTCCATTTTACCCTATTTATATTTCTATCATCTTCTTAGAGCCACCTTTAGAGTAATTTTAATTTGGAATACGGCTGTTCCTGCAAGAGATCACATCCAACGACCTTCTGGGTCTGCATGATCTGGCTTGAATACAAACATGACTTTAATCCAGGAGAAAGGCAAGAAGATCTGAGTGCAAAGCCAGCCTGGTATAAAGCACGAACAAGAAAAGGTGAGCTCATTAAGCAGTAATTCTTAGAAGCTGAAAACATTCTAGCTAGGCCTTGTTTAGATTGTATGGAGGCTAGACGCATCCAGGACTAGGCCTAAGTTAAAAGAAAGAGGCAATAATCCTTGGAGACAATAATTGAAACAAGCAAATAATTTTTTTCCTTTTTTTTCTGTTTCTTTTCTCTTTTAAACAACAGGTAGAGGTATACACACTCAAATAACCAGAAATCAGGATACTTGGGCACTAAAAAGATTTCTCTAGGTGGCCTCAGATTCTCTTCCCATGTAATAGAAAGGAAAACAAACAAATAATTTCTTGGTGTTTTGTTTCCTCACATGAGAATGAGAATCCTAAAAATCAGTGTGGTATTTTGAGAAGGAAGCCAGGAATACATGTGAAAATATAAGAGCAAGAAAAAGTCAGCAATGTGAATTTAAAGTTCACAATTTGAATGAGAAATGAAGCTGGGAAACCTTTTTTTAAGGAAAAGTAAATGATATAAAATTTGAAATTTAAAATCCTATGAGTCATGATAAAATGAAACTCAGTGGAAATTTCATCAGTTGACAATATTTAACAGAAAAAGTAAAAACACTGATGGAAATACCACAATTCAGATACTATTATTGCTATATCCAGTAAAGTTATACTTTAAAATTATGGAGAAGAAAAAAAACATTTCAAGGTAAATATGAACTAAACAATTCCCTTAAAATCAAGATAGTATTAGAGGCAATTCTTATAGAAATATTATAAATGTCAAAAATGGAATCATAGGAAATTAATGTTTTGAGAGGAATAGATTAAACATGAAAAACAATGGAAATCAAATATGTCCAATTCAATAAATACACAAGCTCTTTTGATGAAGAGAGAAAAAAACTCAACCATGAACCAACCAGTTAATCATCAGACAACTATAGGAGTAGAAAACATAACTAAATAATATTAAAAAGGATCTTAGGTCTCCAAAGCACTGGCAATTGCCTCATTGGAGGAAAAAGTGTAAGATCCATTTGATTATATTTTCAGGAGTCATATTTCACCACCAAACACAAACTAAAAGTGAAAGTATAAAAGTCAACATATCACATAAACAAAAGGCACAAATCAATACATATAGCTATTTGATCTACCAACGTAACTTTAATGGCAAAATTAATTAGATAACATAAAGAACGAAATGTATCAAGTAAGATAGAAACCAAAAATAAATAAAATTAGCCAATTTTCTGCCCTACAGCTCTGTCACAGACCCATGTTCTATAGGAGGCCAAGAGGATACTAAGAAACTTAGAGAGGACACCAGCTCTTAGAACTCCAGAACTTTAGAACCCCAGAAGCAATGCTTACACTGAAAATCCTAGAGATCACCCAGGCCACCAAAACCTCAATGGAGATACCCTACTGGAGGTGAAGACTCACTGATCATCAGAACCACAGGCCACTCAAGACAGAACATTAGAGAGGAAAGAGACCAAGGGGGAAAACATCAAAAAATCATCCATCTAATAAAAATAAATGCATAAATTGGCATCTATACCTATAGATACCCCAAACTTAGATGCCTAGAAGCCAGCATATAACACCCAGGGCAATATGGAACTAGAAGAACCCAGCTTACTACAGCAAACACTAAAATCTTCAACAAATCTGAAGCAGAAGAAAATGACCTAAAACCAATCTTATAAAGAAAGTAGAGGCCCTTAAAGAAAAAATTAATAAATACCCTAAAGAAATCCAAAAGAAACCCTAAAGAAAAACAAAAATAGGTGATGAAAATGATTAAAGCTGTTCATTGCCTAAAAAATGAAAAGAAAAACAATGAAGAAAACACAAAGAGAGTAAATCTTGGAAATGGAAAATCTTCTTAAATAACAGAAACTATAAAATCAAGCATCACTAACAGAATACAAAAGATGGAAGTGGTAGTCTCAGGCAGATGAGGTATTATAAAAGAAGTTGATACATTGATCAAAGAAAATGGTCAATCCAAACCTAAGAAAAATAGGAATAGAAGAAGGAGATGATTCACAGTTCAAAGGCTCATAAAATGTTATCACAAAATCACGGAAGAAAATATTTCTAACAGAAATAATGGGGTGCCTATAATGGTACTAGAAGCTTATAGGACATCTAATAGATTGGACCAGAAAAAAATTCTCCTGCCATATAATAATGAAACCACTAAACATAAAACACTGAAAGGAAAGAATATTTAAAGCTGAAAGGGAAGAAGGACCAGTAACTTATAAAGACAAACCCATTAGAATTACACCTCATTTCTCTACAGAGGCTGTAAACCTTAAAAGGGCCTGGAGAGATTGTTTTGAAAGCATGAAAACAAATCAGTAGGCAATCCACACTACTACACTAAGGAGAACATTAAATCACCATAGATTGAAAAAAATAAGATATCCCATGATGAAGTTTAATTTAAATATATTGACCCACAAATGTAGCCCTCTAAAGGGTACTAGTAGAAAAACTTCAACCCCAAGAAGTTAACTGTACTGATGAAAACACAGGAAATAAATAATTTCACATCAGCAATCCTAAACAAAGGGGGATACACACTCAAAACTACCACTACCAAAACCAAAGAAGTAACAGAAATTTATACTCATTGCTAATTAATATCTCTCAATATCAGTGGACTCAATTCTCAAATAAAAAGTTTGAAACTAACATAACATACACAAAACCTGAGCCATTCTTCTGCTATATACAAGAAGCACACTTCAACATCAAAGGTAGACATTATTCCAGGGTAAATGGTTAGAAAAAAAAATTCCCAAGCAAATGGCCCTTGGAAGAAAGCCAGTGTAGCCATTCCAATAAGAAACAAAAAGAATATTCCACCTAAATTAATCAAACAAGGTGGAGAAAAGCATGACATACTCATGTAAAAATATCCAACAAAATGACAACTTAATTCTGAATATCTATGCCCCAAAATAAACGGTATACACATCAGTAAAAGAAACAATACTAAAGCTTAAACCACATAGCACATACTACACATTATAGTGGGAGATTCAACATCTCATTCTCACCAATGAACAGGTCATCCAGACAAAATCTAAAGGGAGAAACAATAGAACAGTAATTTTAATACAGAGTTTTTAAAAAGATAAAATCTACAAAACATTACACCCAATTACAAAAATATATACCTTCTGCCCAATACCTCATGGAACCATCTCAAAATTGATCACATAGCAGTCAAAGCAAGTCTCAACAGATACAAAAAAAAATGGAATAATTCCCTGTATCCTATCATATCACCATGTATTTAATCTGAATTTCAACAGAGAAAAACATAAAGCCTCCAAACTCATGGAAACTGAACAACTCTCTTCTGAATGACGACTGGATGAAGGTATAAATATAAGAAATTATAGACTTCTTAGAATTAAATGAAAATAAATAACAATAAAACCAAACATTGGAAGCAATGAAAGCAGTACTACATGGAAAGTTCATAGAACTAAATGGCACCATAAAGTCTCCACACTTGAGTGGAGAGTGGGATTTGACTTTCTCATGTACTCTGGTGCCTCACATTTGACCATGTCCCCTGGAGGGGGAGACCTAGTGGCACTCAGAGGAAGGACAGCAGGTCACCAAGAAGAGACTTGATACCCTATGAGCATATACAGGGGGAGGAAATCCCCCTCAGGAACAGTCATAGGGGAGGGGAATAAGGGGAAAATGGGAGGGAGGGAAGAATGGGAGGATACAAGGGATGGGATAACCATAGAGATGTAACAAGAATAAATTAATTTAAAAAAGATAAAAAAAAGAAATTCATATGAGCAACTTAACAGTACACTGAAATGATCTTGAACAAAAAGAAGTAACCACACCCAAGAGGAGCAGTCAGCAGGGAATAATCAAACTGAGGGCTGAAATACATATAGTAGAAACAAAGAGAACAATATAAGGAATCAATTAAACAAAGAACTGGTTCTTTGAGAAAATCAATAATGTAGAAAAATTCTTATCCAGTCTAACACAGAGAGAAGGAGGGACAGCATATACAAATTAACAAAATAAAAAAGAAAATGGGGGCATATCAAAAGACACTGAGGAAATACATTAGGTTGTACTTCAAAACCCCATATTCCAAAAATGTGGAAAAACTAAAAGAAATAGACAATTTTCTTAGTAGATATCAACAAGTGAAGTTAAGTCAAGATCAGATAATTTAAATAGGACTATCACCCTAAGGAAAGAGAGACAACAATTAAAAGTATCCCCCCTCCAATAGAAAGCCAAGGTACAGACTATTTTAGCACAGAATTTTACTAGACTTTCAAGATGAGTAAAAGCCAGTGTTCTTCAAATCATTCCACAAAATAGAAACAGAAGAATATGGCCAAATTAATTTTAGAGGCCACAATCTTGTTGATCCCCAAGCAACTGAAAGACTCAGTAAAAAAAGAAGTATAAAGGAATCTCCCTTATGAAATTTCCCTTATTGATGCAAAAATACTCAATACAATATTCATAAACCAAATCCAAGATTCAATGAGCATGATGATCAATTAGCCTTCAACCAAAAGATACAGAGATGGTTCAATATACAAATATCTGTCAATTAAATCTACCATATCAACAAACTAAAAAACAAAAACAAAAACAAACAGACAAAAACAAAAACAATGATCTTATCATTAGATGCTGAAGAAGGCTTTGACAAAATACCATTTCTCCATGCTAAAACTCTTGGAGAAACAGGAATACAAGGCACATACCTAATCATAATAAAAGCAATATATACCAAGTCAGTAGCCAACATCTAATTGAATGATAAGCAACTCAAAGAAATTTCATTATAATCAGGAACAAGTCAAGGATGTCCACTGTCTCCATATCTATTCAGAATAGTGCTTGAAGTTCTAGCTAGAAGAATACAACAAAAACGGATATATAGGTGATATAAATTAGAGAGAAGCCAGAGTATCACTCTTTGTAGATATGATATGATAGTATTCTGCTTCAGTCTGCTAATAGTGGTGCCATTGCCTACCTGATACTGTGCGTGGCCTTACCTGGGGTTATATAAAAGATGAAACCATCCCTATCTCACTTCCTCTACCTTCCTCTCTTCCTCTGTCACTGTCTCCTTGTCACTCTGTTTCTTTCTGAGTTACTCCTCCCCCCTTTCTTTTCTCTCCATGTTAATTTAATAAACTTTTCCATCTAATATCCATTGCCTGGCATCTTATTTTTCAAGTCATTAAAATAGTATACATAAGTGACCCTCAAATCCAACAGGGAACTCCTATAAATGAAGAACTGTGGGGGCTGGGGTGCCTTGTAACAGGGTAGCTTGCTTGAAACAAGAGTGAAGTTGAGGTATGACCAAATCCCGTTTTGAGACAGGTAGATGTAGGACAGTTTCCCTGCTCCCCTGCTTTCTAAGGTTCCAGAAAATGTAGCTTTATGGGCCCCCACCTCTGCCACCATTGCCGTGGTCCCATAAGCTGGCAGTCCGGTTACAAATTAAACTTCCTTGCTCCTTATGAGGTCATATCCAGCAAGCACCTATAATTCATCTTCATACAAATAAGTCATTCACAGCACTAATGATGTACACTTACCCCGAAAGCCTCTGCCCACTCCCCAAAGGTTTAAATACTTTTTTCACATACCCCCTCAGTTAAAGGCCTTTTCTGGTGCACTTACCAAACAACCAAGATTCTGCGTTGTACCCACCAGCCCTGGTTAACTTTTCTTTTTTATTTAATTAATTTATTTAGATTACACCTCAATTGTTATCCCATCCCTTCTATCTCCCCATTCCTCCCTCCCTCCCTCTTTCACCCTATTCTCCTCCCGTAGGTCTATGACCAAGGGGGACCTCCTCCCCTACTATATGGTCAAAGGCTATCAAGTCTCATCTTGGTAGCCTGTTTATTCTTTCTCTGAGTGCCATCAGGCCTGCTCACCATCAGGAAGTGGTCAAATATGGGGCACCAGAATTTGTGTCCAAGTTAGTCCCTGCTCTCCGCTCAACTGTGGAGTATGTCTTGTCCATTGGCTAGATCTGAGAAGGGGTTTGATGTTTAATGCAAGTCCTTGCTTGGTGCAGTAGTTTGAGCTTTCTTTACTCCAGTCCAGCTCAGTGAGCAACAAGTCTGGCTTCTGAATGATTAAGTAAACAGTATGAGCTAATTGGTGACAAAGCTATATTAGATAAATGAAGGTTTATTAGCAGCAGCACAGGAGGGGGAAGGGATGGGAAAGCATACACTGGGGGCTGGGGATGGGGAAGGAAAGGAGAGAGGATAGGGAGTTATGGGGGGAAAAGGGGACCCTAGAACCAAAATATCTGGTTAATATAGTAAATTTCTGAGAGAGGGGAAGTCCCACCCTTAGGTAGAATGGAGGCCATGCCACCTACGCCCTGCAGCAGAACTTAACAGATACCACAGAGGAGAAAGCAGATCAGGGTGGCAACTGGTGCCCAATGTGAATGTAACAGGATCTCTGCTATTAGCAGGGGAGAGGTGGCATTAACCCAAAGGTACTAAGCCTCCCCACTCTGAAGGCCATCAGTGTATCTTTTCTAACTTTGTTTTCAGTTTGCACCACTGGGGTGGGTTCAGGCACATCGAGAGGACAACTGACATTTTCTGGCCAGAGTGACTCCTTGGGATTGTTGGAAGACCTCCAAACCTCTGCTTGGAACCTGACAGCCTGCTTGTGTTTCAGCTAAAACCCCATATTGTGTGTGTGTGTGTGATTTTCTAATAAGAAAAAAGTTTTAAAATAAATAATAAAATAAAGTAAAAAGGTCATACATTCACCAGTAAAATCCACCTAGGTGGTTGCCAGAATCCTTAAAACTGTGGTCAGCCTTGTATCTGGAATTGGAGGAATCCCTGACATCTGTTAGACTACAGGGATGTTCTTCTCTGACCTTGGTGCTTTCTTTTCTTTTCTACCATGGGAAATACCTCATCACATCAAAGGAAACCTCAGATTAGAAAAGTAAAGGCCCCTTTAAAATCCCATAGGAGGAAAAAAACAAAAACAAAAACAAAGCAAGCTTCCATAGCTTAGCTTCCCCACACCCCCCACCCCCACCCCCTGAATCCTCCTCTGTGCAGGATTCCATTACAGATGGAGTGCTGTTCCAGCTTACGCTGGCCTTTAGGACCATGTATGCCTCTGCTAGTTTTAAGTATGAGACAGAATCAACCTACTCTCTGACTCACAAGACACAGGCCTGGCCCTGCTGGCATCCCCAACCCCGTCACCACCTCCCCTGACTCCCTTTCTCCTAGTCTACCATCCAGGGTGTAAACAAAGAAGTGCACCCCTCCTAAAAAAGCTGTTGCCATCCTCTCTCTTCCTGCTCTGCCAAAAACCTTCCAAGGTCTAGGAGGGGCGCACTGGGCCAGTGAAAGCTTTTTCTGAGTGGGCTACCAAAACAAACAAAAAGGCAAACGCGAAGGTGGCATGCAAAGAGAGAAGCTGGTGACAACAGGGTGTGCCCTTTCCCAGGCCAGGCATGAAAAGCAGCAGAGCAGAAAGGATCCACTGAGATCACAGACACAGCGCCACCAAGTTAAATCCTCGGAGTTCTTTGGCTGGGAGTTTCCAGCCAGCCTAGCTGAAACTCCGAGCTCTCTAGCCACAAGATGCCTGCCAGCTTTTTCAGCTAAGGGGTGGCCAGCACAGAGCTGTAACACTTGAATTCCAAGGACAGGTGGAGTTTTGCTGCTGTAGCTACAGCTTGAGATAATGAGGCTGGGTCAGAACTTAGAGTTTTCTTGCTTCTTTGCTGCATTTTTGTTTAAATGTTTTTTAATTTTCCCTATTAGCAGGTATAACCCAATATTAAAAGTCTCTTCATGGGAAATGCTATTTTTGTTTTGTTTTTCTCTAATAGGGGGAATGTTAAAACACTCCCACAGTTAGATTTAAAAAACAAACAAACAAAACCCCGCACAACTTCAATATATTGACTCTTCCCACAGTCCATGTAATACCGCTGTGTTTGCTATGGAAAAGAACTTGGGGGGATTGTGAACCACATATGGGCAGCAGATAAAAATTGGCAAAGAGCTTGCAATAAATTCTTGGGAGCAATTAGTTATCAAATACCCCAAAGCAAGTGGCTTCAGTTTATAAAGACAACTAATAGGATTCTTCCTCATATAATGAGAGAAACACCAATTTATAAAGGTCCCACTTTTTATACAGATGCTAATAAATCAGGAATGACAGGTTATAAATTAGAAAATATAGGTAAAATAATTCAAAGTCCATATGCTTCAGTTAAAAAAATCAGAGCTACATATTTTTCACGTGGTTCTATTAAATTTTCCCAAATCTCTTAATATTGTTCCTGACTCTCAATTTAAAAAAAACTGTCAAAAGTTATTTTACATATAGAAACTGCTAAGCTTATTCCAGGTGATTAAAAATTAACTTTGTTATTTATACAGCTACAATTGAAAACTTCACATTTTCACAAAGGTCATCATATTACTATTAGTGGTTTAAATACAAAGTTTTCTATAACCTGGTGACAAGTAATAAAGTTATAAAAATAATAATTCTATTTGTTTTTTACATACTCAACTTTCTTTGTGAAAGTAAGACTAACAGTATAAAAAGAAATAAAATTGTACAAATAGATATGTTTCATTTTACAGAGTTGAAAAATTAATTATGATTGATTCTTATTTGGATTTTATTGGGCTTTTGTTTTGAGTTTTATAAAAACCAATTGTGTTATTGCACATTTTGTATGATTGTTACAAATTAAAACTGACAATGTTCCAGCATACATGTCCAATTACAAACATACACGTTTCTGGTATACCTTACAATTCTACATATCAAACAATTGTGAAAAATCTAACCACATCTTAAAATAAATGCTCATGAAACGAAAGGCAGTTATCATGTCTCCCAGAAAAAAGATTAAACGATGCCTTATTGACTTCGAACATTTTTAAAGGTCAATGAGGCAGGTAACACAAGTGCTAAAAACCACTGGATTATAGAAATCAGTGCTGAACTAAAAACAGCTTCTATCTTGTAAGGATATGTTATCCTCACAATGACAGTCAGGAAACTTGCTGCGTTGGGAAAGAGGTTACGCAATGACCGACCCCTAAAAAATCTTGAATGCAGACATGGAAAAGAGACCCAGAAGAACAACAAAACAAGTGACATGATTATTGAAATAAAATAGCTTGGGAAAATGTCAGAATAATCTTTTAGGCTACTTATTTATTATAACATGCTTTCCTTTCATATGGCATGGATAGAGATTTATATTACACTTTGCTTATGTAGTTGAAACAAATTTATAAAGCTGACAGATGTCTTTGACCTGTTCAAACTGAGCAGAAAATCATCATGTGTGCAACACCTCACATTCCCTATGTATAAGAAATACCATGTTAATTTTAAAATTTGTGAATTTTCATAGCAAAAGGACCAGACACAACAACTCTCGGATAGCTTCCAGGACAGGCTTGATCAGGCCATGACTTCTACTACCATTAACAGTTTTAGGTCCCTGCAGGAAAACATCACCTCTGTAGCTGGGATTCTTCTACAAAACTGGAGAACTCTGGACTTACTGACAGCTGAAAAGGAAAGGACTTACATTGTGCTGGAGGAGGAATTTTACAAACAAAAAATAAAATACCATGGTATGGAAGGTTAGAAGATGAGGTTAGAAGATGGTCTTAGAGATTATTTAAAAATACACATTTAATAAAGTTAATAAAGTTAATAAAGTTTCTTTATAAATGATGTCTTTTTTATATTTTATTAATTTATTCATATTACTTCTCAATTGTTAGCCCATGCCTTGTATCCTCCCATTCCTCCCTCCCTCCTGCTTTCCCCCTATTCTCCTCCCCTACGTCTGTGACTGAGGTGACCTCCACTCCCTGTATATGCTCATAGAGTACCAAGTCTCTTCTTGGTAGCCTGCTATTCTTCCTCTGAGTGCCACCAGGCCTCCCCATCCAAGGGACGTGGTTAAAAATGGGGCATCAGAGTTCATGTGAAAATCAGGCCCCACTCTCCACTCAACGGTGGAGAATGTCCTGTCCATCAGCTAGATCTGGGTAGGGGTTCAAAGAAGAGACTTGATACCCTATGAGCATATACAGGGGGTGGAGGTCACCTCAGTCACAGACATAGGGGAATAGGGGGAAAGCAGGTGGGAGGGAGGGAGGGAGGAATGGGAGGATACAAGGGATGGGCTAACAGTTGAGATCTAATATGGGCAGATTTTTTACCAAAAATAAAGAAAAAACAGAACACAGTTAATGAAGATTGTCACTGAACAGCAGGTATAGTTATATGGGAATAGAAAGTTTATTATAGTACTGCACTGAAGACTTCAGATTAAAATTATTTTAGATATATTTCTATGAGCTAGAAGAAAGAGTTTTCAATATATTAACAAGAAATATTAAATGATCACAGAGGAAAAAATGGTTATACTGAATGGAACATTATACAATGTGTACATTTGTTAAAATATAACACTGGAGTCCACAAATGTGTAGAACTTTCACAACTTACATATTAGGTAATGAAAACTATTAAAAATTAAAAAGATCAATGCATGTGATAAATACTTTATTCAAAATTAATGTGTTATTTTATTACAATTTTTACAATACAGAAAAGTTTTTCACCTAAAATTTGGTTCTCATTGCATCATTTCTAATATATGCCATTCTTTTTATTTTAATTTCAATTATATTCATGTCATCAGAATATCCCATACATTGACATTTTCTGGTATCTACTGTTCCATAGGATTTTGTTATATGTAATGATGTAGGTTATCAAAATATCATACTTGTTGTATTTATCAATACTTTTGTTAAATTTTAATAATATAACTAGAAAATCTGGGTCAGAGGTTAGGAGCACTGGCTGTTCTTCCAAATGTCCTGAGCTCAATTCACAGCAACAACACAGAAGCTCACAACCATCTATAATGTGATCTGGTGTCCTCTTCTGGAATGCAGGCACATACGTGGCAGAATACTGTATAAGTAATAATAGATAAATCTTCGAAAAACTTTAATGTTAGATTCATCTTAAATATATTTTTGAAACCTTCAGATGTGTTTAAACTCATATTCTTTTACCTAAATTGAAAATATATTAAACAAAGTACATTATTTGTGTGTTTAATAGTCAATATAATTAAATGTTTCTGACATATAAATATGCACATATGAAAATAAAAGCATGCTTAGTGTTGAATATAAATGCATATATTTTATGTGTCCTTTTAAAAAACAAGAAATGTGATGAAATACATTATTATATTTGTTTAAAAGGCAAATGAAGAAAGAACCTAAGACCTTCCAGGTGGAAAGCCTGAATATAATGAGAGTCAATCCAGACAAGGATCCTACATCCATTCAACTATAACATGACTAGCGCCTGAGAACTTGTGCTGAATCAACTATATTTAAATGAAATATTGCTGCAAGTACGCAATAGAAAGCTGTGTCTCTTCCTCTGCATGCTAAAATAAGCCTTTATGATTTTGCACAAAGAGAATTCCCAGAGCATTAAAGAAAGTAGAAACTCTTATTATTCAAGAAGTTAAACAGAAAAAATGTGATGACTCTGACTTCAATTAAATGCAAGTTTTCTTTCCAAACTGTGGATTCGTTTTTATTAGGCACTGTACAGTTTTATGGTAATTGCCTGTACAGCATGTGCAAGGAAACCTGAACTATGGCCTAATATAAGTTTCATTGTTAGCTATAGAAAAGAGAAGTAAGTGTATCTCTTCTCAAAGACTGATATAATAACATATGTAATTTTCTCACTGTATGCAACAGACTTAAAAGTTTAATGTTTCATAAAAATCCAATGTTAAAATGTTACTGTGTTAACTGTATTCATGTAATTTAGGTACATTATGACTTTAAAAAGTTTCATCTTCAAATTTTAATATCTCTTTATAATTTTATTCCAAGCTGCTTCTAAATTTTAAGTTATATATTCACACATTCATGTACCTCTTCTTACATGAGACTTTTCTTTAAAAATTATTTAAAATTTAACTCAGTTACATCCCCTTTAGTAAATTGCTATTGAGCACCCCAAATAGACAATTCTCTCTTCTTGCCCCCTCAAATTTTATCTTTATTAACTAACCCACATTTTAAATTAAGTACAGCAGTTGTTAACTACAACCATTTCTGTAACTCTATGTCTGGCAGTCAAATGACAAATCTATTCTAAACATGTATTTTAGGTCATTAACAATATCCTATCTCTTTTGGTGCTCTTAATGTGGTATTACAATAACAACAAATGAGTATAAGGAGAGACACACCAAGGATAAAAAGAGAGAGAGAGAGTGATTCGGTAAATCAATGTAGTTATATTTTGACGTAATCTCATTTAATTTAATTTCATTGACAAATCATGACATATTTTAAAATGGGATACTATGATTCAGATTTTGCTTTATAATCTCTTTTAAAAGAGAAAGTAGAACATGGGGAGCCTTAGCTGGACACTTTGGATGGAACAACCAGGTGGGAGAAGAAGTCTTACTCAAAGGATATTTGTGGGGAAGCATGGAAAACAAATGTCCTATGACTAAGAAGATACTGTTGTTGTGAAGATAAGCAGATATGAATGTACAAACTGATGTCCATTAAAACAATGCAATCTATTTTAAATGCATTCTGACAGGATATAATAAGTACCAGCCAGGGGAGGAAGAGTTAGAGGAGGAAGTGGGGATGGAGCTGGGGGATTCAGACAATGGTAGAGGTTCAAGAAGATCAGGAAGAAGGATCAGGAGCGAAGGAAAACTACAAAGTGTTGTTGAGATGTTTGCTGGGAGTAAGACATAATAGCGTAGTTGTACGAACAGACTTAAGGTGCTCAGCTTGCGTTGTGGAGGTTTGTATTATAAAAGAGTCTCAACTATTTGTGTGATTGCTAGGTTAAGAAATAAACTAAGAGAAAAAAACCTGTTTTATGAAAATAACTTCAACAGCATTCAAAGGCACTTACTTCGGACTTCACAATACTTCTTCAGGAAAATCATATAAATTCAGTTCTTTTCATTTTTAGTCTCTTCTTGAGGGTACTTAGTGTATAACTATCTGAACAGGAACAAACTAGTTGACAATGTCAAAAATGTGATTGGAATCTTGTTCAGAGATATTGCAAATACAAAGAAAATTTTCACTTTCACATTGTAAAGTTAAATTAAAATCATTGTCTGACAATTGTCAGTAACAGATAATTTTACAATACAATAACAGAATGTGCATATAATATTTATCCTTTTAAATTTTCTAATATTTATATCAATAAGGAACCAGGAGGTGTAAACTGAGGTAAAAACCTGCTAGCTCAGCAAGCTAACTTTATTTTCTGAAATTTTATATATATATATATATATATATATATTACAACTAAACTGTCAGCTCTTTATAAATTTCTTATTATCTGGGTCCTTTTACCTACCTAGTTTACTTTTCTCTGGAGTTCCTCTAAAGCCAGGGGGGCTCCGTAGTTCTATTTCCTAGAATAGGGTTTTACCTGTGTTCTGCCAGCTGCTTCTCTGTTGTTCCTGTAAGCTCAGAGAGAAATCCCCATCTCTTACCTAGAGCTGCTTCTATGACTGATCTTCCAAGGCAAAAGTTTCTGCTGTCTCAGAAACTTCTAGCTCCTCCTATACACCCTTGGCAGGCTGGATGATGTCATCAATGGTACCTCCACACCAAGTCAGAAGAGGAGGAATCATTTTACCTTTAATGTGGGGCCACGCAAGGCCACCCAGCTGAGTTTACCTTGGGTCATAGTGCAAAGACATCAAGACCTTTCCCAAACAATTTGCCATAAAATATACAGGAACTTTTCACTCTTTATAATTCTTATCTATGAAGGCTTTCAGAGATGCTTACCAACTGTATCTCTTCAGGACACATCTAACTGCATCTGACATTTTTAAGCTTTTATATTTTGCTAACAATTAGGTTTTCTATCTACAAGTGCTTAAAGATGCACCATTTTACAATCAGCTTAAATTTCTAATGGAAAATAAAGGTACCTTTTATATAAACATAAATGTGTAGCTTCTAGAGAAGTACCATACAGTTACTTGATCTGTATTCCCTCTGAAGGGCCATGCTGTGTATCATGATATAAATTTATTTTAAATCCAGTTACTACCTTAATTTTAGCATTTAAAAATAACCTACTTTGAAAATATTCTAACAATCTGATTACTTTAAAACAATGGCTTGCCTCACTCATTTTCCCATTGCAAAAGAACAATAATTTTCAAGATATCTGCCCAGAAATATTGAATTTTTTGATCAATGATTAATTCAAAAAATAAAGTCTCAGTAAAATGAATGATAAACAATAGTATGTGACAATTTTTAAAATAGAATTGCTTTGTTTTATCTATAACATTGTGGGTTTTTTTTTCATAACAACCAATTTAATGAACTTTCTAATTACAGTATACAGATTTGAGCAGATTTATTTAAATCGAAATGAAGAGCAAGGAAATTTCACCAGTTATCATTTGCTTTTGAACTGTTGTGTTCTGCACATATATTACCAGCCTGTATTCACTTCTCTTTGAATAATGGCATGCTCCATGAACACTAGATTATATAATGACATATTTTTATGTAGCAAATTGGAGCATATTCTGTAGTAATCATCACAATCACTGTTTTGTAGGAAAGAGTAAAAACAAAGAATGTTAGTCTCCTATTTCAGTTTTCTCTCTATAACATACCGTCTCACAATTGGAAAAACTTTCAGCTAAGCCAAACTGTTTCTTCATACTTATACCATTTACCATTTTATTTTCATCTACTGTGAAATTACACCTTATTTTTACATAGAGTGTTAAGAGATTAATGCTACTCCCATATGATATAATGAGATTCATGAGTCATGTGATGCAATGTTGTCTCAGATTTCTTTTTTCTTTTTCTTTCTTTCTTTCTTTCTTTCTTTCTTTCTTTCTTTCTTTCTTTCTTTTTTCAGGAGAAGGTTTCTCTGTGTAGACTTGGCTGTCCTGGAATCCCTTTGTAGACCAGACTGGCCTTGAACTCACAGCAATCTGCCGGCCTCTGACTCTAAAAATATTTTTAATTAATTAATTAATTAATTAATTAATATTTCTAAAATTACATGTATTATCAGTATTATCTGTATTACCTGTAGGCCCAGCTAGCAATCAATTAAGACACACATACTTGTTATAGTTTAAAATAGCCTTACTTAACCTAGGGCAGGGCAGATATCAATCCTCTATACTACCTCCCATAGTGGGGATCCCTGTCTCAATCCCATGCCATCTGCTTCCAATAACGTCTATCAAGTTACTTTCCATCCATAATCCCAAACACTTGCCAACGTTCTTCATCTGGGCCAGATTCTCCATCCACACCGGCCATGTGTTTCTCCTCCAGCTAACCATGGCAGCCTTCCTCTTTTCACTTCAAGTCTCTCCCTTTTCTCTTCCTCACTGTCCTTTCTTCTTCCCTCAATTCCTTCCTCTCCTAGCCCCACCTGTCTCCTCTGCCCTGCCCAGGTGGGATGGCTTTTTATTAAGCAAAAGGTGGGTCACAGACAGAAAGCAATAATTGGCATCAAAATACATCAGATTATCCCCCAACAATTAACACATTTACTTTGAGTTAATGTGGTTCTTATCCCAATGGAAAACAATTATACTTCAAACTCTATATATTATATGAGTCTTTTGCTTATGGGTTATATATGGCATTATGCTGTTAATATTTTGAGAATAATCATGCTCAGGTTTCTAGGACATATATGATTACATAAGCACAAGGTTTGAATTTACAAAAGCATGCCTGAAACCGTACATTCCAGCCCACATGACCTTTTGTTTTCCAACTCCAATGGGAAAGATATCTTTGTTATCGCTAGAAAAGAACTGCCAGATGTCAATTAACTCCATGCTTTCCTGTGTGCTCTGAAGACTTCTTTCCTTATCGACTATTCTTTCCCATAAGTATATTTTCCCGTTTTATGGAATCCATTAAGACTTAAACAAATTCATTAATCCCTGCTGCCGAAAAAATACATGAATAACATTTTACAGATCCCGTTTTTATTCTAATAAGCATTTCTGTGGAAACAAACTTGAAATAAATAAATACATACTAATGATCTAATATATTTCACTTTTATTTTTATTTTATATATTAAATATTTATTTTATATACATATATATTTCCCAGAGATGAATTACAGAAATGAATTTCCACTTGTATTGACCAGTTTGACAATATGTCTCCTTACTCCCACGATGGCTCCCTCATTCTTCTCCTGTTCTCCTTCATACTTCCATAATACACTCTTGCTACCACTTTCCTATTATACATGCAGCTGTGACTGATGGACTTGCCTACATTGAAAGTAGAGTTAAAGCCAATTTCAAATAATAACCCCTTCATCTCCAATAACTTTGCTGACATAAAAAAAAAGAATATTCGGTATTGTGTGAGCAAATATGTTATTTAACAAAACTAAGCATAGAAAGAAAATAAACAGAATAAAACTAGTGGATAGTTTTTAAAAATAGAGAGAAAACAAAATAAAACAGAACAGTGAAAAGTATATAAAAGTAACCTAATAAAATAGCAAGTAAAAGTAAGGATGTACCAGCAAAAGTTAGAGTGAAAAGAGAAAAAAAATGTAATCATACAATCAGAAAACTTAAAACAAAAACTCAGGGGCTGAGTCAGGATGACTCCCTCTCCTCATAGCCAGCAGCTAATGTGTGTCTTGAGAGAGACCAATCTCACCAAAAAACAAAACAAAACTATAAAATAAACAAAGAAGAGTGAAAAGTCTGACCAAAACTGTTCTGCAAAATCTGCTATTACATAAAGTAAGTGTGATGGTTGCTATTATATTTCAACTTGATCGTACCTAGAATCACCTAAAAGACAACTCTCTGCACATGTCTTTGAAGAGTTATCTAAATATAGATTCAATCACATAGGAAGTTCCACTCCAAATATTGGACTGAACAAAGAAGAGGCCTTATGGTAGTTGATCCACTATGGCCAGAATCCTCATCCTCCGATGAAAAAATGACTTCCCTGACAAGCTGAAAATAATTTTGTTGTTTTTCAGTGACTTACATCAGAGTTAGAAGGAAGCCACTCAGTGAGTGTAGAATAGAGGTAAGAAGAGGTGAACCCATGTCACAGTCTCTCTGCGATTTCACTCATTTGCTACAGATGCAGAGTGCATCAAATACAGATGCGTAACGTTTTGATTCCTTATTCAGGCTTTTTGAGTTAGTGCTTCTGATGAAAGTAAATATTTTACTTCCAGTATTGATACTGTGTTGTTGACCCTGCAGTCAAAAGACCTGGATATGGGTTTTATTACTCTAGACATCCTTATGATTACGAGTAATGCAAAGGGCTATCGGAAAAATTTTCCCTGGCTTGTCTTACATCTCATTTTCCCCTGTGGCTCTGGCAAGATTTGCACAGTCAGAACCCTCTGTTCCCAAACACAGTGTTTAGCCTCAAGCTAAAGTGATTCCATTGGCCCGGTCATAAAGGATAGTCTGTTTCTACTTCTCTTGAATTCTCAGAGAAAGCTGTTAGAGAGGGAGCTTTGCCTCAAAAGCTACCTGGCATCCTACGCTTATATTTTACAATGTTTTCATTGTTTTTGGTGATGTTTTTTCCCACTCCCCCATTTAAGGTTCTGCTTTTTTTCCCTATAAAGCTTTGTACAAAATAAATACATATGATTCTTGTTTGATCACACTGTGCCTGGTGATGCATAGAGTATAAATTAAGTCATTATGCTTGGCTTTTGTCACCTTTAATCTCTTCTTGGTCCTCTGCTAGTGCATCTGTTCTTTGCACTCTTCCCCCATTAATGGCCTTGCATTGAATGTACAGTGTAGATTTTCTCTGATTCCCTTTTAGTTTTGAGCCTTGTATCTCAGTCAGGATTTAACACTGAGTACTTTCTGCAGCTAATGAGTCCACAAGAATGAAAAACTT
Organism: Acomys percivali; assembly: GCA_907169655.1. Lineage (NCBI taxonomy): Eukaryota > Metazoa > Chordata > Mammalia > Rodentia > Muridae > Acomys > Acomys percivali. The sequence continues at coordinate 53,105,816 of OU015749.1, forward strand.
ACTTCTGTGTTTGCTACTTCAACCAGTTTTTCAATCCTGGCACTCCTCATAGGATGGCTGCTCTCCTACTAGCATTAGTTTATTTCCTAGAGAGTCTACCAGTTGACACCTCGATATCATCTGCCATATTCTGTCTCTGAACCTGTCTGTTCACTGCACACTCCACTTGCTTTGCTATTTTAATCTCCTGGCTGCTTTTGATATCAAGACAAAAGGTTTTAAGTACATTCATGTGTAAATAATTATAGAAACATAGCTTCAAATAAATGCCTTTAGAACATATTTTCATGGAAATTCCTATAACTAATCAAGATAATTAGAAATTTTATTTATGATTCAAGAAAAATGTCTCACTTCCAATTTAGAACATAAAATGTATTTTCACACATTTTTATAGTGTTTATTCTAGCTATTGTTTCCTACACCAAAGAATCCAAGTGTTTGAGAAATAGACCATTTCAGAAATACTAGACATAAAGCTTTTGAAGCCATAGTAAGGATTTGATTGTAGACTAGAAGTTACCTTTTATTTAGTGTATCTCCTCAGCGCCAAAATTTTTCAGTGAAGAATTTGGCACTCCATATTAAATATGCATCACATTTATGAATGAAATTGGTACTATATACTGAAATGAGGTTTTTTAGATTAACAACTGAATTTTACTATATGCCCAAAATCTGAAAAAAGGGAAGTATGAATCAATTTCTAAGAAGATATCAAAAACTACATTGTGAAGACATACCAGCAATGAGAATTATACTATAATTTATAAAATATATTCCAAAATAACATGAACATTTATGAACATGAAAACTATTGAAATATGTCTTTAGTTGTTCATTGAAAATGTAAACACCAGTATGTTATTATAGTATAAAAAAAGAGGATACAGGAGATCCAAGATGGCAGCGAGCAGTGTGGACCGTGTTTGGAAGCTCTAGTGAACAGTTCAGGGAATTGCACAGATTTCTGAGCCAGGAACACCGGGTTCCCGACACCACGGCAGCAGGAGTGCTCCACTGTTCGGAGGGACCAGGGTGCGGAGGACCTGTGTTCCACTGCACACGGGAGGAGCGCAGATTTTCTTGGATCGGAGCGGCGGAGGCAGCAGCACCAGTGGCAGCACCAGTGGCACCAGCAGCAGCAGCGGAAGTGGCTAGGTTTGCAGCTCAGAGCCTTCCAGTGGAAGTGATTGGTGTGGTGGCCGGTGGGAGTTGCTGCGGGAGAGGGGACTCTGGACAGGATTTGGGTCGCATGGTGCCTTCTGACCTAGACTGGACTCGGCGGACAGTTCAGCTCCAGAGTCCCAGGTTCAGCTCAGTGCTCAGTGATAAGTGCCGTGGAGACGCTGGCTTAGCACAGCAAGCAATTCTGCCCAAGGTGCCAGCTCACCACAGTGACAGCTCCCCTGCTGTGACACAGGCTGGGTGGAGCACTCAGGTCCACCCTAGGCACCAGCTCAGTGTAGCCACAGTTCTCCTGCTGTGACGCAG
>OU015749.1:53107319-53124835 GCA_907169655.1 Acomys percivali
CCTAGGCACCAGCTCAGTGTAGCCACAGTTCTCCTGCTGTGACGCAGGCTGGGCAGAGCGCTCAGGTCCAACCTAGGCACCAGCTCACCTCAACAAGCAGTTCTGCCCCAGACACTAGCTCAGCTCAGTGGGCAGTTCTGGGGCACTGACACAGATTCATCCCAGAGGCCCTAGCTGGACTTGCCGGGCTGATTAGGCCCAGAGATTCTTCCTGAGCTGTGCACACAGGCTCAGGGGCCCCAAGACTCTGGCTGGACTACCCATACAGAATAGGCCCAAAGTCCCGGGCTGATTTCAGCATGCAGTATGGGTCCATAGTCCCTGGCTGAGCTTGGTGCACAATTCTACCCCGGAGACTTGGGTGGAGCTCGGTGTGCAGTTTGGGGCCAGAGTCCCTAACTGTGCTTGGCAGACAGATTGGGCCCAGAGACTCTAATGGAACTTTTAGCACAGTCCCGGCTCTAAGACTCTGGTTGGACACAGTCTGCAGTTTGAATCCAGAATTCCTGGCTGAGCTTGGCGGACAGTTCGGGCCCTGAGTCAATAACTGACCACAGCACCCACTTTGGGACAAAATCCCCGAGCTGAGCTTGGTGCCCAGTCCCAGCCCAAAAATTCTGTGTGCTGGACCCTGTGTGAATTTTGGGCCCAGAATCCCTAGCTGAGCTCGGCAGATGGTTCAGGCCCTGAGAATCTAGCCAAGTGTCCCTGGTCAGCCTTGGCAGGGTACTCAAAAGGCTGTGGATACCTTATTCAGAGACCCAGAACAATTGCAGGACCCACAGAACAGGAGAGCTGATGATCAATGACTGTGAGAGTCCAAAATGACAGGGCTAACCTCCTGCCATCCACACCAGTGAAGTATAAGAGCTTCCAGCCTACGGAAATCTTGAGAAAACAAGTGAATCTATCATCAGACCCCCTCCATCCAACTCTGGAAGCTACCCAACAAGAACAAAGACAACAAGATGTCTAAAGGACAGCGTAAAAGCATAAGCAAAAAAAAAAAACCAAAACAACCTGGCGTCTCCAGTTTCCAGCTATCCCAAAGGAAACAACCCAGAGAACTCAAATACAGCAGAAATACAAGAAAATGACCTCAAATCCTTAGTAATGAGGATATTAAAGGAGGAAACAAATAAAATTTGTAATCAAATACAGGAAGACGCAGCCAAACAAGTGAGAGACATAAAAGAAGGACATAGAGTGGAACTGGAAAAATTTCAGGAAAATGCAAACAACCATATGAAAGAAATAAATAAAACGGTTCAAGCTCTGAAGACCTATAAAGAGGCAATGGAAGAAACTCAGGAATATACAAACAATCAGATGAAAGAAATAAAAAAAAATCAGTTCACGATCTGAAGACAAAAATGGATATAATGATAAACACACAGACAGAAGAAAAATGAGAACGTGAGACCTCAGAGAAGAAGGTGAGAAACACAGAGGTGAGCTTTCTAACAGAATCCAAGAGATGGAAAAACGAATCTCAGGTCTAGAAAATACAATCACAGATCTTGAAGCAATCATTAAAGAAAATGCCAAATCTAGAAAACTCCTGACACAAACCATTCAAGAAATTAAGGACACCATGAAAAGAAGAAATCTGAGGATAATAGGCATTGAAAAAGAGAAGATATCAGACTCCAAGGCCCAGAAACTATTCTCAACAAAATCATAGAAGAAAATTTCCCGAATCTAAAGAAAGAGATGCCTATAAACATACAAGAGGCCTACAGAACATCAATTAGAATTGACCAGAAAAGAAAAACTGCCCGTCATATAATAATCAAAACACAAAACATACAGACCAAAGAAAAAATATTAAAAGCTTCAAGGGAAAAGGGCCAAATAACATTTAATGGCAAACCTATCAGAATTACACCCGATTTCTCAGCAGAGACCATAAAAGGCAGAAGGGCCTGGACAGAGATCCTGCAAACCCTAAGAGAACACAGATGCCAGGCCAGACTACTTTACCCAGCAAAACTATCAATAACCATCGATGGAGAAAACAAAATATTCCATGACAAAGACAAATTCAAACAGTACCTATCTACATACCCAGCTTTACAGAAGGTACTAGAGGGAAAACTCCATCCCAAAGGGTCAAGCTACAACCAAAACTACTCAGGAAATAGGTAACTATACCATGGCAAAAACACAACTACACAAACGCTCGATTGGAAACAACATCAAAATTAAGACTCTTAAAACAGTCACTGGTCGTTAATATCTCTCAACATCAATGGTCTCAATTCTCCAATAAAAAGACACAGACTCACTGAATGGGTACATAAACAAGATCCAACATTCTTCTGCATTCAAGAAACACATCTCACCCATAACGATAGGCATTATCTGAGGGTAAAAGGTTGGAAAAAAATATTCCAAGAAAATGGTCACAAGGAGCAAGCAAGCATATCCATTTTACCATCAAACAAAATAGATTTTCAAGCAAAATTAATCAAAAGGGATGAGGAAGGACACTTCATACTCATCAAAGGTAAAGTCAACCAAGATGACATCACAATTCTGAACATCTGTGCTCCCAATACAAGGGCACCCACATTTGTAAAAGATCTGCTAAAAAAGCGTAAACCACACATCGATCCCCACACAATAATAGTGGGAGACTTCAACACCCCATTCTCACTGAAGGATAAGTCATTGAAACATAAACCAAGTCGAGAAATAATATCATTAACCAATGCCATGGGTCAAATGGATCTAACAAATATCTATAGAACTTTTCACCCAAACAAGAAAGAATATACCTTCTTCTCTGCACCCCATGGAACCTTCTCCAAAATTGATCACATCGTAGGTAACAATGCATGTCTCAACAGATACAAGAGGATTGAAATAATACCTTGTATCCTAACACATCACCATGCTCTTAGGCTGCAATTCAACAACAACAGAAATAACAAGAAGCCTACATGTATGTGGAAACTAAACAACTCTCTGATAAATGACAGCTGGGTCAGGGAAGAAATAAAGAAAGAAATGAAGGAGTTTCAGAAATTCAAGGAAAATGAAGGGACAACGTACCCAAATTTTTGTGGGATACATTGAAAGCAGTGCTAAGAGGAAAATTCATAGCACTAATTGCCTTTAAAAAGAAATTGGAAACATCGCACATAAGTATATTAACAACACAACTGGAAGCCCCCCCCCCAACAAAAAAGAAGCAGAAACTCCCAAAAGGAGTAGACGTCTGGAAATAATCAAACTCAGGGCTGAAATTAACAAATTAGAAACTAAGAAAACAGTCCAAAGAATCAACAAAACCAAGAGCTGGTTCTTTGAGAAAATCAACAAGATAAACAGTCCTTTAGCCAAACTAACTAAAAGGCAGAGAGACAGTGAAATCAACAAATTCAGAAATGAAAAGGGAGACATAACAACAGACACTGAAGAAATACAAAGAATCATAAGATCTAATTTGAAAGCATATATGCCACAAAATTTGAAAATCTAAGGGAAATGGACGATTTTCTTGATCAATTTCACTTGCCAAAGTTGAGTAAAGAACAGATAAACAAGCTAAATAGTCCCATTTCCCCTACAGAAATAGAAGCAATCATTGATAGTCTTCCAACCAAAAAAAGCCCAGGGCCAGATGGTTACAGTGCAGAATTCTACCAGACCTTCAAGGGCGAGCTAATACCGATACTCTTCAAGCTACTCCAAAAGATAGAAATGGATGGAACATTACCAAATTCATTCTATGAGGCCATAGTCACATTGATACCTAAACCTCACGAAGGCTCAACAAAGAAAGAGAATTTCAGACCAATTTCTCCTATGAACATCCATGCACAAATACTAAAAAAATACTTTCAAAACGAATACAAGAACACATCAAAGATATCATTCATCATGACCAAGTAGGCTTCATTCCAGGCATGCAGAGATGGTTTAATATATGGAAATCCATCAATGTAATCCACCATATAAACAAACTGACAATAAAAAACCACATGATCATCTCTTCAGATGAAGAGAAAGCATTTGATAAAATCCAACACCCATCCATATTTAAGTTTTAGAGAGATCAGGGATACAAGGCACTTTCCGTAACATAATAAAGGCTATATACAGCAAGCCAATAGCCAAAATCAAATTAAGTGGTGAGATACTCAAGGAAATTCCTCTAAAATCGAGAACAAGGCAAGGCTGTCCACTCTCTCTATATCTCTTCAATATAGTACTCAAAATTCTAGCCAGAGCAATAAGACAACAAAAGGAGATCAAGGGGGTCCAAATGGGAAAGGAGGAAGTCAAACTATCCCTATTTGCAGATGATATGATGGTGTACATAAGTTACCCTCAAAATTCCACCAGAGAACTTCTACAGCTGATAAACACCTTCAGCAAATTGGCTGGATACAAAATTAACTCAAAAAAGTCTGTAGCCTTCCTATACACAAATGACAAGCTTGCAGAGGAAGAAATTAGGAAAGCCACACCCTTCACATTAGCCATAAGCAATATAAAATATTTAGGAGTTACTCTAACTAAGAAAGTAAAGGACTTGTTTGAAAAAAATTTCAAAACTCTGAAGAAAGAGATTGAAGATGACATGAGAAGATGGAATGATCTCCCTTGTTCATGGATAGGGAGAATTAACATAGTAAAAATGGTCATCTTACCAAAAGCAATCTACAGATTCAATGCAATCCCTATCAAAATACCTACACAATTTTTTAAAGACATTGAAAGTTCAATTCTGAACTTCATGTGGAGAAACAAAAACCCATAATAGCTAAAACAATCTTGTACAATAAAAGGTGCTCCAGAGGAATCTCCATACTTGATCTCAAACTGTACTATAAAGCAATAGTAATTAAAACAGCATGGTACTGGCACAGCAACAGGCTGGTTGATCAGTGGATTCGAATTGAAGACTCAGATATGAATCCACACACATATGGTCACTTGATTTTTGACAAAGAAGCCAAATCCATTCAATGGAAACAGGATAGCATCTTCAACACATGGTGCTGGTCTAACTGGATGTCTACATGTAGAAAAATGTAATTAGACCTCTATTTGTCACCTTGCACAAAACTCAAATCCAAGTGGATTAAAGACCTCAACATAAAACCGGAGACACTAAGTCACTTAGAAGAAAAATTGGGGAAGAGCCTGGAGCATATTGGCACAGGAGACAACTTCCTGAACAGAACACCAAAAGCCCAGGCCTTAATGTCAACAATTAATAAATGGGACCTCATGAGGCTGAGAAGCTTCTGTTAGTCTGGAGACACTGTGAAGAGAACAAAGCCACAGCCTACAGACTGAGAAAAGATCTTCACCAACCCTACATCTGACAAAGGTCTAGTATCCAAAATATATAAAGAACTCAAGAAATTAAACATCACCAAACCAAATAACCCAATTGAGAAATGGGGCTTGGAACTAAACAGAGAATTCACTCCTAGGAATATCAAATGGCTGAGAAACACTTAAAGAAATGCTCAACCTCCTTAGTCATCAGGGAAATGCAAATCAAAACAACTCTGAGATTCCATCTTACCCCCATCAGAATGGCTAAGATCAAAAATTCAAGTGACACCACATGCTGGAAAGGATGTGGGGAGAGAGGAACACTCCTTCATTGCTGGTGGGAATGCAAACTAATACAGCCACTTTGGAAATCTATCTGCTGCTATCTCAGAAAACTGGCTTCCTCAAGACCCAGCTATTCCACTCCTTGGAATATACCCAGAAGATGTTCCAGCACACAGCAAGAAAATTTGCTCAACCATGATCCATAGCAGCCTTATTCATAATAACCAGAACATGGAAACAGCCTAAGTGTCCCTCAGTAGAAGAATGGATAAAGACACTGTGGTATATATACACTATGGAATACTACTCAGCTATTAAAAACAAGGAATTCCCAAAATTTGTGGATCATAATGAGTGAGTTAACCCAGAAGCAGAAAGACTCAAATGGTATATACTCACTTATATCTGCATACTAGCCCAAGGGGAATGTCCCATGAAAGCCTTCACTTACCAGGAAACTGGGACAGAGGGGAGGACATCCTACTGGGACTCTAGATGAGAAAAACATGGGAGAATAGCAAAGTAGAAGGATCCAGAGGGTCCTAGAAACCTATAAGTAGAACATTATGTTAGGCAGATTTGGGCCCAGGGTTCCCACTCAAACTATGGCACCAGCCAAGAACAATACAGGCAGTAAATTTTAAACCCCTACACAGATCTAGCCAATGACAGAACATTTTCCACACTTGAGTGGAGAGTGGGATATGACGTTCTCACATACTCTGGTGCCTCATATTTGACTATGTCCCCTGGAGGGGGAGACTTGGTGGCACTCAGAGGAAGGACAGCAGGTTACCAAGAAGAGACTTGATACCATATGAGCATATACAGGGGGAGGTAATCCCCCTCAGGAACAGTCATAGGGGAGGGGAATAATGGGAATCGGCGAGGGAGGGAAGAATGGGAGGATACAAGGGATGGGATAACCATCGAGATAAAAAAAAGAATAAATTAATTTAAAAAAATAGCAGCAACAACAGCAGTAATAATAGTAATAAATGTTGTTCTTATAATAAATACAATAATACTACTAATAAAAAAGAGGATACATTAGAATGAATTTAAAATGCCAGATGGTGGTAGCTCATGCCTTTAATACCAAAATTCGCATAGCCGAGCCAAGCAGATCTCAGAAATTGAGTCCAGCCTAGTCTATGCAGCATGTTTCAGGGCAGACAGAACTACACAGAGAAACCCTGTTTTAAAAAATAAATTAAATTAAAAATAAGATTTGTTATTCTTGGCAATATCAACTAAGTTACATGAAAGTGAGTTGTATCAACAGAGGTAACTATGTTGTTCAGAGAATTTTGGATTCAATTATTGGCAAGTTACTGGGCAATGAATGCATAATGAGAAAAGTAAAAGAGTGTAAGTATTCATACTCTGGGCTAATGGTTTTCATGTTTCTCAGGGTTCTGTTGATAAACCAGTCCAAAAGAATGGATAGATGAATAGATATGTAGTATCAATTTGTTCAATGAAAATCACAAATATTGCAGATGCACTGAATAGAAAAGTATATGAAGAATACATGCATACACACATGCACACACACACACATAGAGCGCACATACACACACACACACACAGAGACAGAGATAGAGACAGAGACAGAGACAGAGAGACAGAGACAGAGACAGTCGGGTGGGGTGGGCATCATAAACAATTCACATGAATATCCAGGTCTCATCATCTGCAGAATGACTTACAGCTTTGGCGATACAAATATAAAAGACAGTGGTGTATACCTGTAATCTGAGCCCTGGGGTTTCAGAACTAAAAAAAGCTAATGGTCTCATTCTAGCTCAAGGGCCACAAATAGGAAGTCCAGAAGAAACCAAATGTTCAAGTTTTATTTAAATAGAAATAAAATGACCTTTATTTGGTCTGTTTAATCTTTTTACCCCCAGATTCTTGACTGTTACTTTTATTGAAAATAGACTTTTTTTCTCACTAATATTTTCTGACTGAGATATCCCTTCCCTCTATTCTTCCCAGCTCCCTCAAATTACCTTCCCCTTTCTGTCTCTTATTAGAAAACAAATGGATACTAAGGGATAATAAGAAAATCAAGCCAGGCGGTGGTGGCACACGCCTTTAATCCCAGCACTCGGGAGGCAGAGGCAGGCGGATCACTGTGAGTTCGAAGCCAGCCTGGTCTACAAAGGGAGTCCAGGACAGCCAAGGCTACACAGAGAGACCCTGTCTCAAAAAACCAAAATAAATAAATAAATAAATAAATAAAATAAGATAAAATGAAAACTAACACATCAGAAGTGGAAAAACAGACAAACAGAAGGAAAAAAGCCCAAGAGAAGAAACAAGAATCAGAGACCCACTCATTCGTCCCCTTAGGAAACTTATAGAAATAGCAAGCCCAAGCCATATTATACACTACTTATGCAAAGACCCAATATGTAGAAATAGGTATTTTTTTCATTAAAATTAAAATGTAATACATAGTAAGATAAAATTTAAAATTTAAGCAGCCTGACAGCACAATGTAAAACAAGTAGGTCCCAAAGATGCTATGGAGTTCATTTTCTGTTAATTCTCTACTGTTGGTCGTGGGGCCTGTCCTGAAGAGTAGTAGTGTTTTCCATGAGACTCTCTTGGGAAAAATGAAATTTTCATTTGCAAGTTATCAGTTGGAGATAGCTAATGGTTTTTGGATGGAGGCAGATGTCCTCTTTTCTCAGCTCTAGGACTTCAACTGTTGTAGATGCTGTACTAATTAAGTAGGTGTAGAGAGTCTCGTTTTCTTATTATACTCCATACCCTCAGGCTAGTAAATTACTTTAGCCTTCTCTTTTGAGGGGTTCCCTGAGCCTTGTGATGAGGAAATTGATGGAGGCTAGTTCTGAGTGTCCTCAGATATCTCATGTTGTAAAATGCATGGCTGTGCTTTTTTTTTTTTTTTTTTTTTTTTCTTATAGTGATTGAATGAAGTCAGAATTTAGGAAATGAGAGAAGAATTAGGCTCCAGAGACAGGTTTTGAGATAAATTGTCCTTCAAATGAGAGCCTTATTAGGGAAGTTAATAATGCTACAGGAAGGGAGGCAACACTCTAAGACAAAGAAGGTTACAAAGGGACTTCAGTCCACCAGGGAAAGCAAGAGTCTTAAGGTTTAAGAGGGAAGAGAAGATTCAACAACAACAACAGTAACAGCAACAACAGAACAAAACGCAAGCAAACACATAAAGCTGATTGAGAACAGTTTGAACGGTCTTCCCGAAAGAGGAGCACATTAGGTTATCGTGATGGCTATTCTTACTAGTCACCTTAACTACATTTAGAATTGCCTAAAACACAACTGGTTGGGGTTTATTAAAATATCATTGAGGTATTTTTTCTTAAGTCAGTCATTTGAAGTGGGAAGACTCATTTTTATTCCAGATCTTTTGATATGGGAAGATATAATTTAATCTAGATTTTGAGGTAGGTAGATGCACCTATTTATTATCTGGGACACAAATTCTGGGGGAATTTATATAAAGGCAGTGGAAAAAGAAAGCTTTCTCCCCCTTTGCCTGTTTGTCATTGCTCTTTCTTTTGATAGCAAGTCCATTTCTTCACTGACATTAGAGTCCACTTCTTTGTGGTGGAACTTTGGTGTATACTACATTAGAAAAAAAACATAAAAAATACTAAAATGTTCAGCCCCATGGACTAAACAATTAGTAAATTCATGGACCTTCCATTGTTACACAGCAGCTGTTGGAATAACTGGACTACCCCCTATAAGACATTTTAATAAATCCCATATGTATGGAATATATACATATATGTGTACACACATATGTGCACACACATACACACATATATTTTTATATAATTTTGAATTAATCTTAGTAAAATTTCCAGTTTTATGATTTATACTTTTTTCTGTTGTCATCTTGGATGGACTAATTTATTTCAAGAAGATCAAGAGAATACTAAACAGTTGTCTACTATAAAATGATCAGCCCTGAAAATAAACATGCAGGGGACATTATACAGACCAAAGAGGTTATTTTTTGTAATATATATATATATTTGTGTGTGTGTGTGTGTGTGTGTGTGCGTGTGTGTACTCTGGAGAATCCTAACACAATTGTGTACTTGTCAACTCAGTATGGCAGTAGCCCAAAGTGAGAATGAATAATAGAATAGACTTGAAGGTGGATGAAAAGAGGGAACTGGGTGGGAGAAGACATGAGAAGGGGAATGAGGGTAGGATCAGGTGTGCAAAGAGTAGTATCAGATGTGAGAGAGCTGAGAGAGAGAAGGGAAACTCCATCTCTGGAACAAGATGAAGACCTGTTACAGGGTAGATTCCTGGGGGGATATGGGGGGTGACTTGAGCTGAGACTCCTAGCAACAAGGGACATGGAGACTGGAGGGGTTACCTCCTAGGGAGGCAGCACTTCTAGTGGAGAGAAGGCAACAATACCCACCTGCAAAACCTTACACCTCAAATTTACCTTGCCTCCAAGATGTGCAGTGATAAAGATAGATCAGAGATTGGTGCCATGGTCAAACAGTGACTGGCCTAACTTGAGGCCCGCCTCAAGAGAGACAGAGCCAACCACTGACACTATTAATGTTACTCTGTTATGCTTCCAGACAGGAGCCTAGCATAACTGTCTTCTGAGCGGCTGTACAGAGAGGGTTTGAAATAGATACTGAGAGCCATACGCTAACATCAGGAGGAGCTCAGAGAGGCATGTGGAAGCATTGAAGGAGGGATCTCTCTAATCTGGAGGGGTTAAGAACTCCACAAGAAGACCAACACTGTCAACTAAAATAGGCACATGGGGGCTGGCACGGACTAAAGCACTAACTGAGAGCATGCATGGGTTGGACCTAGACCACCAATACATATATATAGCTGGTGGCTACCATGGTCTTCATGTGAATCCCCTAGCAAGGGGAGAGGGGATTATCTTTGACAAAGACTCTGTTGGCTGTATTTGGATCACTATCTCCTAGTTAGACTGCCTTTTCTGACCTCAGTGGAAGAAGATATGTTTAGTCTTGATTTGCCTTGATGTGTTGAGGTGGGTTGGTGGAGGGTGCTCCGTTTTTTTCTGAGAAGAATGAGAAGGGGGAAGAAGGAAGATGATGGAGTAGTAGGAACAGGAAGAGAGGGGGGAGAGGTGCTATTGGGATGTAAGGTGAATAAATAAATGGATAAAACACATAGAATTACAAATTCATAGTAATTAATGAATACAATCTACTTTCAAGCAAGTCTAGTAATAGAGTGTTTTAATAACACAATATACATAGATATTGGTAATTGTGGTTCATTACATTTGAGTTAACCTTGCCAAACTTTACAACCTTATAACTTAAATTGATACATTATTATTAGTGTATGAATGTATACTTTCTGTGATCAGAATGTACTAATTTATTCCAAAATGATCAAGCATCTGATGTTAGATATATTAGCAAGTATATATTCAAAAAATCAGGAGCCTGAGGGAAACAGATAGAGTCAGTCTGCCCCATGGAAGATCACAGTAAATGCTTGTCTAAATAGCAAATGATCAGTACTGAAAAAAAATGCAGGTGGGAGTATATACACCAAACAGTTTATATTTAGGGTGTGTGTGTGTGTATACACTAACAATTCATGAAGGAATACGTCATGAATTTGAAGAATAGGGGAATGGTATATTGGTAGGTTTCAACGAAGGAAAGGGAGAAATGTAATTATGTTAAAAAAAGCTGTAAAAGAAACAAAGCAACTTTTGTATTCCCTCCTGTTAGTAGAAAAAGCCATACTAACAACTTCTTTATTATTTTGATAACCACTAAGAAAACTTTATACTGTGACAAAAAATGAGGTTGGAAGTGATTAAATATGAAGGAGGAACTAGAAAAGACTGATAAGCACTGAAATAATTCATATTCCGATCAATGCATGAGGCCTGTTTTGAGTACGCTATTGAATTTCATGGACATGACCTCTGTCTTAAGTCAAGTATGCACACTCAACCCAATAAGCTTATAAGAAGAGTCAAATTAATAGGAAAGTAAAAAAAAAAAAAAAAAAAAAAAAAAAAAAAAAAAAAAGAACGAAAACTTATTTATAATCACCACAATGGGAAATGAGCTTCCTCAAGTTCTTTTTCAGGACCATGACAGAAAAGAGATCAAAGTTAAATCTGGCCTAGAATTTGCATGTCTATGCACCCACCAATCCACGACTTAGCTCACCCTTGAAACACCATCATCTAGCACAGAAAAACAAGTTTCCCTTGCTGACACCATTTCCTCCCTCAGGAAAGAGAGTGTCTGGGAAACTCTCATACTTTGTGGTCTTGTGTTTCAATAGTTTGACAGTCAGAGAAACAAGGTCTTCGGGAGATCATCACTCCTGCCGGGCTGCTAACCAGTACATAGAGAAGGTGAAGGGCTAGCCAGTAACTAGAGTACTGTTGCAGCTCAGGCCCGTTTTACAGAAAAGTAATTTCAGTTCTGAGCCTAATGCAGACCCATGTCTTGGTCTAGTCATATATGGTGGCTTTTTCTCACAGATATTACAGGAGCGTGGGAGTAAAATTTTCTGGAATGTACGCAGGATTTAGCCGTTTCACGTAATGACAGCTTCCCCCACCCATTGTTTCAGCCTCCCTATTTGTCTCCATTTTCTATCTTTTCTAAAATTAACATATGAAGAATCATGTTTCATTATGCAGTTATGGCATTTTTCAAACAATATTTGATTGATTTTTTAATATTCCCTCAGTCTACTTATAAATCTACTCTCCCTAAATGATGTTCTACCAGCCCCAGTAGCATACTTTATGCTTTCATGTTCTATGTATATCTATGGTATGAGGATATATTGATATGATACTATATGATATAAGGATATAACTCTGTGTGTGTGTGTGTGTGTGTGTGTGTGTGTGTGTGTACCTGTGTGTCTGTGTGTGTGCTGATACCAAGGAACTATAGTTTGAATGAATGCTAAATTAACATAACTATTCTATTTTCTTTGACCAGCATATCTTACTGAATTATATGGTAGTGTGTTCCCTAAAGAGAGTAATAACTCCTAATTCTGGGGAAAAACTAAATACTGTATCTAAGCATTACTTTTACTTTTGCTTGGAGTAGGTAAAAAGTATTATTGAGGGCTAGAGAGATGACTCAGAGGTTAAGAGCACTGACTGCTCTTCCAGAGGTCCTGAGTTCAATTCCTGGCAACCACATGGTGGCTCACAGCCATCTATAATGTGATCTAATGCCCTCTTCTGGCCTGCAGGTGTACATGCAGGCAGAGCACTGTATACCTAATAAATAAATAAATAAATCTTTTTTAAAAATGTATTATTGATAAATGTGTTACTCAAATCATTCTAAATTAGATCATTGCTATTACATGTTTCAAATAATAATGCTGCATGTTTTAGAAGTCTTAAGTTTTAATATAGTACAATTATTATGTACATGTTTGTGTGTTGCATACACATATTTGATTTATTTAAAAAGATGTTTGAAGTACAACTTATTGCTTCCAAGTAAATTGTACTAAAATAAATAGTCGAGATATGGGGAATATCTCTTTGGTTCTCCTACCGTTCTCTAAAGTCCATAGGTAATGTTTCCACATACCCACACTTAAACTTCACATTAAGCATTTTCTCTAGCAAACATAGCTAAGAAATAGCTGCTTAAACATAAGAGCACAATAGTTGTCTGGGCAATTCAATCATTTCTACATTCAGATTCAAATTTTACTACATCATAAGTACTCAACTTGCTATTTGAATGTATAAAAGAAGCTGGATTATGACAATCATTATATCCGACTTCTAAAGGCATAAGAGAAGGTTGCTGATCAACTGGGATACAATTCTAAGTATGACACAACCAGTGGAACAGGTGAGGGGCACTTAAATCCCTGGATGCGAGGGAGCGGCAGGGTGGATAGCGGACATGATTGCAGATATTTCTATACTCAATATCTTTTTCATCAAGAAATTTGACTAATTTTTATTTACTTGAGTAATCTGTGTGAGAGAATTCTAAGGTAACAATGTTGTATTTTAAACACATTATTTCACAAATTATTTGGTAAAGTAAAAAATGTTATTTTCAACCATAATGAATAAATATTCATTTCAAACGTCATGATGAATAATACTGACATTACAAAAAAGCAGGCAATTTATCCTTTGACTGCTGAACTTCTAATTACCTATGAGAATTTATATGGACGTTTGTTGTTCTAATATTACTGACAGTTGAATGAGTGTAGCACACATATGACTATGTTCTGTTTATGAATGGTAAGCAAAAATAATCATATAGGAACAAGTTAAAAATTAATAATTGTTATGATCCTTATGGAGATTCTTAAAATATACAATTTAATATAATCTACAAAATCTATGTGAGCTTTCTTTATTGATATTTGGAATTTGGTTTATGAAGTTAACTGTTATTTTGCCAGATAATTGCCCAGAGCAGACAGGGAGTTCTTATCTAACCAGTGTCTTTGTTTTTCTTGGTGAAATTCTGTTGAAAAGTTGTTTTCAGTGGATTCATGTGGGTTTTTACTATGGAAGTTTTACTGTAACCAGAGAAAAGCATATACAATATGTTAACATACATGCACACATACATGCATGCATACATACATACATGTGTGTGTATTGTTTTGCTGCTTAATTTTATAGGGATTTCAGATTTAGGAAAAGTGCTACATAAGAGGCTTCAGTGGGCTGTGAGACAGGCTATGTTGTGAAGAGAAGATTCCAATTGCTTTTTGGTTGATAAGTTCCCTGTGGATTTCCTTTGTTTGAGAGCTACACTTAGCTAAAACCTGACCTTCTAAACGAGTGTGTTTTCTTGTTTATTACCCTATTTAAAAGCCAGAAGAGAACAACATAAAATTACCCCTGAAAGAAAATTTAAATGCTGAGAAGAAAAATACCTCATTTTTATTTTGGCCTTTCATACTAAATAAACCATAAAATTCAAATACCTGTAGACAGAAATACTGTTTAATTTAATAATTTTATTTCCCTGGGTTTTCTGTACTCTCCTTGTAAAGTTCATGTGTATTTCTTCCAGTTTCATCAGGGATAGAATTACATTAATATTACTTGTTTTAAAGCATAAAATTTACTTCATTTTTCTATAAAACTTCATTCAGTTTTACAAATTTAAAATGATTAAGTATTACCAGCTAGAAACAGAATCTTGGGAAATATTAATTTTCTAAGGTTAATCCTTTGAAATAGATTTTTCTTAAGTCAAATCAGTAACTTTCCCCAGTACCATTTCCATAAAGGGAAAAATTAAATCCACTATTTTTATGAGTAAGAATATTTTATTTTATTTTATCTGTGCTGATGATAAAGGCAGGGTTTCCCTGTTTACTTCTGTCTGGCCTGCAGTTGGTTCTCCAACTCACTGATAGCCACTTGCCTCTGATTCCAAACAGAGGGATTAAAGTTGTAGAGCATCAAACCCTACAAGAATATTTTGTAGCCTATACAAAAGTAGAAATTGAGAAACATAAATCTCATTGAGCAATGCAGTTCCTCAGAAATTACATTTACTACATTGTGTCCTAAAGTCAAATATCAGTATGTCCTGGCAGTTTACAGCAGATTTTGTGGGTCTCTTTGGCACTAAGCATCAATTAGCCATCTAAAGCAATTTAATTTTGATTCCTGAGGTTATTCTGCTCTTTGAAGATCTAAACATTTGCAACGTTTTAGAATAGCTTGTGAATTTATGTTATACTTGCTCATCTATATATTTATCTAATATCATCTCATACGGCTCTGGGCTTATCTGTGCTGTGAGTTAAATTGTTGGAAACTTTTAAAAGTTTGTTATTAATGTCCATTCATAATCTTACTTTTTCCTTTGCAGATTATTATAATTTTTACCTTAAATAGAGAAGGCTCAATATTCTTTAAACTACAGTATTTTTGTTTTCAAGTTTCTTCATGAATTCAAATTTATTTATCATATTTCTATTTTTGATATATAATATTCATGGACATATAATATTTTGAAGTTTCCTTAATATTCCTCCCTTATATTGCACCTTTCTACTCTTTATTACTTCTGTGTATAATTACTTAATTACTTGTACTTTCCTAAAATTAAAATCCAACTATACATTTAAAAACATTTTTCATGAACTTCATAGAACAACAGTCTTCTTTCATCACTCATTTTCAAAACTCTACTAACACCTGGAAGGTGTTTGCATCTTGGCACACGGCAGTGTGAGGTGCCCTACGCAAAGCTCAGGCTGGTGTACTGGCTTTCCTAAGGAATTTGCTCCCTCTTTATTTGGCTCATATTCCTTTCTGTTCCTGTGCCAGAGAAGATTGAATCATGCTTTTTTGGTTGTTTACCATTTTATATTTGTTGTTAATCTTTAAACAGTTTTCTTAAATTCTCACTTCATGACTTATGAAAGACTTTATTTTATTTTTAGTGCTTACTTTATATCGTACATTAGATGATATATATTTTAATCAAATTGTCTAATAGACAAACTGGTAACATACATAAATAAGAATTTGGACAAATATTAGATCAGTTTTTTTTAGAAATCTAGGCAAAGAAAGAGTTCTACAAAATGTCCAAAGTTTTGAAAGCTTTTTCATTCATGTAGAAGTACTTGGTACAAACTGGCTAATTATCAAAAGCAGAATCTCTTTTCCCAAATACAACCTCCAAAACCCTTTTTCAAGATTCAGTAGTTTTCACAAGCAATGGAGGCACAGGTCGTTTTCCCAACACTCAGGAGGAAGGGGCACACAAATCTCTGAGTGCAAATACAGCTTTATCTACAGTGTGAGTTCCAGGACAGCCAGGTCTACACAGAGAAACTCAGTGTCAAAAAAAACAAAAAACAAAAAACAAAAAAAACAACAAAAACAGAAACAAAAAAACTGTGTATGCTGGGAGTGAAGGTTAGTAGCTTTCCAAATGAGAAGATGATAGAGACAGTTTTCTACCTGAATAGTCACCCCAAACTCTTTATAATGTTGGAGTATCTTCTTCAGCCTTCTGGCCAAATCTATCTGACAGACATATTTGTGAGGCAGGAACTATTGAAGACTTGCTTACCCTGTCTTGGCAGAGTTTGGCCATTGACTGCCTGCACCCAAGCTTGCCTGTTTTTCTTTTTTTTTTTCTTTCTTTCTTTCTTTCTTTTTTTTTTTTTTTTTTTTTGGCAGAATTCTGTCTGTGGTAGAAATTAAGACATTTTGGCATATTGAAGTAATCACGTTTATTCCTTCTCAAGTCTATGATGGAGTTGAAGAATAGCTAGCTTAGTTTTACAATGAAACTTAGTTCTTTCCGGTTAAGATGCTTTTAGGTTTACATAGATATTTTAAGTTGATAATGACAAATAGTGATGGAGATTGATCTACATTCAAAATTTTAGACACACAAAGATAGGAAAGATGTTTTCCTCAAGGCTGTCAAATACAAATAGCCAAAACACTAAGAATGTAACATTTATATAATCCGTGAATGTGTCATATTTCTTCTTGCTGTAGGTAGTTTGTTATATATGTGTGTGATAGTGTAACTGTATATGTAAAAATAAATAAAAAATGTTTAATTAATAAAACAAAAACAAACAAAAATAAACCCATTCATTAAACCCTTAAAAATAAAATAAAATAAAACAATAAACTAACAAAAAACCTAAAAGCATCCATCCACCCCAAAAAAAACAAGCAGAAGAAGGAGGAAGAAGAAGAGGAATAGCAGAAGGAGGAAGAGGAGGAGGACAAGGATTGGGAGGAGGTGGAGGAGGAGGAGGAGGAAGAAGGAGGGGGAGGAGGAGGAGGAGGAGGAGGAGGAGGAGGAGGAGGAGAAGAAGAAGAAGAAGAAGAAGAAGAAGAAGAAGAAGAAGAAGAAGAAGAAGAAGAAGAAGAAGAAGAA
>OU015749.1:53156651-53210879 GCA_907169655.1 Acomys percivali
GGAAAGGGAGATGTCTGAAGAGGGATGGAGGATGGGACTGGGAAAGGGAGATGTCTGAAGAGGGATGGAGGATGGGACTGGGATTAGAGGAGGAGGGGTGCTATGATAAGGATGTAAAGGAAATAAATAAATTAATTTACTTTAAAAAACACACCCAAGGATTTTGAAAAAACACGAGTATTTCTATTATATTAATATTTTTGTTACTTTTACTAAAGAATTCTATATGTTAAAACACCTGCTCTAGGTTCCTCACATTTGACTATGTCCCCTGGAGGGGGAGACCTGGTGGCACTCAGAGGAATGACAGCAGGTTACAAGAAGAGACTTGATACCCTATGAGCATATACAGGGGGAGGTAATCCCTCTGAGGAACAGTCATAGGGGAGGGGAATAAGGGGAAAATGGGAGGGAGGGAAGAATGAGAGGATACAAGGGATGGGATAACCATTGAGATGTAACAAGAATAAATTAATTAAATAAAAAAAACACCTGCTCTATTCTTTTAGGAAGATAAATCACATAGAAATATTTTCATAGACTAAAAGCTAACTCTTGTCTTCTGTGTTCAGAAAAATATCATGTATATGCCACACTGTAGGAACAACTAACTGAGCAGCAACAGGGCATGATGGATGATGCCTTTTACACCAGCACTTAGTTTGGCAGAGATAGGACTATTTCTCTAGGTGTGATTCCACCCTAGCCTACATTTTGACTATCAAGCTATACAGGGCTATGTAGTAATCTACTATCAATAAATAAACTGATTGCAAAGTAATTTAACAGAGTGAGATGCAGAAAATTTTAATGTATTTTGTAGAAAATTTTATTTAATATTATTATAGAAAATAAAGTATGTATATATTTTTGTATATGTGTATGTATCTATCCTATCTACTCATATATATAACACATACATTGAGTTGCCTAACTTATAAAATATGCTATGCGATAAACAAAAAAGACATACAGTATCTAAGAAAGAAGCTTCTTGTTATGTGGTGGAGCATCTTTCAGGAATATTCCAAGGAATGGAATAGTTGGGTCTTGAGGTAGCCCTATTCTCAATTTGCTGAGAAAGTACCAGATTGATTTCCAAACTGGTTGTACAAGTTTGCAATCCCACCAGCAACGGAGGAATGTTCCCCTTTCTCCACATCCTCACCAGCATGTGCTGTCACTTGAGTTTTTAATCTTAGCCATTCAGATGGGTGGAAGATGGACTTTCAGAGTCATTTTGATTTGCATTTCTCTGATGAGTAAGGATGTTGAGCATTTCTTTAAGTGTTTCTCAGCCATTTGATATTCTTCTATTGAGAATTCTGTTTAGCGCTGAACTCTATTTCTTTTTTTGATGATTCTGCATTTTATTTTTTACATATACATTTATATTATTACACATATATACAATAGATTATCTATAGCAAGAAGAACCATGATGCAATCAGGAATTATATAAATATTATATTATTAGTGTTTTGGCTATTTGATTTGGCAGCCTTGAAGAAAACATCTTTCCTATCTTATCTAAATTTCTGAATATAAAACAATCTCCACCACATATTGTCATTATCAACTTAAAAAATCTACCAAGACCTAAGGATATCTTAGCCGCTAAACAACTAAGCTTCACTGTAAAACTAAACTACCTGGTCTTCAACTCCATCAGAGACTTGAGAAGGAATATACTTCCTTACCTGAGTAGTCTTGGGAGTGTAGGTTAATGGCTTTCCAAATGAGATGACAGAGTCAGTTTTCTACCAGAAGAATTATCCAAATCTCTCTATAATGTTGAAGCGTCATCTTCAGCCTTCTGGCCCAATCTATATGACAGACATATTTGTGAGAAAAGAACTATTGAAGACTTGCTTACTCTGTCTTGGCAGAGTTTGACCGTTGACTCTGCCTGCATCCAAGCTTCCCTTTTTATAGGAAGAAGTCTCTCTGTCATAGAAACGAGGGCATTTTGTCTAGTGGCTTGCTTGCCACATTTGAAGCCATCTCCATAAAGAGGTTCTCTGATGCTTATTATCCTCTTTGAGGTGGGCTAGGTGTGGCCAGGAGTTAACCTGTCTCATTGTCAGTGAAACTTTAAAATAATAAAACATTTTTTAAATGGCATATTCTGCCTGTCTCTGGGGTGTTTGAAGATCTTATCTACCTTACCCTATCTTATATAGGTACCATATACCTAATATGTATATTCTTATGATAAAAATAGACTAGTAATTAACATGACCATGATTTGATCAACTAACAACTTGTATAGCTTCAATTGCCTTTCCTCATCAGAATAAGACAGCTCCCAGGATACTTTCAAAGAAAGATTATAAGCCCAATTGTACTCCATTTCTTATTTGGGTTATTTGGTTTCATGAAGTTGAATTTCTTGAGTTCTTTATATATTTTGGATATTAGTCCTTTGTCAGATGTAGAGTTGGTGAAGGTCTTTTCCCAGTCTGTAGGTTGTTCTGTTGACAGTGTCTTCTGCATTAAAGAAACTTCTCTGCCTCATGAGGTCCCATTTATTAATTGATGACTTTAGAGTCTGGGCTGTTGGTGTTCTGTTCAGGAAGTTGTCTCCTGTGCCAATGAGTTAAAGTCTCCTCTACCCTTTTTCTTCTAACAACTTTAATGTCTCTGGTTTTCATAGCAGCCTTATTCATAATATCCAGAATCTGGAAACAACCTAGATGTCCCTCAGTTGGAGAATGGATAAAGAAACTGTGGCACATTTACACTATGGAATACTACTCAGCTATGAAAACCAAAGACATCTTGAAATTTGCAGGCAAATGGACGGAACTAAAAATAGTCATCCTGATTGAGTTAACCCAGGCGCAGAAAGATACAAATGGTATGCACTCACTTATAATTGGTAACTAGCCCAACATGGATGTCCTCTGAGAGTCTTCACTCAGCGGGTGGATTGGGACAGAAGCTGGGACTTGGTTTTGAGACTCCAGGTGAGAGAGGTATGGGAGAATGGGGAGATAGAAGAACCCAGAGGGTCCCAGAACCATACAAGGAGACCATTAAAGGTGGTAGATCTGGACCCAGGAAAATCAGCATAAACTATTGTACCAGCCCTAGACAATGCATGCAGTAAACCCACACCCTCTATTCAGATCTAGCCAATGGACAGTGCATTCTCAAAAGGTGTATGGAGAGCAAGGACTGACTCTGACATGTACTCTGGTGGCCCCTATTTGACTATTTTCCCTTGGTGAGGAGGTCTCATCGCACTCCGAAGAAGGGGAAGCAGGCTATCCAGATGAAACCTGATAAGCTGTGATCATATGGTGGGGGAGGCAGGCCCCTTCTGTTACAGGTCTAGGGGAGGGGAGTAGGGTGAAAGAGGGAGGAAGGGAGGAATGGGAAGACACAAGTGAGGGGCTAACAATTGGGATGTAATCTATATAAATTATTTAAATAAAAATTAAGACAAAAATGAAATGCTTTTTTAAAAAATTTTTAAAGAAGAGTCTAAGCACAGGTTAATCTCTGGAGCTTGCACCCTTTATCCTCAAGAAATACCTAACTAGATTTGTCAAACTTTCAGATCATTGATTGTTTTAATCCAACCAGCTCTCTTCCTGCCCATTACTTGGTTAGAGCTACACGCTGGAAACTGACCCAGCTGGTCCTGAATACCTTGCAACTTCTTCTCAGAGAAATTTCTCCTTCCAGATTTCTTGCAAGTTTTAAATCATGCCCTGACAACTGCTTCTTGAAGAATTTACATTAACACATTTTTATGACAGTGTCTTTGCTATTTAGAGAGAGATGGGATTGATTAACTGTCACAGGATAGAATATTACCTGAAAATTCACCACTTTAAATCCTAATATTTATTGCACTAAACTTACAAGCTGGAGAAAGATTGAAAGCTTGTGATTTTTTTTCAATCATTTTAACTTTCTTTGTATAAAAAAAGTGTTTATATGGATGACATATTATACTTCTACTAAAGAAAGAACTAAAACCTAGACACCACACCACAACTCACATGAATTAAGTGTCTGAGAACATCTTGGTGGAAAATCATTCTCTATTGGAAAGGGAAGTTATTTCAGCAAGAGTGCAAGGGGAACAGTCATTAACTATGATCCTAAAGATATCATTAGTACACTGTGTTAGATTTATGTATTTATTTATTTATTTTTCATATGGGGAATTGGACTTAGAATCTCATATATCCAAGACATGCAAGCATTCTACGAAAGACCTATAGCTTTATTCCTTGAATTAGGTTTTTAAGGCTGATGTAAAAACACCACACTCTCAATAATATAGAATAACATGAATATATTATTGTATATTCTGGTAAATCAAAAGATACTATCTCAAGCTCATCATACTAGCTATCATCAATGTTTCTGTTGAATTGGGTCATTTTTAATTTTTAAAATTTTAATTTATTCCCTTTGCATTCTGATTATACTCCCCTACCTTATCTCTTCCAAGTACAACCCTCACTCCCTCATCACCCTCCCCTTCTTCCCTCCCCAGTCTTCAAAAAGAAGGAGCCTTCTTCCCCTATCTTCTGACCCCAGACTCTCAAGTTTCATATGGACTGCCTGCATCCTCTTCCTCTGTGGCCTGGCAAGTGATCAATGAGTGGGCACCAGAGTCCATATCAGAGGTATCCCCTACTCCCCATATTATGAGACTCACAAGAAGACTACATCTGAGCAGCATGTCTAGGTTCTCACCATGCATGGTCCTTGGTTGGTGCATCAGTCTCTGAAGCACCCCCACCCGACCCCTGCCCAGCCAGATTTGTTGGCCCCATTGGTCTCCTTTTGGAGCTTCTGTGCACTCCAGACCTCTATCCCCTAACTCTTCCATAAGACTCCCTGTGCTCTGCTCCAAAGGTTGGCTGTGAGTCTCAGCATGTGCTTTTGTCCCCTGTTGGGTAGTGTCTTTCAGAAGACCTCTATGGTAGGCTCCCATCCTGTTTTCTCCTCAACTGTTTCAGGGGTCTGTTCTGTTGGTCTTCTGAATAAGACTAAGGCATCCTCCAGTGTCCTCCTTGTTATTTAGCTTATTTAGGTCTGTGTATTGTAGTGTGGTTATCCTGTATTATGGGGCTAAGAACTGCTTATAAGTGAGTATAAGCCATGCATGTCTCTCTGGGTATTGGTTACCTCACTCAAGATGATCATTTCTAGTTCCATTCATTTGTCTGCAAATTTCAAGATTTTCTTTTTTTTTTTTAATATGGTAAATGTCTATTTCAATGTGGTAACATATTTTCCATCTCTGACTATAAGAACAATTACAATCTTTTCAGATGAACTGTTAATAAGTTTTCCTGATCCTTAAGAGAGATTATGTTTTCTTGCTTTTAATAGCTGAGTAGTATTCCATACTGCAAATGTGTCACAGTTTCTGTATCCATTATTCAACTGATGGACACCTCAGATGTTTCCAGATTCTGACTATTATGAATAAAACTGCTATGAACATAGTTGAGCAGATGTCCTTGTTGTATGGTCAGGAATCTTTTGTATATATACCCAGAGGTGGTGTAGTTGGGTTTTGAGGTAGAACTATTGTCAAATTTCTGATAAAATGCCGAACTGATTTCCAAGGTGGTTGTACAATTTTGCACTCCCACCAGCAATTGAGGAATGTTCCCCTTTCTCCACATCCTTGCCAGCCTGTGTTGTCACTTTAGTTAAATTTCTGACACAAAGCACTGGGTCCTCATTTTAATCTAAACAAAGGAGTCCTTTCCTTTTCCTTTTCCATTTTCTAGATTTTTCTCGCACTCCTTGACTGTAGACTACATGTTTCATCATTCCAAAACAGTTCTCTGTCCTTTTGTTTCCTGCTACACTTCCTCTGATCCTCCTCATTGTGTAGACCCTCTAGGCTGTATGGGTAAAACATGGATAATCTGTTATATCTACATCTTTCATATAAACACACCAAGAAGTTGTTTTCAATGATATATCACATATTCTGGGTGATTAGAATAACCTATTTAGAGAAGAAGACAATTAAACAGAATATGTCTGCTATTCTTTCCATTTCTCCTAACATGGAGACAGGAAGGTGCTAAAACCAGAAATCTATCACTCGAGCATATAAAATGGTTTATGCCACTTTTTTGATAGCTGGAATTGTTAGCCTTCATTTATGCCTCACTATTTAGTCAGGAAAGAAAAAGAAGCATGGGAGAATAGCAAAGTAGAAGGATCCAGAGGGTCCTAGAAACCTACAAGTAGAACATTATGATATACAGATTTGGGCCCAGGGGTCCCACTCAAACTAAGGCACCAGCCAAGGACAATACAGGCGGTAAACATTAAACCCCTACCCAGATCTAGCCAATGGACAGGACAGTCTCCACACTTGAGTGGAGAGAGGGATATGACTTTCTCATGTACTCTGGTGCCTCACATTTGACCAAGTCCCCTGGAGGGAGAGACCTAGTGGCACTCAGAGGAAGGACAGCAGATTATCAAGAAGAGACTTGATACCCTATGAGCATATACAGAGGGAGGTAATCCCTCTCAGGAACAGTCATAGGGGAGGGGAATAAGGGGAAAATGGGAGGGAGGTGAGAATGGTAGGATACAAGGGATGGGATAATCTTTGAGATGTAACAAGAATAAATTAATAAAAAAAGAAAAAGAAAGAAAAAGCAAGCAATTAGAACCTGTTTCTGGAAAGAATTGATAGACATGATATTATTATTAAACACTCAAGAAAATTGTGAACTCGATGCTCAAGTATCTTTCTTATTTGTATTGAAACAATATCAACTTATCCTTACACAAGTGCTTTGCTCTTGGTCAGGCCTTTCAAAGTGAAGGAAATATTCAGAAAGGAGAGATTTTTATACAACCAGAAGAGATGGTAAATCCAAGATTAATTTGTGTGAATTTAGTACTTTATACATTAACATAATCTATTTCTGTTAAAAAAATTGATATGGTTTTCTGCTCAGAGAAAGAATATATTCTTCCCATTTAAAGCCGAAATATGTCAATCAAATAAGTATAGAGACATAAATTGCCTTGGATACTGCAGTAGTTAATACAATGGAACTTGAGCTTTAACAGCAATGAATGAATTATTCATTTCATGTTTTTAATTAAGTTTATATGTGTCAATATTAACCAAAGTATAATCTTTACAGCAATGAAGTTTTGAATAGAGGCAGCTCTGTAATTGATGAGAAAAAGAAAGTGGCTCTATGCTCTTCAATCACAGCAAAATACCATGATAACTTTTGAATTTGGACTACTAAACTAGAGCTTAGCACCAAAATAGTTCCAGATTATCTCAGTTTCATTTCAGCTTTCTCAAAGCATGTATTTTTCAAAATTTACGTCATTCCTCAGTTATAAAAAAAGGCTTTGATTGTGTGAAATGAATTACTCATTATTAAAGTACATTATAAAATGTTTAAAGAAGTAAATGATTTTTGCTTCATTACTGTTTCTGAATGATCATTACATTTGACTTTTAGAGGGCAACTATTTATGTAAGTATAGGGGAAATTGTTTAAGTCTGACAACTACTGCAAGCTAGTTCTACAAGTTGGCCCTGAAAAAAAAGTAAAAAAGGAAAATTCACTGAGAAAATGAAGAATATGAATTTGGAATTAATTGCTTTCATGAGAATTGTTTTCATTTAAGTAAGCTATCAGTGAGCTGCTGGATATAGGAATTTTTTAATCTCTGAGCACGCATGCTGTACATTTAGACCTCTTCTGCAGAGATAGAGTTAAACATTTTCCCAGATACAGGTCTTAGGAGGATGCAAGAACCACCAGTTTTGAAACATATAGTAATTACCTTTTAAAAGTGACCTGATGATTTGTTTAATCAGCTGACTGCTGGAGTAATATAAATCCATAGCCTGTAAAACATTAGGTTGAAGAAGAGAAAATGACACTAATAGTTCAGTTCCACTAAAAATGAAAAATCTAGGGAGAAATAATTGTTTTTGAAGTTCATGCCTTGAAGTAGGGGGAGTTCTGAATAGAATCATTTCCATAAACTCTAGTGAAGTTATTTTAGACAGGATGGCTATAAGGACTTGACAATTATATTGGGACACTAATGGAACAAACAGCAAGCAGAAAAACATGTACTTGCCTTCTTAGGAAGTTGAAGGAATGAAGTACAAAAGAGGCAAAAAACTAATAACTGGAGGGCAGCTAGTGACTAGAACGTTCAGGATAAAGAGACATTTTATATGTTTGTACATGAAGGTGAGCATGGATTGGCCATATGTCTCAGTGATTAAAAGCAAGAGGATTAGAGTTAAAAGCCACCAAACTCATGTAAAAGCTAGCAGAGCATCAACAATTGCCTGAAATGTCCGCACTCAGAAAGAGCACAATCACAGGACACGAAGGAGCAAAATGACAAGTGACATTATTATATTTGCCGGCCTTGGTGAATAAAGAGCTATCAGTGAATGCACTTGAAAGCCTCCTGCTTCCACATTCTTACACAGACACAAATAGACACACATGCACACACGCAGAAACACACACATACACACACATACCATGTACATATGAGAATCTAGATGATTTAACTTTTTAAAATTAAATTGAAAAATGATCTGAAAAATGGGGAGAAAATAATACACTTTGGCATAATAACACAAGAACAACATTAATTTTAGTAATTGTTCATCTGGATTTTATTTAGAAATGAGCCTTTTTATTGTGAGGTACTTACATATAATTATTAATTTGATAAGAAAATAATCCTTTTCATTGATTATGTTCCTCAGTGGATTACAGAGTAAAACTTTGATAGGAATTTATATTCTATATTATTAATATGTTTCATTTGATTAG
This sequence comes from Acomys percivali, assembly GCA_907169655.1. Taxonomy (NCBI): domain Eukaryota; kingdom Metazoa; phylum Chordata; class Mammalia; order Rodentia; family Muridae; genus Acomys; species Acomys percivali. Next base: position 53,165,489 of record OU015749.1, read on the forward strand.
TTGTCATTTCTTGAAATCCATATCAATGAAATGGTGTGATTATACAGCAGATAATTAGATATTAGATTTATACATTAGTTTTAGATATATTCTGTTGATTTCATAATGCCTATAAGCTGGCTGTAAGAAAAATTTTTCTATTATCCTGGCTAATGACTTTCATGACTTTCTCAATAGATTGGTTTATTATTAATTATATGGCATTTATTTAAAGACATATAAAGCCACATTATCTTCTTTAAAATTTATTTTCAAGATAACTTTCTAGAATTGATCAGAACTTTATCTATTACTTTGGTTGTATAAGGATGACTTTGTTAAAGATTTGCTGCTATTTTAAAAGCAAAACCAATAGATAATCGAAATCAAATAACATCTATCCTAGGATTAATAAGTCTATCCCCCCTCTGTACATTACATAATTTCTAAGAAGCATGATAACTTTTGTAATAAAGATGCAATGTGGAATGGTTAACAATTGGGAAAAAGAGGAAAAAAAGGATGAAAATATTACAAATGTAAAAGAATCTGGAAATTTTATGAAGCATCCCCAAAATTATAACAATCACTAAAAAATTTGCATATGTTAAAACTATTATACATTGAGATGAGTGTCTTGTCAATATTACTAATCATTTATATTTACCAATATCACTTTCAGAGAGAGAGAAAGCACACTGGATCATTGCTTCTCTAAAGTAGAAACTTGTGAACACGTGCATTTGTTCAAATATATTAACCTTTTTCTGTCCAGATCATTATTTGATGCTTTACTATTTTACAAATATCTTAGCAAAGCCATAGAGATCCTCAGAAAGAGGTTACAATGAGCTTTTCTATATGATGTTTGAACAGTCAGCTCAGTAAGCATTTGTTGCCTTAGATGAACCACTACAGTAATACAATTTTAAAATTTAAGGATCAAACAACATAAGCTTTTACATTATCATCTAAGCTTATGTCACATTTATTAATAAAATATATTTATAAATTCTGTGTCTATACATTTTTCTTTTATGCCTTTTACTTTAAATTCTAATCATTTGCTGAAAATATTGTCTATGGAATAGTTATTTATCTTATGCTGATTTACTCATTTATTCTTATTTTCTACCAATTAGAGAAGTTAGTTTTATTTATGTTCTATTATATTCTAGGGGAGATGCTTTGAAATAGGCTGAATAGGTTATTCATCTAATTATAAAATAGATATTACATGCAGAAATTATATCACTTGGTGATGTATACTTCCAAATATGAGCTTCATTTCACCATTTGTCATATTATAGCTCAACATGTTTAGAGAATGCATTAACTAAATGTATCAGATGCTTACATTTATTTTATCATGTATAATCCTTAACAAAGAAGATTTGTTTTTGGAACTAGTTTCACACAGACACAATGTATTTTCATGCCTGCCATATCCTTCATGTCCAGGAACCCAATGCTTTTCAAATATTTTATTTTAAATAAACAAAATTTTAGAGACAATAATTATTTATCAAAATTACTTTTTGATTGTAATAAATACAGCAAAAACGTAAATTAAAAATAAAAGAACTATAGGATTATTGATGAAATTTAAGGAGCATATCTAGGCTTATTTATTGAATTAATTTGAATATTCGATTATCTCATTTTCCAAGAAATAAATACTGTCAATCAAAATTTTCAAACACTGAATGTCATCAAATTGACAAACATCACAATAATTTGTCATTCATTTTGATGATTTTTGTTTTGTAAAATACCCCTATTTCCAATTATTGTCATAACTATTTACATTTGTTTCTTACTGCTTGTATAGGTTACTTTGAGGTTTTGTGTTGACAGTGTTTGGATTTTAAGTTTATTATGTGTGTTTTAGGTATGTATGTTGTATTTGCATATGTGTGTTCTGTGTGGTTTTGGTGCCATGGCAGGAAACAAACATCTCTATATAATTTCAAAATATTATACACATTTGATTTTAATTTAGTTAAATAAATTATATAAAAAATGAAGTTAAATTATATCATTTCACCCTTCTCTTTCTGCTCTTTGACCTTTTCCTCTATCTCTCATAGCTCTTTCTCAAATTCATGGGATCATTTTCTTTAATTATGACTTTACACACACACACACACACACACACACACACACACACACACACGAAAAAGGCTCAGTACATATAATATGACCTGCTTACATGATCATAGGGCTGGCACATCATTGGATAAAGTGTTGAGGATCTCTTCTCTGTGGAAAACAAATTTTCACACTCTCAGCATCACCCAGTTGTCTGAAGTTTCTTGTCTAGTCTTGAGGTAGTACAGATTTTCCACTTTCACGTTAACTCACCCATTGTTGTCATCATTGCTCAGGCATTCTTTAGTCAGCCATGCTGATAAGACTTCATGGGTATAGACTTTTTGACATTTTTATCCTGTTGCTCTGAGTCTTATAATCTTTTTTTGCTCTGTTCAGCAATAAGCTTTCGGCCATAGGTTCAGGAATAGTTTCACAGATGTATTAGTTGGGTTTGGACCTCACAGAATCTTATGTTCTCTGTGTTTGGTTTCGTACCGCAGACACTAAAGCAAGAGAAACAAACTAGTGCAACACTTCTATGACACCTATGAACAACAACACCTAAGGCATTTAATATGTGAGCATATTTTAAATATCTCTATGAATTAGAACTGTATTTGAAATGCAATGTTTCTGTGGTAGATTGTGAGCTAACTTCTCTATATTTCTTGTATTCCTCAATATGCCTAATTTCATTATAAGGAAATAACTGAATGCAGGTAATTTTATGAAAATGATATTTAGCTCAGATATGATCTTTGGAGTTCAAGAATATGATGCCAATATAACTGTAGCTTTCTTGAGAACTTCATTAGGAGTGTATTATAAGACTACAGAGGAGAGGAGCTCACAGATTGTCATATAGTGAGTTTAGAGTTTAGTTTCTACTTAATATTGAAAATTATGTGCTCTGCTGCAGCAACTTGAGAAGTTTACATAATTCCTATGCAGGTGTGGAGCATTTCCACTGTCCTTGAGAGCTGAGTGCTGACATGTGCCACTTTAAAGGGCCAGAGCATCCCAGATCTCTCTGTGTGATTTGTTTTGTTATTTGTCTCCTTGTCTGTCTGTCTGTCTGTCTCTGTCTCTGTCTCTGTCTCTGTCTCTCTGTCTCTGACTCTCTCTCTCTCTCTCTCTCTCTCTCTCTCTCTCTCTCTCTCTCTCCTATATTGAGATGGCCTTCTGCTCTCCCGCCCCCAGTAAACTTCTTGCACTAGATCTAGTGTTTGAGGTATCTCGTATTGGCACCCTTTGCCCAGACTTACCAAAGGTGCATTTTCTGTCCAGCTATAACCTAATACTGAGTTTGATATCTTGTAGTTCAAGTTCTACGACACAACAACAGCCACCTAGCACCTATACATTTAGTGCTAAAAAAAAACCAGTGAACGTTATGTACCCCACACACACACACAAAATAAAATAAGATGAAATAAAATAAAATAATATAATATAAAATTCTAGTGGTTTTGAGATGACAATTACATTAACCTTGATATGGTTCCTTTGGTTAATTCTCCAAAAGTTTACATGGCTGTTGCTTAAATAGTGTCCCTTCACATAGCCTTTCATGGTCACAAAAAAGTTATGAAAGGTAATTTTTGATTTATCAAGATACATTAATGGGTAAAGGTATTTCCTACCATGGCTAAGGGTATAAAAATGTCTTAGTCAGTGTTCTATTGCAGTGAAGAGACACCATGACCACAACTTATACAAAAGAAACCATTTAAGTGGGGCTTGCTTCCAATTTCAGTTTAGTCCAATATGAACATGGCACAAACTCTCACGGCAAGTAGGCAGTCATAGTACTGGAGAACTGTCTGAGAGTTTTGCATGATGAGCAGCAAAAAGAGAAAGACTCTGGGAATAGAACTGGATTTTTGAAAGCTCAAAGCCAACCCATAGTGATATGCTTCCTCCACTGAGTCCACACCATCTCATCATTTCAAATAGTGCCCTGGTGAGCAAATTTAAAAATTTTTATTCAAACTCCCACAGATCTTTTATACTTACATGGTGAATGAATGGCTCTAACAAATATGGCAGGTCATGTCCTTCCTCCTTCTCTCTCCCTTGATAAACACTTAAATTTCTTTATTTAAGCACTTCCACATTCCTAAATTTAGCCACCAAAGTATGTTTTCTTGTCTGGCCACTTTCTTATGCTTGACTCATTCCTAAGGCTGATCACACAGGTCCAACAATCTAAACATTAAGGTCCATCAATCCAAATTCCCATCTGCCTACACTTTGTGACATACCAAGCTGGACACCTTGGTACACACTTGCAATCCCAACACTCGGGGAAGCAGAGACAGGTAGAACTCTCTGAGTTTAAGATGAGCCTGGTCTACAAAGTGAGTCCAAGATAGCCAAGAGTAAACAGGGAAACCCTATCTCATAAAACCAAAAACCAAAACCAAACATAATCGAAACAACAGTCAATCAGAATTTGCCAACTCAACTTAGTTTATTCTTACATATCCCTGCTCCCTTTTTCCTCTTAAAATGACACCTGCAAAGAAAGCTATTTCCCTGTATTTCTGCTGTTATGTCCAGATAACTAAATCCCCAAAGACCACCAAGAGTTCGGAGCTGTATGCCAAAGCAAGGAGCCTTCATTCAAACTTGAGCTCAAGGGCCCTCTTACACTGTTTTTACTTGGGATAATGTTCCAGTATCTGAAAAGGCAAATGTGGATTACATGATTCATTTAAGATTATAGTTACATTAGTTCCACAGTTGACCAAGCATTCACTATTAATAACATTTAACTTTAATTTTTGTCTCTGGTCATTAGTAACAATTTGCCCAACAAACAGTCTTTCAGTATCCCCAAATCCTCCTCTTCTTTATATTGGAACTGTTTTGCCACTGACATAAAGAAATGATAAAAGTTGAGCAATCCTACTTCTCATACATTTGTAGGTGGGACTGAGCTCTCCGCCCAGCCGGCGTCACTTCTTTACATAAACCATAATCGCAATTTCTCCTTTGAAGTCTTCATCTATAATTCCTGGGTGCATGATGAATTCTTGAGCTGTTAGGCTACTTCTTACTAAAAACATTCCTACCATCTTTGTGGATAGATGTCCATGAATTCGACTGGATATTGTTTAGAATTGAATGTTTAGTGATAGTGTGAGATTTTTTTATGGATAAGTATAGGCGAGAACTTCCTTCTGCGGCAGGTATCAAGTCTCCAAACCCGAGTTTTAATGAGCTACTTCATTGCTGACAGAAAATGCCTATCTCCTGTTGGTCATTGTTGGAGTATGAGAAAACACCCTTAGAGAGTTTTTGATATTTACAAGATTACTTCAAAAGGAGTTTCCCATTGATATGGGATTACCTCACATATCTCTTCCTGATCTGCATTCCTTAGTCCAATGTATACCCTTACCATGCCTTCTACAAATCTTGTATGACTGAGGTTTTCTAGAGAAGTCTATAAGAATGCCTTGTCTATAATCCCTTTAAAAATGACCTTATTTTCCAGAGTTAAAACAATGGATTATTGGCCATTATTTGTCCAATTACATAATCATTAAGGTTGATATCATCAGTAATTCTAATCTATTCATCCATGTGTGCTGGCTGAGCTTTTAAAGATCCAAGAAATTTTTATATTCTGTATTTGCTTTTTAGAGTGTTTAAGTTTCATTAGTACTCTTCTTCCATGTGTATGTGATATTGCCTTGTTTATACCAGAAGTTAATTTTTAAGAAGTCAGTAAAATTCTCTCTGGAGCTTTGCATAATCTTTGTCAATGACACAGACCATTTTATCTTGTTCCTCCACCTCATCCCAGTATCTTTTTATTTTATTTTATTTTATTAATTTATTCGTATTACATCTCAATTGTTAGCCCTTCTCCTGTTTCCTCCCATTCTTCCCTCCCTCCCACTTCCCCCCTTCTCCCCTCCCCTACGTCTGTGATTGAGGGAGACCTCCTCCCCCTATATATGCTCTTAGAACATGATATTCTCCACCATTGAGTAGAGAGTGAGATCTGACTCTCACACAAACTCTGGTGCCCCTTTGCTGACAATGTCCCCAGGATGGGGAGGCCTGACGGCACTCAGAGGAGGGATAGCAAGTCATCCCAGTATCTTAAAGCTACTTAAGTACATTGTATAGTAATAGAGTCATCAAATTACATCTGCTATCTAAAATCAGCTAACTCTCCTTCACCTAATAATTCGTCTTTCATGATATTAACACTCTTAGACCTATTATGACTTTCAATAATTGCAGCTGCTTCTCTCTACCATTGTAATTCTTCTTCTTTTGTATTATCACGGCTTATTACTCTTGTTGTACAGCTATTTTGTCTATTGAGAGAAAACATATAGAGATCACAATTGAAAGTAGGGAGGGGTTTACTGTTGTGGTCACAGTAGCAATAAGTACTTTGAGAGCTTTTTCACATAACATTTCTATTTCCTCAGTTTCTTCCCTTGTCTTAAGGGATTTGGAGTTTTCTTTTTTAATTCAGAAAAAGTGTATCTATATAATTAATTTTGTCTTTTGGTGTTCACTGTCTCAGAGGCTAATACATCTTTCCTTGCTCTTAGCTCTAGGCTTCTGCAGCTCTGGAATCTCTCAAACCTCGCTAGGCATCCAGCTGAACACATAGAACTGATACTTCCTCAGGAGACAATTCCAAGGGAATTTTACTTTGCACCTATCTGTCAGGTATTTCCTGTCCTCTGCAACTTTTTTGTCAGATGTCCGACAACTGTTGTGTCTGTTTATAATACTGACTGAGATTTTGTGTATGTAGTGTTGATTGAGACTGACAGACAGAAAGACAAGACAGACAACCTCAAGTTTGGAAGACAAAGAGGGTCACTCCTGCAGTATGGTAGATGCCAATGTCTCACTACCTGTGCATGCCAGGAAGTCTGATTTTGTCGGTTTGCACTTTGTTTCCTTTTTTGATCTTTGTGTGACCCTTGTGACTAAGAATCTTTTGTAGGAATTCTAGGCCAGGTCTGGTTTTCTGATTCAGGAAGACCCCAGTTACAGGATAGGCTTCTTGGAGTTTGCTTTCTGGAAGACTGGAGCCTTCAGGATAGTAGCAGTTCTGAATTTTGGTCCTTTTCTCTCATCATACCGATACATTTGTTTTGTGTTTCTGTTCACTTGTAACATTCGTTTTGTGTTTCTGTTTGCTTGTAACTATCTCAGTTCTAAAAATGAGCCAGGTCTCAAGCATGGCAACTTGAGTCTAGTGCATTCCATCTCCTACTTGGGTACTTGGCTGCTGCTGAGTCATTGATAGAGAAGACTGTCCCAAGCATGAAAGGCCCTGTGGGCATCCCTGAGGCTATTGGATTCCTGTTGGTTCAAAACACCTGAGTCCTCAGCCAACAGGGGCACCAAGTTGACACAGGAACTGCAGGGCTTTGGGGGCGGCTGCTGTTTGGCCTTGGTGAAAGCTTTTTCCAGCTTGCAGTTTGTTTGAAAGCCTCCTGCCATCCCTCCCTGCATCCCCCACCCCCAAGTGTGGTACAGTGGACATCTGATCCAGGACCCTGTGGTTTCGGCCGTGCTACCTGAAGATTCACTGCCATAGGCCATGTGATCTAGGACACCACTGGAAAGCTCAAGATCTTCCTGTATCCATTGAGTTTAACAGGTGACAAGGTATTTTTACCTTAAAATTACATCTAGTGAAAGTTTTGTCTATCACAAAATGTATTAATGTATGTGGCCAGCATATGTTTGATTTTAAATGTATAAATGTATTATGTTCTGTACTCATTGCTTATAAATTTCTGGTTATTAAAGACGGTTAACAAAAAAATCTTTAACATCTATAAAAAGTGTTAACAAAGGTTAACTTAGAGTTGGAGCCATTCTAAGTAGCAAGTACCATAAGCCAGCAGCTCTCTAAAAGTTCTTTTAAATTAAGGTTTTTATGTAATTACTGTCCTATATTTGAATCTAGACTTTCACTGTGAACTCTTATCTAAAGATTTATAATTTGATTATTGGGTATGATGTTTAAAATTTAAGTTCAAATTCTTGTTTAGAACATATATGTGTGTGTATGTGTTTGTAACATGGATGTTTTTAAATAACAACCATGTAGAACACATGATCTGTTGCCTGCCATGTTACTCCAACATCTTGAGATAGCCACATAGATGTGCCAACAATTGTAGAGCCACTTTGTCCTAATGAGCTCTCTGCTTGTTATAAAGGTTAATTCAGGGTAACAAACTTCTGTTTGGTAGAATTTGGAAATGGGTAATTCGAAAAGATACTTTTAAGTTAAGAAATATTAATGTTAGAACTACTCAACTGAATTGTTTGCGCTCTTAAAATTTGGGTTTTGTCTTCTAAATTTATAATTATTATCTTCTACCTTTATTCTCAAAAATGTAAAAATCACTTGGAAATACGTTTGGCTTTATTTTCTGAATGTGGCTATGTAAAGTGCCTGCCACAGCCTCTAACACCATGTGGCTGCCCACCATGTTGATTCAATGATAAAATGGCTGGGAGTCGCTTTGCCATAGCCTCTCCAACATCTTGGCTAAAGGCAGTCACATGGATGGAAGCCATCTTGCCCAAGCATCTCCACCACCTTGGCTAAGGGTAGCCACATGATGGGCAGCCAGTTTGGTTGTGGGAGACTCAAGCCTCTCTATTGAAGGCTGCCAACTGCATTCAGTTGCCTTGCTCAGCACCAAGAGCAACCTCTGCTCTTTAAGCTAGTTTTTGCTATTCAGTCTTAATGATGAAATGTGGCAGAATCAGCAAGATTGCCAGTCCATCAAATGAACTGTATCTATGATTAAAAGTTTTGCTTTGATAGTAGTTCAGGAATATATTTAAAGTTTTACTAATAACGGATGCAGTTTATGGTCAGATATATCAGTGAATAAGTTAGCTGATAGTTAATAAAACCATTCCAAGAGAATGATGCCTCATTTCCTAGATGGGGTGGATAGATTTTTACCTGTTCAAATCTTTGTATATTGATGAAAATTAAGGTTATATTTTGATTATGACATACTATGTATCAACTCTTTTAAGGTATTGTGTCTATGTAATTCTCAAAATGCTATGTACAGTTCCATCTCTTTTAAAGAGCTACTATAGCAAACTGTTTAGGATAATTAAAACTTATGTTTTTTGGGTATTAGTTCAGTTAACCATAGGTATTTCTAAAATAATAAGCCAATAGATAGGCAAAATCAAACAATTCAGATATACTAAAATTAGACAGATGTGGTCCTCTAACACTTATCTGCAGATTATAGTAAGATAAAGTTTAGAGCAGATAGCTAAAGACAGACAAGGATTGAGGACAGATATGCTGGTCCTCAAGCTTGTCAGACATCTGCTGAATATGCCATTAAATATATTTAAGCTAATTATGACAGAGAATCCTATATTCTAGCAATAACTCCCATAGTATCGGAGAAGATTTGGCATGTAGATGACTCAACTCTGGATTGTGGTTTCTAACTACTGGACAAAACTGCTCCATGGAGCAGCCTAACTGGGGACAAACTAGACACCCAGAGAGTCATTGTCTCATGTTGCTGAATACAAGGTGAGGTCAATATGTTCTGTGTTCTCCTTCCACAGAAACAGCCGCTTGTCTGCTGTGCCTCCGTGCTGATGGCCAGACTGTCTCTGCCCATGGTGCCATGTTACCACAGGAGACAACTGAGACAATGTCTAGGTACCAGGATATGGTTAGTCATCTCTGCCATTTTGATTGGTGCATAAAATTATCTAGGTTACAATATATCCTCCTCAGCTCTCTGATTATATTGATGGCTAAGCTAATGGTAGAATGACAGCTAGAGGACAGTTAGATCCACTGTTATTACCATAGTCAATTCATTAGCTGGTCAAAACTACTAGGTACTAGGTCTCTTCTCTTATTTAAAAAGACCAACAGGCTTCCCTTGCTCACAGGCTTCATTTTAAATGAAAAGCAGTTTTTAGTGTAACTCAACTGCCTGTGTCTCTTAGTAAATTACTGGATAGAAAAAAGGTGTCATTTATATAAAGTCTGAAGATTTAAGTTAGGCGAGTCTAAAGTATGTGAGGTTGGAAAAAGCATTTAAACATTAATACATGCAAGATAAGAATGTTAGAAGGTCTAAGAAACTGTTTCAAGAAGGTGTTTTAAGGTTGTCTATACAAAAGTGTTTGAAGTAGAGAAATGCAAGTGTTTGAGGGTCCAAGAAAGTAAGTAAATATTTGAGGGTCTAAGAAAGTATTTAAATGTTGGTAAGTGCAAGTTATAAAAGTTAAATATCTTAAGAGAAATTTTAAGTTACATCAGTACAAGTTGCAGATTTAAAAAGAGATCAATGGTTATAATAAGCTGCTAGAGTACTGGTTGCTTATTAATCAATCCCAAGCTCAAGAGTTGAATTTTCCTTTGGTTGTTTCTGAATATAGGCTTAAAGGGTGCTTCTCATCGTGCTAAAAATGAGTCTGTCCAATGTGTATATCAAGTCTTGTGGACTGAGAAAAGAATGTTCACACTTTTACTGGGTTTCATAAGCCTTCTCCAGCTGACTTATAGACACAATTTTAACTTCTATCCCTAGTCTGTATTTGTCTCAGCAGATTTTTACCTGGCTCACAGAATCCATCCAGAGCTGTTGAGATCTGGACCTGCTGGAAGCTGATGTAATCCAGTCTTGCAGATATGACTACTCCCAGTCTCTTCAGCTGGAATAATTAAAAACACTTGCCTTTGATAAGTGTCCCAGTGGCTTTTGACTAGCTTTTCAGCCTTTCTAGGCTCTGATAACAGCACCACTAATGTCAACAAGAAGAAGCCACAGAAGAAAAGAGTGACTCCACCCATTTTCCCGCTTTATAGGCTAAAATACTAAATCAAGGACAGCTCTCTGGCATGAGGGACAAATGGCTGTAAGAAAATAGACTCTTAGTTCTGTTTAAACCAGTCACGCTTTGTGTCTTCCCTTACATCAAGCTTACAACAGGCCAACATAGAGAAGTAAGTTTCAAGAAGACCCATGATTGGGTCTTCAATGAATTTGTGAGAGGGGGGAATGTAGGAGCAAAATTAATGCCATATCCTATATGTAATTTATATTCTGCATTTAATACCATGTTCTGTATGAGAACTTGTCTCCATGTGACCCCCACTACTTCCTGCATTTCAGGAATGATCGCACACTGTCATAAACTGGGCCTGCCAGTACTCCAGAAAATCCACCCCAAGCAATTAGATACATTTAACACTCAATGATCATCTGAGATAAAACAACTTCCCTGGAGATTCAGCCTCCTGGATCCAACCTGTCTGAAGGTTGACGTTCCTGAGACTCACAACCCCCACTTAAGTTTTTTCCTTACTTCCCTGTGACACACAACTCCTAATTACAGTTTTTCCTTATAAACCCATTACCCTTGAAACTCCAGTATCATTCTCCTATCTTGCTATATGAGGAAGGATTGTGATCCGAAGCTCTTAGCTCCTAATACAGAACCCTGTGTATATTGTTTGTTTGGTTTTTGTTGTTTTGTTTTGTTTTTGAGACAGGGTTTCTCTGTGCAATAGTTCTGGATGCCTTGAACTCACTCTGTAGACCATACTGGCCTAGAACTCACAGCGATCCTCCTGCCCTGCCTCCCAAGTGCTGGAATTAGATGACAGGATGAGTTGACAGCTGTACCCAAGCATTATGAATATATGGCTTGGACTGAGTCCAGTGTGTTTCTCTGTCCTAGTCCTAGGCTTAGGCCTGGAAACTTCAAGCCTCCAATACAAACTGATCATCTTCAGCCTCAGACCCTTGAAGGTTTCAGCTTCCAGTCTCAGTCTGCTAACCTAGGCCTAGAATGTTTTCAGTCTTCAAGACTTATGACTGAATAAGCTTAACCCTGCTATTGCTTTCTGAATTCTGGCTGGCTGACTCAACTCACCTCTTCTGGACCAAAATTCTTCTCCAAACTGACTGATTCAAACTGCCTTCTCCCTGTTTTTCCTTTACTTGTTCTCCTTGGAAACTGCCTCTGAACTCCATTAACTAAACTGGACACACTCAACTGTATTCAACCGAACTGTACTGAGCTTCACCAAGCTGTACTCTTCTCCTGAGTTTTAATGAACTCTTTCCACAAACTCTGTTCTCTCTCTGCATTGCTGTTAAGTAGATTCTTATTTTTATCTGTTATCATGTGGGTTGGATATATCCTAGCTCTGACTCCTTCTTTCAAATCTTTCTCTGATTAGCCACTTTTTCTGTCACTCAACTAGAGGTCTCTGCTTCAAATTAAAGGTGTGTGCCTAATTCCAGCCAGAGGGATTAAAGGTGTGTAATGTCTATATTCCAGCAGAGGGATTGAAGATGTGTACTAAGGCTGTGTCTGTTTTCAAGCTGGATCCCACAGACCTAAATTTCTGGATGTACCCACTTCCAGAGAGGCCATTTTTGTGGATTAAAATTCTTCTATACTTACTTTTTTTTTGTTAAATGGGCTTAGTATTAAACTGATCCCTAATTACTTACTATTATATCAATAAATTAATTCATCCATCAACCCTCTTCAAAGAAGATTCTATTTACACTAAGTAGCAATTAACATGGAAAAAATGCCATATCTATTATGCAAGCACTTTTCAGGATAAAATACGGGAATAAATGTGTGTAAAGCAAACCATTTCATAACCAGTCACTATTTGAAACACTGGAAATAATGATCACTTGGGATAATTCTTTAATAAAATTATAGACTATACATAGTAACAGAAGATTAAAATGCCTGAAGAAATAACTAAATCAAAGGAAATAGAAAGAATAATGAATCACATTTTTGCAGGTGCTATTCTATGCTGAAGGAAAGAAAAACAGTTTTTAAAAGAAAAAAAAAGTTCCATTACCAGATGTTAAAATAACCCTTTAATAGTCTATTCCATGAGCTTTACCTATTTTTCTTGTCCCCAAATTGCATATATTATTCTGAGATTAATTTGATGAATAACATGATATTGCACTTGTTGACATTATTGTGAAAAGTGATCTCAAATTCTATGAAATATTATTCTGTATCAATTAATAATAGTGTGTGTTCATTCAAACTTAGTTCATGAAATATTTCTCAGATATCTATATCAATCATATATGTTAAACCATATGTACATTTACAACTCATTTTGAATCTTTATATCTTTTTATTTAATTTTTTAATGTTTTGAAACTCATACTTGAGTACTCAATTCAGTTGTTTTAATTATCCCTGTCTCCCTCCAAGCCCTCCAATGACTCCATAATTTTCTCACAAATTCATGATCTCTTTACATGTTTATTATATGTAGAATATAATGTATCCAACTTTTTCTATTTTGTGTTCCTTATAAATATGTATTTAGCTATGACGAATTGGTGTTGGATAGCCTACCAGAGGGCTCTTCCCTGGAGAAAACCCATTTGCCCATTTCTCTATGCTTCATTTTCTGGTCCAGATTTAAGCACAGATTTCTATTTCTCTATTGGAATAAAAAAATATGAAATATAAAAGAAAACATAAAAATTTATGTCTTATTGATGTTTTATTTATGATAATTTTTGAAACTGAATAGTTTAAACAATGAAAAAAGTGAAATTAATCATCTTATGTTTGCTTATATTATATTTATATCTGCTATTTAGAGATTATTAATATCTTTAAAAGATACAATATGTTAAAAATATTTTTAAAATTACCAAAGTACATATAAATAATATTGGAAATATTATTAGCAAAATCAAGTCATGGGAGGGAATTAATGAATAAGTATCACTGACTGATATGATTTTTTAAAGTTTGATATTATGTTCATAGAAAAAAAATGCACTTAACTATCTCATAACCTGCTTCTTGGAACAGACACACATTACCAGAACCTCTCTCATAGTATTTATTATGTTTATAACAATTAATATATGCATTAATTATCTCAATATTGTCCAAAGGTCACAGATTATGTCAGAATCTTTATTTATTGTATAGTGAATTTCAGAAAATGTATATATTTGCTCATAATTTTGGTAACATATAGACATACTCTACTGTCCTTAGAACTCTCTGTAATCTACCAACTTAACCCCTTTCTGATTAAAACCTTGACAACCATTAACCTATATCTTTTCCATAATTTTTATTTCATACTTACTTCATATAGATGATAAAATATGGTACATAATTTTGAAATTTGTGGCCTTCATATTGAATAGCTGCTGAATAGGGTTCATGCAGGATCTTGCTACCTCTCGATTGCTCATTATACCTAAACTATATGTTTCTACTAGTGAAAACATCACACATCTTGGTTATAATTCATGAACAAAGCAAACTGAAATGATATACAATATTTCCCTATGTTGGCTATTATTATAGCACTGGGAGGCAGTGTCTGGGGACTACTCTCCTGTAAACTACAGCTGGCTAGGGGCAGGGTCAACTCACCTGTTTCCATACCACAGGGCCTGCTCTTCCAGGATACCAGGGGAAATGTGGGGACCCCTCAGACATGAGCATTTCCCTGAGATGTCTGCCTGGTTTGGGTGGTTAACAGCTCCCTGCTGCTGCAGAGCCACAGACCCAGACATAGCCCAAGGTTACAGTATAGGCCAAGACCTAACCATGGTTCGAGGTGGCATCAACTGCTACTCACATCAGGCTGTTTCTCATTACTCTGAAATTTCAAGTTTTGACTCTCTTCGGTTTTTTTTTTTCTTCACATCCTTTTGCTTCTCCTTCTTTTCCATTTCTCCACCACTTACTTGCACCTCCTAGGGGTGCTTGGGGTCTCTGAGTGTCTGCTGTCATCTTAGGAGTGGTCTCAGGGACATTATGGCCCACTGAGCATTGTCAAGCAGTGGTCATTTTGGGCGGTATTATTCCAAAGGCCTGTACAGCACCAGATTGGTGGTCCTCTCAGGTATCTCCCTATCTGGGTCCTATGGTGCAGGTCTGGTGGTGGTCTCAGGCTTACTTCTTGACTGGTGTACCAGAGTGGCTCCTTGAGAGTCTATCTCAGGCCCACTCATGCCCAGGGGTACCTGTGGTCCCACATGGGATCCTTCTGGTCTCTGGCTTGCTCTTCATCCTGGGATCCCATCTGTGCCTTCCTGGCACTGGATTGGTGATCATCTGAAGCTTACTTTTTTTCATGTAGTATTAGGCTACTAATCATTCAGATAGTCATAGCTGAGACTGCTGAGGATAGGCATAATCTTTCTCTCTTTGCCACCTACTGACTCACATGTGACATAGCAGCAACATCTGCAACACCTCTAGGGGCAGAAATGAATTTCTTAAAATAACAAAATTTGTAACTAAAAATGATACAAATATAATAAAGTACTTTATTTCTTATTTGCTACCTCTTTTTCTCATTATTGAAGTAATATTTTACCAAACAAATTTTATAATGGATTAATTTATGAAATACAATAAAATTATTTCCTTCATTACCATTATTCAGAAATACATATTATCTAATTTTGCTTTACTTAAAAATAGATTCTTTTTTCACATGATATATTAGGATTAGATTTTCCCTCTTCTACTTCTCTCAGTTTTTCTCCAAGTGCATTCCCATTTGTACCCATTCATTTTCTGTCTCTCATTAGAAAAGAATAGGCTTCTAAGAATAATGTATAACAATATAAATTATAATAAGATAAAACAAAAGCAATCATATTGAAGTTTGAAACCTATTATTGTCTTGACAACAATTTGGGCTGTTTGTGGGGATGGTTGATTTTTAAAATTTTCCATTATTTATTATTATTATTACTACTATTATTATTATTTTACAAAATAATACCTTTCCATTTCAGAAAGAACAATAATATCAGTGATAACCTTGCAATTTAAAGCTAGAGTAAGCACTTAGCATGCCCAAGTCTCTTGTTTCATCCCTTACAGTGGCTGGAAATAATCATTCCTTACAGTATAGAATATACTATCTCACATCTACTTAGATAGAATAATATATTATTTGCCCTGGAATACCTGTTATATGTTGGGCAACTTCATGCTTGTTCAGTTGATGTGTATTGTATATAGACATGTTAATTGAGTCTCTCAATTTGCTTCTGCACTGATAAAGCTTTATGGAATTATTATATACTTAGGGAATGTGTTAGTTCAGCACCACTGTAGTTATTATAATTGTTTGTTATTATTGGTTGAGACAGGGTCTCATGCTATTAAGGCTGGAATCAACCTTGTTAAATAATGATGGATCATCCTAAATTCCTCATCCCCCAGCATTTTTCTTTCACTTACCAAAGTTACAGGTGTATGTCTCACATCTGAGTTTCTACTTATGGCATTTTATTCCTTCTACTGTTGAAGATGATTAGAACCATTTTTAAGAGGAATTGTTGTAAATAACAATGTTAGTTATATTTGTTAAAATATTTAATGGAACAAATGTGTACTCCTTTTGAATATTAATTTTATTTATCCTTTTAATTTATTTCATCTTGCAATTTGTAGTTTACTGTGAAGCGTTGTCAAGAGAGGTCAAGGCAGGTACCTGAAGACAGGAATTAATGAAGATGCCATAGAGTATTGATACTTACTGGTTTTTACTCCATGAATTGTGTAATCTGTTTTCTAAGAGCAAACAGAACAACTGGCCAAAGGGGAGGCACCTCTTGTAGTGATCTGCAACCTTCCGCAGCAATTGTTGACCAAGAATATATACCACAGGCTTAATTGATGCATAGTCTGGTGGGAAATTTTTCTCAAAGGAGGTTCCCTTTTTCAAAACATCTGTAGCTTATGTCAAGTTGAAATAAAACTAGCCAGTAAGGATTGAAAGAATATTTCAGTTAAAATAAAATTTCCAAGATAAACTTGGTTAAGTAATATATTATAAAGTTCACATGATACTTTTCCAGTAAAATATCAAGAGTAATTGCATTCACATAAACATGATAAGTAGCAAAATTCAAGTTTAGACAAATTCTTACAGAGTGTGTTCCAGGGCAGTTTGCACATCATAATGAGATTGACATTAAAACTAAAAAGAGGACTGAGGTAAAGCTCATTTGGAGAATCCTTGTCAAATATGTGAAAAGACATAATCATAATGTCTGTGACTAAATAAATAAATAAACATAGAAATTATATTAACATGAATTAATAGGTTTACTTTAGTGTATTTGACCAACCCTTGCATGTAGTTTTTTTTTTTTTTTAACAGGATTTTGTTACAGATAGTGGATGGAAACATATCAGTTAACTTTTCATTACTTCCTTTGCCTTTAGAAATTATTTAATTATTCTACAATTAACCTGTGTAGTAGATAATATCTCAACAATTTTACAGTTTTATCAAGATTACTTAACACAATTCTAGTAAAATGCAAAGTATACCTCTGGTTGCTAGAGAAAGCCCTGTAAATTGCAGTTCTTATCATTGTGTATTTTGTTGTTCTTGGCCTTAAATATATAACCATTTACATCTGTAGCTATCAAAAAGGATTATAAAACATTAACATTTAAAAATAGATAGGTTATTTCACAAAGCGTGTTCTATCCAGCAGGCAAATTATGAGTCATTTTAAGATTTTCTTACCCCTGGCTTGCTAAAGTACATGTACTTAACATAGTTCAATGCTAAATTATTGCAAGTGAAAGAAAACAAATAATAACTAAATTATTCACTTTTTCACTAGGCTGACAATAATAATTCATTCTAACTTCCAGGTCAGTAACTGGAAAGGAAAGGGACAGAAATACATCATTTGCTGAATATTTTACAATTCATTTACATAAATACTGGTGAAATAAATGATATTTTAAAAGAACACAGAACCCCACATCTGATAAATATGCCACTCACACAATCACCCACATGATGGGTTTTTAAATGTTGGCAGATCTATACAGTTACATTAGCAGAATTAATTCATTCATTTTTCACATTTCATGACTATATCAAGGTTAGAAATTCTTAGTCGTAAAATGATGCGACCTATTTGAAAACCGTCTGTTAAGAAAAGGAATAAACTTTCAACATCAGCAAAACCCACAAAACAAACAATGTTTACATGATTGAATATGTATGTAATTGATTATAAATATACAAACAGTTTTTCAAATCCACATTAATTACTGTCATGGTGGTCTGCAGTGATAGTTTTACTTTGACCACAGCTCCAAAGAACTAACCAGAAGTCCTAGCCTAATATCTAGTAGCTGACTCTAAAGCTACTAAATATAACTTGGCTACTGTTAAATCTGAAAAGAAATCACTAAATTAAATTTGGTGGAATAATCAAACCACTTGTTCTTTCTCAGTATACTCCACCTGGTAGGATTTAGTTTGTTTTTAAATTAAGACATTTTTAAAGTATTTTTTTTTAAGTTGCACTTGATAAGACACTTCTGGTTCATGATGGATTAGAAAATGTTAGTTGAAAAAAATGCAGAAGTTAACGCAAAATGAAAAGTAAATTAACAGAGAAGTTGCTGTCGTTTATCATACCTTAATAGAAAAATCCCCTCTCCTGCAGAGTTAGCAGTCCATCATCCACAGTAATCAACTTTGTAGTTCGGAATGCCGGTAGCTGCTTCATTTCAGAGTTCTCACATCAATCACCTCTTAAAGATTTCTAGTCACAAAGTTAATAAGAATTGTGCACATCATCCTGTGATTTAGGGGAGAAGAAAGAGAACCCACTGATAACACAGTTGTCAAAGACATCACTGGCAAATCAGGATTTTGAAGAAAAATTCAAGAAAAAGTTACCAAAACTGATAATTTTCAACTGCCACATGGACTTCTGTAGCTGCACATAAACTATTACAATTTAAGCATATGGATGTAGTTAAAGTTAACTCAAGAAAAGTAGATATATTTGGGGTATGTATACTTTTATTGAATAAAAATATTTGGTAGTTTCAAACATTTGTCTTAAAATAACCACTGCCTAATACGTCCTTTTTAATTCTATTACCATGTTTTTGTACTAACCAATAAGTTTTATATAACAATTGAAATATGTATATAATGTGTTTGATAGTCTTCAATGTCCTATTAGCATATCCTTCTTGCTCTCACAGGTCCTCTTTCTCCACCTCTAACTCCCCTTCTATTTTCATGTATTATCTCTGTATGTATCTTGCTGAATGTGCTTAGTGTTGTAGTTATTAATTCCCATGGTTGGGAAATGTATAGTTACGTAGGGGACCCATACCTGAGAAAGACTAGTTTTCTTTTTGGCGTGAGTCATTAATTGGCTATAGGCGATAATCAAGGGGTAAGGCCTTTGGAGATTTTCTGCATTCACACTGGCACGTGAAACATTGTCATGATTTTCATGGCTTCTTTCTTTCTTTCTTTTTGAGATTTTAGAAGTTCAGCTTCATTGTCCTATATAGAACAAATGATCTCAAAATATGTCTATCAAATTGAATTCCATTTAATAAGTTTATTGAGTAGTACTATATGTATCTCAATCTGAATGTTATTACATTTTGAATTACTGATGCTTCCAAGAATGTGTATTTTGCAACATATCTACATCATATTTTTCCTACACCCAGCCCCTTTTGTATACCACCAT
Organism: Acomys percivali; assembly: GCA_907169655.1. Lineage (NCBI taxonomy): Eukaryota > Metazoa > Chordata > Mammalia > Rodentia > Muridae > Acomys > Acomys percivali. The sequence continues at coordinate 53,185,147 of OU015749.1, forward strand.
TCCCTCTCAAATTTGGGGCCTCTTTTTCTTGAATTATTATTGTTGCATATAACTGCTTATGAATGAATCATATATAAATGAAACCTACTTAGTCCACTTAATATATTCATTATATATAGGATTATGAACAAAAATATAAATTGATATTATAAGATATCAATAAAATGTGCTTATATAAATATAATGCAAAGAATAATTATGGAAACAGATAAACTTATGCATGTATTAATTTACCAAGCTTCAACCATCAGATATCACACACTTAAAAATGTCATTATAGAATTTTTTTTCAAAGGTAGATGGCAATTTAAAGACAGACCCACAATCAATCAATATACAGAGTGAGAGACTAGGGAATTCTCAATCTTAAATTGGGCATCCATATCACAACCCTTCTCCCCATGGCAGATAGGGATTGTGGTAGCATAATGGGCAAAAGATTGTAAGGGCCCGTGCTTGTGAAAGAATAAGTGAAATAGAATTTCCTGTTTATAAGAGGGCGGTTGCACACATGAACTCACAAGGCCTTGACCACAAGTACAAGATCGAGGCAGACAATATCCAAGAATTGATGGGGAGGAATTTATGAGATCATACCTGCCACTAACAAGGTGCTGATGGATGACAGGATAAGATAAGAGTTTTAGTCAGTGTTATGAGGCCTAAGTAGTTAGTTACCTATAGTCTAGTAGATAGCTCTGTGCTAACACATATGTAAACATTACTAAGTAGGCTTACTTGTTTGACACAAAAACATATTTTCTTTTTAAAATACGTTCTTAGTTTTTTTGAGAATTTCAGCTATAATGATTATATTTACGCCCTCTCCAACTATTACCAGTTCTACTATCCCTTTTCTGTGCACAGAACACGGTATTCTTTTTATTTTCATTTTAAAAAGTCCAAATTACTCCAATCATATATTATTGCATATGTGGTTTTCAACTCGAGCATGGTTGTCATCAGAGTCTAGACTATTTTTCTTTTAGTGAAAGTCAACCATTTTCTCGTACAATATACCCTGATTACAGTTTCTCTCCCTCTACTCCTCTCAGATTATCTCTACCTCCTCTTACCTCTGGATCTATTATTTTTCTGTCTCTAAGTTAACTACCAAACATGACAAAATAAAACAAAATAAGGTAAAACAAAAACCACCTCATTGATACTGGAAAAGGCAACCCCCCCCCAAAAAAAAAAAAGAACAAAGTCTCAAGACTTGGCACAAGAATCACAGCCACTCATTCACATACTCAGGCACCCCATAAAAATACCAACCTGAGCCCTATAATATATACACAGAAGACTTGAAACAGATACATGTGGGTCACACACTTGATATTTCAGTCTTTGTGAGTTCTTATGAGGCTTGCTTAGTTTACCCAGAGGGCTTGCTATCCTGGAGCCCTTCAGCCCTCATGACTTTAACACTATACATATATCCTTCCATGGTGTTCCCCAAGCTCTCAAGAGATATCTGATAGAGACAGAGCACTCAGACCTGTGCGTGTCAAAGACTCTCTCTCTCCATGTAATGTCACTCTGTAGTACCTGCATGGGTTCAATCTACCTTAGGAAGAAGCTTCTCTAATGATGACTGAGCCAGATACTGATCTATGAGTATAGCAGAATATCATTAGGAGCCATTTGACTTTCCTTTTTTTTTTTTTTTTTTTTTTTTTTTTTCTTAAGACCAGTAGTATTTGCATTTACTCTTGACTGCTGGGCTTTTTAGTCTCTGGTTCTTGGTCATCCAACCAGAGATGGATATAGGTGCCTTCTCATGGACAGGGCCTTATTTAAAATCAGACACTTGTTCATCTTGTCTCTTACTTTATACCTAACCTCTCTGAATCTACTGGCTTCAGATTGTTTATCAATTATTTAATAGATAATATCTACATATAAGTTGATTCATACCATATTTACAGTTCTGAATCCAGTTGTCCTGGTTCAGAATGATTTTTTCTAGTTTCATGAATATTTCTGCAAATTTCATGATGTCATTTTTAAACAGGTAAGTAATACTCTGTTGTGCAAATGTGCCACATTTTCTTTATGTAACTCTTCTGTTGAAGGACATCTAAGGTCCTGTTCATTTCTGATTACTATGACTAAAGCAATGATGAGCATGGCTAATCAAGTATCATTTGGTAGAATAAAACATTATATTGGTATATATTCAAGAATGATATAACTTATTCTTGAGGTTGATTAATTCCCAACTTTCTGAAGAACTACCATATTAATCTTTGTAATACTATACAAGTTTGAAATCTCATTATTAGTAGAGGAGTGTTTCCTTTATTCCATATTTCCACCAGCAATACCTGTCACTTGTGTTATTGATGTCAGATATCCTGACAGGTGGAAGATGAAATCTAAGGATGTTGAACAGCCTTTATATGATTCTCAGCTATTTGAGATTCTTGGGTCAAGAATTCTCTTTATTATAAATACACCCCATTATTAATTGAATTACTCATTTTTAATATTGAGTTTCTTATATATTTCAGATATTATATGTCTGTAGGATTTAGAATTAATAATTTATTTTCATTATTTAAGTTGCACTTTGTCCAACTAACAGTGATTTTTGTCTTACAGAAGCTTTTCAGTTTTATGTCAATGAGTTCAATGATATCCTCCATTTCCTCTTCTGTCAATTTCACTGTATTTCACACACATTTAAGCCCTCTGGCTGGCATAAAGACACACTTTTAATCCCAAACAAGGAAAGTAGGGTTAGTTTGTAGAATGAAGCACCCATGTTTGAAAATGTTGACTAATTGAGAGCCAGGCAAAATGACAAATAAGAGAAATATTTAACAGAATAAATTAGAGATAGGATATGCCCAACTCTCATGTAAAAATATTTTTTATTCACCTGATGTAATTGTTCTCTACTAACTTAGGCCTATTCCATGGAAGCATCTAGCCTCCAAACACTCTAATCTAGGCCTAGGATATTTTCAGCCTTTGAGACTTACTGCTGAATTGGTTCATATTTTCTTGTTCATTTTGAACTCTGACTCACTAATTCAACTCAGCTATTTTGGCTCTCTGGCCCAAACTCCTCTTCAAGCTGACTTCTCTAAGTTTCTCACTGAAAACCTTTGCTTGGCCTCAAAGTAACACTAACAATCTGTTCTAAACTTCGGGCTCCTTTGCATTGTCTAGATTGTTCTATCTTCACATGTAGGACTAACTTGTTCTCTTTCTCTGCAACTAATCTCTAACAACTGTTCCAGAAAAACTGCCTCTGGATTCCAAGAACTGAACTGTCATGAACTTAACTCTACTGCACTGCCTATCAACTCACTCTCAACTGAACTGCCTAAACGGTAAAAACAGAACATTATCGCTTCACACAAAAAAAAACTTTGTTGAGCCGGGCGTGGTGGCGCACGCCTTTAATCCCAGCACTCGGGAGGCAGAGGCAGGCGGATCGCTGTGAGTTCGAGGCCAGCCTGGTCTACAAAGCGAGTCCAGGACAGCCAAGGCGAAACCCTGCCTCAAAAAAAAACCAAAAAAAAAAAAAAACCAAAAAAAAAAAAAAAAAACTTTGTTATTTATAGTTCATTAGAGAGTATCAAAAATCCAGATTGGATAAGAATTGGTTCCTTCTTTGTGAAAGTATTTATTCCTAGCATATCCTCATCTATGATTGGCTCTTTTATCTCTGTCTTTTAATGATATTATTTTTTCAGTGAAAAATAATCCTTCTATAAGAATAATAGTCATATTTGATTTGGCATTACTTAAGTATTTCACTTTGAGTATACTTGTAACATTTTCTTTAATCAATAAGGGCACATTGTGATTTTTTTTAGTTTAAAGAATTCAAAATGAGTTTTGAAATGCAATTATTACCATATTACTATATATGTAAAATAGAAGGATGCATATTTAGGCGCAGGATTAATAATAGTATAAAACTCTGATTTCTCCACTTTGTGAATGCATAATATCAAAGCAAGGTTAATGATAAAGATAAATAAAATAATTATGAAATGTTCAGTTGAAAGCAACAACATTGCTTTAATGTTTTCTAATTGATTGTTTAAACACTAATTTCAAAAAATGTATATTTTACAAGCAGTATTTTTGGAAGAATTTAAAAATAATCTATTTACAGCCAAAGTGGCATCAGTAAAATATATATTACATTCCCATTGCTTGATATTATTTTAATGACTAATCCTGTGTATACCTATAACTGAATAACTGGAGAAATGTAAAATAAAAAACAAAGTAATATTCACAATTATTGAGTCTGTATTGTAAGTTACAATCTAATAAATCTTGCAGTAGTGTCCCAACAGACTGTGGGTAGCATATGTTCTATATAACATAGTAATCAATACAGACCACACTAATATTGAAACTATTTCAGAGCACTGTAAGATAAATTATTCATTGTAATTGGATTATGTGTTTCAATTGTGTTAAATTTGTGGAAGGAAGTGATATTTCAATGTCAAAAGTTTTCACAACTGCTAGTTTCTACCTACTATCATTCTTAATGGAGTCAACTACATTTCTAATTTTAGTAGTCATAGGATTTTATTATTTTACAACATATATATATATATATATATATATATATATATATAATTAAAGATTTCAGTTCATTTTATAGGAAGCCTCTACAGTGGTAGAATTTCATACAGCTTTTAAAATGGTTTAGGGTTAATTTCAAGCCTCATATTCTACTACTATCTTAGTTTGGGTTTTATTGCTGTGAAGAGACACTATGACCATAGCAACTGTTATAAAGGAAAACATTTAATTAGGGTTGGCTTATAGTTTCATAAGTTTAGTTCATTATGATCATAGTAGGGAGCATGGCAGCATGCCGGCAGACGTGGTGCTGAGAGTTCTACATCTTGGTCTGTGGGCAACTAAAGGAGATGTGTACCAAAACTGGAAATAGCCTGAACACATATGACCTCAAAGCCTGCTTTCATAAGGACACACTTCCTACTCCAACAAGGCCTCACCTACTCCAACAACACCACACCTCCTAATCATGCCACTCCCTACTGACAAGAATTCAAACAGATGAGTCTATAGAAGTTGTACTTATTAAAACCACTTCATTCTACTCCCTTGCACTCATAGACTTATAGCTATAACATAATACAAAATGCATTAATCCAAATTGGGAGCTCTCCCTAAGGAAGACTATTTATCCTGCTCTTGGCATTCCTTAGCCTATAGTTGATTGTCTATGCATGTGTCCTAGTAAAATTACCCCTCCCGTGTTTTAGCTATCTATTAATACCAGCAACCAGTAAAGACTTCAAGATGTGACTTGAGTGTATGTAAATTGAATTATATTTGTGTTACCAAAGACTTTCAAATCTTTGTGTGTGCATATAAAATCTCACAGAATAGTTGCATGGAATCCTCTTAGGTGTCTCCTGCACATGAATGCATGCCTGACCACTTCAAAAAAATTAAAAAAGTTCTAAATCAATCAGAGCTTTTCAAAGTCACCTGTATTTATTTTGTTATCAAGGTATGTTACTCAGTATAATCCAAGTCTCAAAACAATTTTTTCAGTGAATTAATTTTTTAATAATTTAATTAATTTATTCAGATTACAACTCAATTTTCCTCCCTTCACTTGTATCCTCCCATTCCTTCCTCCCTCCCGCTTTCACACAATTCCCTACTCTATGTCTGTGACCGAGGGGGACCTCCTCTGCCACTATATGGCCATAGGCAATCAAGTCTCATCTTGGTAGCCTGTCTATTTTCTTCTCTCAGTGTCACCCAGCCTCCCAATCATAGGGAAGTGGTCAAATATGGGACACCAGAGTTCATGTCAGAATCAGTCCCCACTCTCCACACAACTGTGCAGAATGTCCTGTCCATTGGCTAGATCTGAGTATGGGTTCAGTGTTTACTGCTTGTATTGTCCTTGGCTGGAGCAATAGTTTGAGCAAACCTTCCTGGACCCAGATCTACCCATCATAATGTTCTTCTTATAGGTTTGTAGGATCCTCTGGATCCTTCTATTTCCACATTCTCCTACATTTCTCTATCCTATAGTCCCAGTAGCATGTCCTCACATATATCCCAATCTCATGATAAGTGAAGACTTCCATAATATGTCTTTGGGACTAGTGTCCAATTATAAGTGAGTGTATAGCCTAAATGGCCCTCAGATGAAGAATGGATAAAAAAACTGTGATACATTTACTATGGAACACTACTCAGGTATTAAAAACAAGGAAATCCCAAAAGTTGTGGACAAATTGATGGAACTAGCAATGCTCATACTGAGTGAGTTAACTGAGAAGCAGAAAGACTCACATGGTATGTAAAACAATCAATTTTTAAAGTGCTTATTTGAGCTCAATTTTTTAAAGGTTCAATTTCCAAGCATCTGACCTTACTCTTTGAAGGCCATTTTAAGCATTGTTTCATTTTCATGAAATATTGCATTTCAAAATACTTTTATACGAAGGTAGAGAAAAGAGTGGACTAAATTTCTATAGTTCCCTTAGAGAATCTGTCTCCGTAATACGTTTCCCTACTACAGACTCCATTAAACATCCCACATCACTCAATATTGGCAAGCTATCAAGTACATCCTGGAGATATGGACTTTTGGGGAGGATCCTATAACCTGTATTAAATATTCCATTTAAGGTATTGACAGACCTTTTGATTTTATATTTTCTTATGTCTTATTTTCCCTCTTCTTCTTGTCTTGTTGCTGCTGCTATTGGTGTAGCTGTGGTTGTTGCTATCGCTGTGGTAGTGGTTGTTGTTGTTGTTGTTGTTGTTGTTGTTGCTCTTCTTCATCTTCTTTCTTAGTCTTTATTTTACTTTGGGCTAAATAGTCTAGGCTAGTCTTGTTTCTACAGTACTCTAATACTGGCCACTTGAGGACTAAGAATATGATGGATTTTTCTGGCTCTACTAACAATATTAGTTTAGCAGTTTAAATAGCTATAACCCTGTTTGAATGCTTGGCCCAGAGGGATTGATACTATTAGAAGGTATGGCCTTGTTGGAAAGAAGTACGTCATTATGGAGGTAGGTTTGGAGGTCTCCTTTACTATGTTCACTCTATGCCGAGTTAAACGGTCCCTTTCTTCTGCCTGTGGATCAGCTCCTTCTTGAGAACCATGTCTGCTTGGGCTCTGCCATATTCCCCACCATAATGATAATGGACTAAACTTCTTAAACTGTAAGCCAGCTGCAATTCAACGTTATCTTTTATAAGAGCTGCCTTGGTTATGGTGTCTCTTCACAGTAACGAAACCCTAACTAAGACAATCAACAACCTGTTACTAAAGGTTTTTTTCATGGTTACACAGCTTTACTTACAATTTTTAGATACAAAAAATAATTTTCAGGTTGCTTATAGTGTGTACTTTAAGGCAGGAGCAGTGTCATACACAACCTACCTAATGTTTGTATCATTGTTTTCTTTTTTCACTCTTTATTTTGAAACATCTTATCTGTTTCTTATTCATTTCTTTGGGTTAGATATGGTATGGTTTTACTATCACAGTTCCATTTAAGTATTACTTACATTTTGTAACATTATCAGTATATTATGATATTCTATGTGCTACATGATAAATATATTTTAAGGAGTCATAACAGATGTGTATATATGTTTAATATGATCACTTTTACTATTTCTGTGTCCTTTTAGTTGATACGCATTGAGATTATTATGTATCTACTGAATTTGAATTCCTGCTAATAGTTGAATGCAGAGATAGAAATAACGGTAAAAAGCAATTTCATATTTTCACTCTTTCACAGTAAAATAATTGAGATAGTCTTTACATACAATTTCCTAGTGTAAATTATTGTATTTCAGTGGCTTAGCATATTCAAAAACATGTACAAGTACAAGCCACACCAAAATTTACTTCTTTTGTAAGCAAATGGAATGCTAGCATTTCTCATTCTTCAGTTATAATTACTGTTATATAAATGATTGATTAAGTAAAAATTTTCTGTTAGATAATATGACTATCTAATAGGTAATAATTCATTGTAGATGACTTTGAAATAACAAATACTGAATACTTCCAAGTAACCATTTTATAGATACATATATATTAAAGTTTTATTAGTAGGGAAATATTAAAAATTATGATCTTCAATAAACCCAGTCACAAAATCTATGGTATACAATGGTATCCTGCCTTGAAAATATGCATTAGCATGCATGGCAATAAGCTTGTGGAAATAAACAACCAATGTCTAATTTTACTCCACAAGATGCAGCAAATACTTGATACTACCTAGGTGGCCAAGAACTGGAGAGTAGAGTACCCAGAGACAGGATAAAACCAGATACTACTAGTTCTTAATAAAAATGTGATGATGAAGTAACAAACACAAAGGAGCACATCCAGACATTAGGCAAAGAGAGACCATGAAAAGCACTATAAATGAGATATCCCATCAAATCCCTAACCTCGAAAATCAGTAAACCTTGCAAATGAGGTGGCAGGAGTCAGGGAGAACAAGTCCCTCTAAAAAGAACTGAACGAAGCTCATATACACTCACAGAGACTTATGATACAATCACAGGACCAACAAGGGTCTGTGCCTGGTCCTTTGCATATATTCTATGGTTTTCAATAGAGTGATTTCATGGAACTCCTGAATTTGTAAATAAGTAGGTCCCTGATTCTTCTGCCTTCCCCTGAGGTTCTTTTATATTCTTTTGCCTTGCTTGTCTAACCTGGATATGATGGTTTTGTTTTATTTTATATTTTGCTATATTTTAATATTATTTCTTAGAACCACTTTTATTTTTCCTAACAAGAAGCTGAAATGTAGTAGACCTAGATGGAAGAGAAACTGGGGAGGAATTAGGAGAAACAGAAGGAGGGAAACTGTAGTCAAATAGTACTGTATGAAAAAAGAGTCTGTGTTTAATAAAGAGAAATGATAAACTAGAGAGAAGAACACAAAGAGGAAAATATGTAATCGTATTATAATTTCAAAAAACTTAAAAGCAATATACAACTATGTCAATATGTACATATAAATCTACTCTCTGGTAACTTTCTTTTGTTTTACCACTTTCTTGGTGTGGATTATGGAAAACACTGTTTGGAAGGTGTGTGTGTGTGTGTGTGTGTGTGTGTGTGTGTGTGTGTGTATAAAATATATACACATATATTTTAAAATATAAGTACATCTATTTATAATTTACTTTTGCAAGATTGTATATGAGTATGCATTAAAACTAAACTTAAAGTCAACATGGATTTACAGTACAAATTCTCATAAGAATCAGTGAAAACTTTTAAACTACATTATATAGAGAGAATCCTTGACATATTCCTACACACAATAGGATTAATCATTGCAATATAGTCACATCATGACATGTCTATCTATGCTTCTTTTCTGCTTCTTCATAGTCATTGCACTTTTCATAAGAATATAAGATCCTAAGTGAAGTACAGAGAAGAGGCACTTTGTACAAAAAAACAAAAACAACAACAACAAAAAAAACCCTCTGTTGCTATTAAATGTACCTTTAAACGTTCTTTTCTTGTGTGTGTGTGTGTGTGTGTGTGTGTGTGTGTGTGTGTGTGTGTGTTGTATGGACTAGATTTGATATCCAGAATACAAGCAAGAAAAATGTAATTTTTTTTTTTTTACAAACCACAGGTTTGGTTCACAACTAGAATTATTTTGATAAGAATCTAATTTTTCTGACTTTACATGTTCAACTTTGGTCAAGAGTATAAAACTATATAAAAGCTATAATAGTCATAAATTATACAAAAACAAAAGATTATAGAATAAAATTTTTATTAGTAGATTTAAGTGAGGTATAGCAAAATAAAATATTTTTAATTTAGAAAAATGAAAAGAAACTTCTAATCTGTACATGAAGGAAATAAAGATCTGCCATGGAGACTCATGTGTGACATGTTGACTCATTTACCTAAAACCCACTATAATGTGCCTAATATACAAGCACTGAAGAAATAAAACATATGATGAATGAAACTGTTGCATAAAAGCATAAACACCAATTGATGTAATTTGGATGTTATGATCACTGCCATGGTCAATGCTTTCATACATTTCAAAAGTATAACATTAAAGTTTTGGAACTTATGTTTCAAAAAAGTAAAATCAGTAGAAATATCTCTAACTTGCACAAATATGTTATCTACTCAAATTGTTTTATATAAATTTACAGTAATTAACAAATATGTTCCAAACATTTCATGTATTGAAAAATATGAGTTATTATTTCCTGTTTTATTAAAATGTGATTTGAATTAAAGAAATATTTTGTCACGTCTTTATAAATGATTAAAATTAGTATTTCTGTTGATATTTTTTATTTGTCTTCATATAAAAATATCAATGATTACATAAACTTATAAAGATACAAATAATAGCTTTTCCTATTTGGCTGCTATGGGCAATACATAGAAATTATGAGAATCAATATTAATCTTATATTTTTTATGTAACTCAATTTACTTAAATTTTAAATAAACAAATATATAGGAACACTAGAAATTACTATTCAAAAACAATAAAAAACAATAATGTGCTAACAAAAGACATAGAATGAGTTAAAATGCTCAAGAAATGCATTATCAAGAAGAATATTCATATAAACAGAGTGTCATATCCATATCCAAACAAAATATAATAAAAAATCTGAACAAAACTCCCATTGAATGAATAGTAAAATACAACAAAAGCCCTGACTGTTAATGACTCTAACGTATTTTTAAAATATGATGTCAAACTTATATTCAGAAATACATTGTAATAACTAAATGTTCTACAGTAACTAAATCAGAACTAACTTAATGAGCAAGAATGCTTTCCTTAGTGTTACTAAGTTGGTAAGTTATTTAACATTTCTCAGGCACTATATGTAGACAATCTAAATTCAGTTAGTTAAAAGTTGGGACCATATAATTAATTATAAATTGTTAATTTTATATATTTTTCTTAAAACTAAACATTCTCTAAATATTTTGGAAAAGGGAAAACATGGAAATTAAGTGAGCTCAATGTTTTTACAAAGCAAGATCCATCTCTCCAATATTTTAATTATTAATGCACTATTATTTGAGGATAAAGAGAAAAAGCTAAAGTTATACATCCAAAAGTTTTGGAAAACTAAGCACCCAGCACCTATCAAACTTACAAGGCAAATTTGCCTACTCTTCTTGACCATAATATAATTAAACTAAATTGTATTCTTCTTAAATATCTAATTCAGCATCATGCCACATTTTTCTCATCACTTCAGTTATTATTGCCTTAAAGAGTGTCAGTATCTTGTAATGGAATCCGGTGTATAACAATGAAAACTTATTGCCATTAAAATTCTATCTACCAACACGCTAGAAGTTCTAGGAAACTCATTTGGCTGCTGAAAGTTTCATTTCCCATGTTCATCCAAGCAGAACAGTTGCCAGATGCTCTCCCGACTGTAAGAACAACTATCCTATGTGGGAAGAAACTTTCAAAATCCAATATTTAGAAAATAATATTTTCCTGCAAAAACAACAGTAGTTGAAGAAAGAGGAGCTGGTCAGTCTATGAGCATTACTCAAATGTGGTTCATAGTGAACTTTAAAATCCACACATTAACGTACAACAGGGTCAGCTCTGAAACAAGTTCTCGCATTATCTTACATTTTAATTGTATATTTACATTTCTTCCACAGTGTCATTTTAAGTAAATCATTCCTATTTTAAAGTGCTTTCTTTATGGAGAATTTGGCCAAGTCAAACTGCATAGAAGACTATACTGAGTTAGTGAAATTAATTATGTCTACTCAGAAAGAGGCAGGGTTAATTATTCATGTGGCTTTTTCAGCAAAAGCAATTTTATGTTTCTTATGAGTAGATGACTTTTGGTGAAGTTGAGAAAATTATAACTTTGTCAATCACATGCTGTTTATCATCATACTAAAACGATGTAATTATTATATACAATGTATCCACTGTATTTCTTGTTAATTTATTTACCTTATAAGATTTTGAGTAGTTACAGTCTGTAGGCCAGGCTAAGCTCAACCTAGGTAGCCAACCTGTCCTTAAGCTTACATAAACCTGCTCAAGTTTCTTTTTTTAATATTACATCCTGATTGTTATCCCCTCACTTGTTTCATCCAATTCCCACCCTCCCAACCTCTTCTGCCCAATTCCCCTTTTCTAGACCTCTGACAGAAGGAGACCTCTTCTGCTACCATATGCCAACAACATATTGGGTCTCATCTGGATAGCCTGGCTCCCTTTCCTCTGTGTGTTACTGGGCATCTCCACCAAGGGGAAGTGATCAAATGGGGGCCGGGGGACCAGAGTTTAGGTTAAAGTCAGTCCTTGCTCTCTCAACAACCATAGAGAATGAACTGTCCATGGGCTAGATCTGAATAGGGGGTCAAGGTTTACTGCATATATTGTCTCCAGTTTCCTAAGTGCCGAGACTGTGGATTTGCCACACCATACCATGCCGCAAACTACTTTTTAAAGTGGTCTTCACTTCAAACATGATGCCTTTCCATTAGCAGATATTTTCTTTCTGAGTTGTCCTCTTTTCCCTGGAGGGGATGATACTGTGCTACTTACAAGTGTATGGCACAGATATGAAAGTAATGATATAAATATATGCAATAATTTTGTCACCAGCTATGCTCCAGAATATGAAACTAATCAGATACAATAAGTTTTGTTTTATTTGTTAAGTAGAATAGTTTTTGTTCTTTGAGAATTTCATAATCCTCATTTTTAAATCAAATCTATCTCCTATTTCCTTCCCTCAAACTCCTCCCATATCTGCCCACACTGCTTTTTCATCTTATAGGTATGTACTCTTTCTTTAATTTTACTTTTAAGATTATAATTTCATTACATTTCTGGCTTCCCTTTACTTTGTCCAAACTTCCCATATATAACTGCCTAGTTTCCCTCAAATTCATAGGTTCTTTATCACTAATTATTATTGCATGTATATATGTTTATGTTAAAACCCACTAAGCCACCTTCATGCTGCCAATATATGTATGGGTGTAGGAACCCCTATGACAGAAAGGCAGAACCTGCCCTCCCTGTAGCAGCTGTCAATTGGTAATACCTCCTCAGATGGATATGCAAGTTTGTGAGCTAAATCTCATTTATATTTAGACGTTAGCTGGACCGAACTAATGCATATCTTGTGCACAGTACCAGCAGCTGTGGGTTCATGTGTACAATGGCCCTGAATGTCTGAAAAACACTGATTTTTATCAGTATCCCACAAATTTTATTTTTTATACTCTTTCTGTTCTTTTTGCCATTATTATCCTCCCCTCTTGCCTTAGATATATATCACACTTGGAGCTGAGCCCTACATAGTCTCTTATTCTCTGCATATTCATTAGTCATAAGTGTCTATATTAATTTTACCAGTAGAAACTTTTCTGATGGGGATTGAGTGTGCACTAACCTAGAAGTATAAAGCATATACTTAGGGATAGTTATAATGGTCCCAAATACTTGAGTCACAGGACATGGAGAAATAAAGTTGACAGCTACCTGTTCTCAACTTTGTATGAAAATATAAAAAAACAAAAACAAATTATCTTATATAATCTGAACAATGCACAAAATGTTGGAGGTCTCACCATTAGTGAACTCAAGTTATACTACAGCTGTAAAATGGTTAAGATCGATTGAGTAAATGACAGCTCATGTTGTGAAGATGTGGATCAAAGAACTCTGTCATACCTAGTGGGAGTGCAGACTTGTACAGCCACTATGGAAATCAATATGATGGCCTCTCAGAAAGGATAGTTCTCAATTTAATATTTCTGCACTTTGACCTGTGATCACGGATTTAGTCTTTCTCTCAACAATGCAGTGTAAATGGTTCCTTCTATCAATATCACAACCAGAATTTGTAATTAACATTTTTGATAATAATGGTTACTGCTGGATTAAAATTATGTTACATTTTATTTTATTTCTGGTGAGCATTGATATTTAATATTTCAGACACACACAAGCACAAATACATACACACACAAACACATACACATTAGCCATTTCTGTGGTTTCTTTTCATTAGATGTTTCTTTTATTATTCTTTTATTTTTTGAGATTACAATGTGATTACATCACTTCCCCATCGCTTTCCTCTTTCACAAACTCTTATTCACTTCTTATTTCTCTTTCAAATTCATGTTATTTTTTATTTAACAGTGTTGTTGTTGTTGTGTAAATATATAAGCACAACCTGCCCAGTCTGGTTGTTACTTGCATCAATATGTTTTGGGGCTGACATTTGGTATTAGACAATCAGTTGGTGTGCTCTTCTCTGGAAAAGACTATTTCCCCTGTTCTCTTCAATCCTTAATTGCTAGTAATTCATTATCTGGGTTTAAACCCCTTGAGCTTTCTCCTTTCCAGCTTAGTGTGGCTGTTCAAGACACACTTCTTCAGGTCATGTTGAAGCAGCTTTGTTTTGAGATGTCACTGCTCAACAAGAGGGAAATCATATATGATACTGGAATCCATGTGAGCTACTGAGGGCCAGTGGGACATGGACCTGGGAAGCAAAATGCCACTTTCCTAAATCATAATCTATTTGTCCTTATGTAGTTTCTATAGACAAATGTCTTGTGAGATTTATTATTCATTTCCATAGGGATATTTGTCTTGGTCTTACAATGTTATCAGTCTCTCTAGGGACTGTATTATGGTTTTAAGTTTTATTTTCATGCTACTGGATCTTCAATTAATTTGTCTATTCACATTTTCAAGTCTCAAATTTACCAGTCACAAAACTGTATAATTCTAATTTTATATAAGCTACTAACTCATTGTCAACTGCTAAAGATAATTACCATATACATTTCAATGATCAGTCAACTTATAAACGATCAAATTCTCTAAGGTATAGAGTTCTTATCTGATTAATTTTTAAGTTTATTGTGTAGTAACTTTTTGGTTTGGTAAAATTTTTATATTGGGATGATTAAAATTTTATTTATACATTGAAAATCTCATAAAAGTTATAAAATACATGTTGACCATTAACTCCCCCAAAATTCCTACCATAATTTCACTCCACTTCAAGTCCTCATTTGTAAATGTTGTTTTTATTTATTCGGAAGAGGAATAAGGTGACAGCTGTACCCAAGCTTTATGAATACATTGCTTGGGAAGAGCCCTCATGTTTCTAACTATTCTTAGCCCTAGTCCTGGAAGCTTCTAACCTTTGAACAACCTAAACTTCTCTAAGCCCAGACTTTGAAAGCTTCATCTTCCAGTCTCCATCTGCTAACATGGGCCTAGAATGTTTTTAGACTTTGAGATTTAGTACTGAATAATCTCACCATTTCCTAATCTTTATAAACTCTGGCTGGCTTATTCAATTCAGCTGTTCTGGCTCAAAATTCCCCATGAAATGGACTGATTCAAACTTGCTTCTCTCCACTTCTCACTGAATTGCTCTGCTTGAAAACACTGCCTCTGAACTCCACAAACTGAACTACACAAATTCAACAACCCTCAACTAAACTGCACAAAACCGGACCAAACTGTGTTATACTCCTGACTCTACCATTCTGTCTCTACCAACTCCCCTGCACTGCTCTTAAGTAGATTCTCTTTCCTCTTTGTTCTCTTAAAAGTTGAGTATATCCTTTTCGGACTCATTCTGTCATATCTTTCTCTGATTTATTACTTTTTCTGCCCTTTAATTAGAAGTCATTGTTTGGGATTAAAGGTGTGTTATCAATTCCAGCCAGAGGGAACAAGATATGTCATGTCTATATTCCAGCCTGAGGGATTAAAGGTATGTATTTCAGGCAATAAAGACACTTATTTTTACATTTAACTTCTTAAAAATGAATGAAAAACGGAAAATATGCCATTGGTAATCTTGGTAATACTATTTTTTAAAGCCAAAACATATGAGTAATGAAGGGTGTTACGTTACCAAGTAGAAAAAAAAGGTTCTCACACACAGTGAATTTATCTTTCTTTTGTGCATCATGAGCTACGCATCTTTGTTTTAGAACATATTCTTATATAAGTTAAAATAACTTGTAGTAATTATTGTAACTAATAACTATCATCTAGGTTGGTTCTCCCTTCCCTCACTATAAAGAACTTGGTTCTCTTGTACTACTTTCACACACATTCATGTGGATAAATTTTGAGTCAATACCTTTAAAATCATCAACCTTATTGAACTAAAGAAATATATTTCTCACAGTTGATGAAATGAATGGTGATTATCAGCCTTCACTTATGCTGAAATCATATTTACATCATCTACCTACCTACCATCTATCTATATTTATCTGTCTATCATATAATTATCTGTACTCATCCATCATTTTCAATGTATAGGATCATAATGGCCAAAGATTATGGAGGAAGGTTCCAGGAGAGCTACAACCCCAGATAACTCAGGAGTTTTCTCCTTTGCATCTCACTACCTGGCATCACAAAGTAGGCTGCCCCATCATTAACCCAAGTAAGAATTTATTACCCTGACAGTTAACACGCAGCATTCCTTGCTTGACCTTACAAAGTTCCCCTACAATCCCTAGCCCCTGAGTATGTACAGGAATGCTGCTCTATGTCTGTCTCTCTCCCTCAAGATATTGTACAGACATAGAGCAGCATTCCTGTACATATAAAAAATGAGAAGCTATAGGCAGATGTCTTCCTTCCTAACTTGTTTTCTAGTTCCCTTAGTAAGTGATGTTAACGTTGAAAATCTTTTATCAGAAAAGGCAAATGGCTAAGAAACCGCATACTAATTATCCCCACATTCTTCCCAGTAGTGTTTGAATCATACACATTTGCGTATGTTTACAAGTCATAGAAATGGCTGATCTCCAACTTCATGAACTCAATGAATATCTACTAGCATAGAAGGCAGGGGCTTGTGGTGCACATCTTTAATCCCAGCACTTAGAAGGCAAAGGCAGGTGGATCTTATGTTACAGGCCAGCCTGGTACAATGCAAGTTCCAGGACTGCTAGGGCTCACACACAGAGAAACCCTGTCTTGAAAACAAAAAGAACTATTGGACAGATGACTTTTCCACTAACTGAGGTGCCTGGAGGAGAGTGTCTGTCCTTTCAAATATGAAGAGCCAGAAGCAGTGGAGAGAATTCAAGGACGGGAAACTTTCATTAGCCATCACCCATGCTGAGCTGGGAATTTTTTGTAATGAATGTCAGTGGTCCTTTAAGTAACTCTATCAGTAGCCAATAAACTCAAGTTTGTCAAGGTGGATTCAGTAGAATGACTCCTTTCTCCTGTCATTGGGCAAGAAGGTGTTTATTTGCATCTCCCTAGAAAAAGGCAAGAACAGCACACACACACACACAAACACAGAAACACACAGAAACACATTTATAAATGTTCCTAATTTTTCTTTTTAATGATAATGTAATGTGACTACAATATACTCCTTGAAAATTACAAAAACTCGATCTTCAGATTCCTTTCATTATTTATTTCTATATTCCTGAGATGGCAAAGGATTAGTCTTATTCTTTGCTTTAAAATGTTACTATAACATGTATAAGTGTCACTATAACATATTATATAACATGTAACACCGTTACATAATGTAACTATAACATGTCTCTTATTCCTTATATTTATTCTAGTGCCATTAGAAAACATTACATTGAAAGAAATACTATCTTGAAAAGTGCTTGTACTGGCAATTCATCTTCAAACTTTAGACTGAAGAAATGACAGTAATATGAAATGTGAAATTTTAAAAGAGAAAGAAAAAAAAGCTCTAGGGTTTTAATTCTTCAAAATGTCTTTCTTTTAGAAAGTTATTCAGGATGAATTTTCACTCTTTCATATGATATGCTAATCTGAGTGTTCATTATAGAATATTGTTTATGTACTTTGAAAACTACTAGGGAAGCATTACATGACAGCTGTCTCCTTAATACCGTCACAGAAATTAGTTCTTCTATTTCAAGAAACTATCCCAGTGATCCCAATACAGCTCCATAAATAACTATGTAAAGCTATTTCAGAATCATCTACAGACTGTATATTATAGATGTCTGTCTGTGAATCAGATTACGTGCTTCTAAAATATATACCTACACACAATGATAATATGCAAATGGTTTAACTTGTTATGATTAAAGCAATTAAAAATAATGATGCAATAAAAATAAAAGAGAGGTAGATAGACACACATGCAAACCTTATGCACCATAATTAACCATTCTGCAGTTAAATTTTCCTCATTAAAGTTAACACTTTCATCATAAGACTCCATGAAATTTACTTATTACTTCTTTTAATAATGTTCATTTTCACAATTTTACCAAAGTTCATTGTCAGAGAACTTTCCTTATCAAATTAAATTAAAAAAAAATTAAGACAACATTTTAAGTGAGAAAATAGACCTTTTTAGTCTTTTAAAAATTATGCCATATAAATTGTGAATTGTGTAAACTAAACTAATAGTATGACATGAATAAACACAATTTTAAAAATATAGTTTCTAATAAGTAGATTATAAAATTCAACTTATATAGTAAGGTCAAGTATAGTGTGCTGTGTAGTATGCCCTGCCTGGAATTCAGGATAGGCTGGTGTCACTGGCTTTGCTACATTCCCTATTGCTCAATACACTACCCTAAGGAAAGCAACATGAGCAAGACTTGGTTGACTTGTCTGAAAGGTCTAGGAGTCACTACAGTCTATCATAGGTAAATTACATGTCTTAAACACTTATTGTTTTTATTTAACTGTAATTTAAAATATTATGCTGTTTTAAGACACATCAGAGTCTTAATAATTTTGTTATATTTAACATATATTTGTAAAATGATAGCAATACTGTGATTTAATAAATAAAATATAATTTTTAATATTACTTAGAGATTATATGAATTATAGTTCATTTTTAGTTGAATTAGAATTTGTAAAAAGTAACCATGTTACTGTATTCATAGGCCTAGAGATTTAAGTTCAGTGGTAGAGTGGCTTCATAGATTTTATAAGACCCTGAGTTTAGTTCTAAGTACTAAGCAAATCAAACCAAAGAAAAGACTACATTCATTCATACAAAGTTCCCTTCAAGAAGTCAATGAATACAATGTATGGATTGTACATTTGAAGTTGTAAATTGTATTTAACTTCTCACTGGTATATCTTAATTGCTAGTAATACTTAGCAGATCTGATTTAGACCTTATATTACTGTCAAATACTTAATAGAAATAGTTCAAGAGAACATTGTATTTTAATTAACTATTTCAAATGTTTCAGTTCCTTGTTCTCTACCTCCAATGTTATGAGCTTGTTTGAGACACAACTTCCTGAAGGTAGGATGAATGTTATTCAGCCCATGGCTGTTAGTAGTAATACTTTACAAATACTGAAATCAATAACTCACAATTCTATTACTCATATTTTAATGCCTTATATTAGATTTGTTCTTTATAATTCTGAATTTTCTTTAGTTCAACATAAGTACATAACATATGTTGGTTTATACTTCTGGAGTCTGACCATGAGTGGTTTATTTAAGATATATATATATATATATATATATATATATATATATATTTTTTTTTTTTTTTTTTTTTTTTCTAAACAGGGTTTCTCTGTGTATACTTGGCTTGGCTGTTCTGGACTTTCTTTGTAGACCAGGCTGGCCTCAAACTCACAGAGATTCGCCTCTGCTTCCTGAGTGCTAGGATTAAAGGTGTGTGCCACCACATCTGGCTCTATTTAAGGTATATTTAAGCCATGCAAAATTTGATGAAAAATTTTCTAGTGATAATTAACTCAATCCCATTTGATCAATAAAGCCTACTTAAATCTCCTTGAGAAACAAAGTAAGTTAAATAAAGATCACATGGAAATCCTGTTAAAGTACATGTGACACCTTCCTTAAGGATAGCTTCTATAGAATCACAACATCTGACATCATCCATAAAGATAGGTTCTATAGATTATAGATTGACTGGAAAAAAAAAAAAAACAAGCTTATAATAAAGGCCTGGAGAAGTGTCTAGTGTGGTCTGGCCACAGATAGCTCAAATCCTCCTTATAATTCATACCCACACCCAATCTTCTGAAGAGATAAAATATTATATATTTTAAAAAGTTATGCCTTCCTTCCCTTGAAGGAACAAATTTGTATCCTAACATTTCATGTTCGCCTCTTGGTTATCTGTGAACACAAGGACTGTTCTGTGCTTACTACAGGTAAAGCTTTTACAAGTCCAGTTATTAACATCAGCTGTCAATTTTTTTTCCTAATTTCAAACAAAACCCTATATTTATACTTCAATAAATAGTAATGTATCTCTATGTAATATTTAAGACAATATGACCTTAGAGTTTTGTTAAACTACCATTTCCTAATCTTAATTTAGACTATAGTCAGAAAGCACCTGAAAATGATTTTAGACTAAGAGGAAGAATGTTTGGGGTACATTTTATAAAAAGCAGAGAGGCATGCTTAGGTTAACATCATAACTAAGGACTTATACATCATATGAACACATTTTTCCATCTGCTGCATTTTATTAAAATCCTGTTTAATTTGCTTTTCAGATGCGAGCTAACAGCTGGTCTAAAGGTTTTCATACTTTTGTTGCCTGGCCAAATATTTTAATTTGAGGATTAAAATACATTTTCTGCTTGAAATAATAAAAATAATATCATTTGATGCTCACCTGTGTTTAAAAATGTAAACTTTATATTGTAAATAGGTGCTTTGTTTTGAGCTTTACCTTGATGACTTGCATAAATAGCAGCCATATTATACTTTCATACAGATAAAGACAGATCAAAAACACACATTTGCAACAGGTTGAGTAACATATTTTTTTACTTGTGATTATCAAATTTAGTAATAATTGCAGTTCAAAGTTTTTAAATATTGGGAAGAAAGCTGTCTTGTATGAATACTGATTTAGACATATTTTTCTTCATCAGTAAAATATAAAATAATCCATAAAATCTAAAATGTTTCTTGTTACTCAGGAAAAAACAATTCATAAAATACTATACTGCTATAAACTTTCCATAGGTCATGTAACACCTTTTGATGAATATATTGAATTTATAAATTTAATATTAATTTACATTATACAAGTTTGTGTTTTATAACCTGAAGAGATCTTAATGATTTTTAGACTTCTCAGAAAAACTCTAGTGAGGCACAGAATAGTTAAATGTCACCAGGTTGATAAAATAAACATTTGATGTTTTAAAGCTGTAATGTTATAATCTTTTCTAGCACATCTCTTAAAACAGTGTGCTTGAAGAAACTTTTCTTAAAAACAGTGAGATAATTATTGCAGGGTTTTCATGAATCCTGCTTGGGTTTTTTTGTTGTTGTTTTTTGGTTTTTTTTGGTTTTTCGAGACAGGGTTTCTCTGTGTAGCCTTGGCTGTCCTGGACTCACTTTGTAGACCAGGCTGGCCTCGAACTCACAGCGATCTGCCTGCCTCTGCCTCCCGAGTGCTGGGATTAAAGGCGTGCGCCACCACACCCGGCTCTGCTTGGGTTTTAATTGATCCAAGAAGACATCTCTGTGGTGTAAGGCTCTTGGCCTTTGATAAGGCTGCCTCTTAGCTAGCTTCTCCACCACTCACTCTGTCCTTGTGCTTCTCAGAGCTTTACCTCCTGCTCCCTTCAGTCACCTTACCATCCCCCTTCTGCCTCCACCAGCACCTACCTCTACTTCATGAGCCAGCTCAGCACCAGCTCTCTATTATACAAAAAGCCACATTCTTTACTCAATTAGTAGACTGAGGAAGACAACCTACGCTGGGAGTTTACTTTTCAATATGATAATCTCAGATAATCCTCTTTTGGAAAGGTGAGGAAGGAAAAGTATTTACATAGAGAAGACCTGTAATGGGCTGTTGAGTGGACAACACCAAACATTCTGTATGCACTTAGCTCTTCCCACATACCAACCAACACTTAAAAATACAGAAATCCAGCACCTTCATGCATGATAGGGGAAGGACCTTCCAATAGGAAATAAACATTTAACATTTGGAATCTCAGGAAATATCAGTGTTCTAAGGGTTTTTGAGACTAGAATTTTGAGCTCACGTTTCTACTTACACTTCTGGAAAATGTACCTTGAAATCCACATTTGAAGTTTTACATCTTTTTCTTCCATGCCGAAAATTTCTCCATTTGACTTTACAAAGGAGACACTGGCATATGAATATAATACCTGTTAAATGAACACACCGCAGTGAAAAAGAAAAGCTTCTTCCTATTTGGCTAAATTTGGATAGGATGACACAAAGTTTCTCAGAATGGCTTTGTGCATTACAGATGTTTCCTTCATCTTGTTCTTCTTACTGTCCCATCATGTTCCTTGAGAGAGCTCACCCAGGATGTTCTTTTTGTCCTTTAATAATACCAATATTATTACAGGCAAAATGCTAACTTTCTCATTTTCAATGAAATTATTTAGATAGAGATACGAAAATATTGCAATAAAATCATTTCCTTGATACTTGATATAAAATGAGTTCAACCAGTGATTTATTGAATTATAAATGGATTTTCTTATATACTAGCATTTGTGGGTATCTTAATCACCTCTTTCACTGAGCTTGACTTTTGCATTTCCTGTTTCTAACATTTCAGACAGGAGGTTTAGTCTCCTTTGATATCCTTTAAGAGTAGATTAGTGTGTTCTTCTCTACTGTATTTTGGGATAGACAAAAGGCAGAACAATGGCTAGACACAGAATGTGATAGACTAAATAAGAAGGCTCTCCATCCCAATAGGGACGGAACTATTTCAGAAATCAGGAGGTGTGACTTTATTCGGGTAGGTATGACCTTGTTGTGGGAAGTACAACACTGGGAGTGGACTTTGGGATTTCAAATGCTCAAATAAGGCCCAGTGTTTTACTGTTTTCCTGAAGATCCAGATGTAAAGCTCTCATCTCCCTCTTCAGCACCATGTCTACTTGCATAGCTTCCAACTATGACGATAATGGACTAAACTTTCTTAAGCAAGCCCCAATTAAATGTTTTCTTTTCTAGTACTTGCTGTGGTCATGGCATCTATTCATAGCAATAAATCATTGACTAACACAACTAAATATCTTGGTTCCAAGAAAAAAATCTTCAGACTACAAATTATATACAAAATCTATAGACAAAAGAAGAGAACAAAGGTACTTTTTAAGTCTTAAGATAAAAGTTCAGAACATGCCCATGAAAGACCCCCGAAGGGAGACCTTCACTCAAGCCTCGGGATGGCGCGCACCCAAAGACACACAAACGACCATCTTGCTGTAAACACATGAGGCAGTTTATTGGCGGTGCTCTGGGTCGACATGTATCTCACAAAGCAGACAGAGGGGTGGACCCAGAAGCCCAGGAGCTTAGGGTTTATATAGGCAAAGGTCTGGGGGAGGGGAGCGGGAAGATTTGGCGCTGCCACACACGATTGGTTGTTTCAAACAGTTGAACATCAGCAAATTGTGTAGGCAGATCTGGGGTAAGGTCAGACTTAATCACAAGGGAACAGTCCTTGGTTCCTGGTTTTCTCAGAACCCGAGGGTAGATGTTTATCTGAGCTAACGACACATCTGGTTAAACTCAGACCTGGAACACTGTGTGCGGATCTCAAGGGGGGATTAAGCAAACAACATAAGATTGGATGAGGGGTCTTGGCTCATTACTCACTTGACCATGTCCAGTACCTGTTTCTCTCAGGAATTTGTCTTTGTGTATCCTCCCTATCTTTTACGGCCAGCCGGTCCCTGGAACACTCAATAGGCCTTTGTCTCCTAGCTCCGCATTCTTTGTGACTTATCATCTGGGGCCTTGGGCTAGCATACCTGCCGACCTGCACTCTCAACTATTTGGGCTTATGAGTTAGAAAGCTCTGCTGTTCTGGTTGCTTTAATGCTAATTAAAAATTCTCTTTCACCCGGTGTGGTTGTACATGCCTGTGTTCCCAGCACTTGGGAGGCATAGGCAGGGGGATATCTGTGAGTTCAAGGCCAGCCTGGGCTATAAAGCTAGTCCAAGACAGCTAGGTCTACACAGAAAAACCCTGTCCTTAAAAAAGGTTTAGAACATTAGAAATTAGAATTTATTTCCTAAAATAAGTGAAGCCTGTTTTTGTTAGGGTAATGATACCTATTTCAAACTTTGCTCTTCCTCTCCTGATAGAGAAAGGTGTTGAGACTTGAGGCATTAAACTTGCAGGTGAGATACCATAAGAACTAACGTTAGATTTCACGGTCACTCAGAGCAAAGGTTAAGAAATAGACCTACAGGAGATAATCACGCCAGGTGCAGGGAGGAACCAGCAGCCAGCCTTGGGGCATTCCTTTCTATGCACAAGAGATAAGGTTGCTAAGAAACCAGCCCAGAGACAGAGAGCAAAGGAAACCAGAACCTTTTGTGGTTTGGACACCTCTCAGAACCAATCATTTTATCTCAACCAATAAGCACTTACCATCCTGGAAATCCACTGCTTTGGGGCCCTGGAAGGGATAGGAACCTATAAATTTACTTTCAGCTCAGATTTCGGAGCTTTTTTATGGATACCACTGTTTTGGTGACAGTCAGAACCCGGCTTGAGTTGCAAATTAAAGGTCTTCTTGTGCTTGCATCAGTTTCAAGTTCTGGTGGTCTTTTGGGGGGTCTCGCGTTCTGGGCACAACACAGGAACATTGAAAGTCTTTATAAATGATACAGGAGTAAGACACACATCAAAATTCCAGACAAAAAATGTAAGGGCAAAATTAATGCCATATCCCATGTTCTGCAATTAATGTTCTGTCCTCTAGGTGACCCTCCTCCTTGCATTCTGGAAATTGTCGACAGATACCTGCAAGCCATCCCCAGAAACTCCACTGGAGCAATTACATACAATTAGCTCCCAATATTCTTCTGAGATAAAAAGACTTCCCCTCCAGACCCAGCATCCACCCAACCTGCCTGAAGGTCAACATTCCTGGGACCTACAACTTCACTGAAGATCCAGCCACCACCCAACCGGCCTAAGGGTAGACATTCCTGCGACCCATCATCTCCTCTTCCCTTTATAAGCCCATTGTCCTTGAAGTTCGGGGTCACTTTCCTATCCTGCTGCGTCAGGAAGGACTGTGATCAGAATCTCTGAGTCCATAATATAGGACCCTGTGTATGTTGCATAGATATTGAGTCCTGGTGGTCTTTTTGGGGGTCTCGAGATCTGGGTGATCTCTGTATTACACTGAGTGATCTTGGTATTACAAAGTATTTCCATAAGGCTTTGATTTCAATAATTTACACCCTTAACACACTGTTCATAGGATTATTACAGCTATCCCACACACACACACACACATTTGTGTGTGTATATATACATATATATTTGTGTGTGTATATATGTGTGAGTGTGTGTGTGTGTTTCTAGGTTCTAGGTTCTAGGTTCCAAGGTGTAAAATAGGGCATCTGAAAATTGTGAAAAAGAAAAAAAAATTTACTCCAAAGTTTAAAAATATAAGTAAGGGTTGGAGAGATGGCTTAGTGGTTAAGAGCACTGATCGCTCTTCCAGAGGTCCTGAGTTCAATTCCCAGCAACCACATGGTGGCTCACAACCATGTAAATTGAGATCTGGTAACCTCTTCTGGTCTGCAGGCATACATGCAGGCAGAATACTCTATACATGATTATATATATATATATATATATATATATATATATATATATATATAT